>VZTR01032757.1:51889-88369 GCA_013400775.1 Chaetops frenatus
TTTGTTTGTTTGTTTGTTTGAATTTGAAAATACCAAAGAGTATCTGAATATCACAGAGGACAATGGGAATCCCAGTCCACTACTTCTCAAACCTGCTTCTCTGGAAAGGCTTGGAGGACATGATGATGAAAAGCTTTTCCCTTTGGGAGAACATCCCAGCCCATACTGAAGGAAGTACTGTGAAGACCTCCACTATGTGTGAGCCATATGGGAAGCACACTGATTCTGAGGAGTCAATACTGTGAAGTGCCAGGACAAGCATGAGAACTGAAAGCCAGCCAGGAATAGGATTTGTTCTTGCATCAGTAAATGCACACAGGTTCTTTAGGTGCCTAAAAATCTGTTCCCAAAAATACTTGTCTCACATCAACATGCAGGAGCAATTTAAACCCCCAATGAAATGCCAAAAGAAAAAAGAAAATATTAGAAAACAGAGTATAGTTTTAAAAAAATTTATTATTATTTTTATTGTTAGGTGAAACTGTGTAAAGTGCAAATAAAACAATGTAAAAATTCAGGGAGACAAAGTGCAGCCCAGGAGTTTACCATCTTAATTAGCCAAAGGATTAAAATTTTTTTGCAACACCCAAACAATGAGATGTGAATGCTTTGGTCCTCTTTAAGCACTTTCTTCAAGCATTTGATGACTTTTTCCCTGCAGAGAAGAAGCAAAAAACATAGAGACCCTACTGAAAATTGACAATGCAGACAACTATGTTTTGTTACTAGCATTCCTCTAGTATGCCCTGAGGAAGGCGGTGCCTAAAGAAAAACAAACCTGACAAATTTTGTCCTGAGGGGTCAATTCTAGTTATGTTCCCTTGTTACTGAGGAGTTTGTGCCTTTACTGAACTCGGTCAGTGGCACAGTATCGCTCCTTTCCTACCACTAGCCCCACTCACTGAAACAGCTCATTTGCAGAGTAAGGACCACAGGATTTGCTCGGCAGAATGCAGGTGTGTGGAAGGACAGTGCACCAGACCATGTGCTGCTGCTTTGTCACCTCTTGGTTGCATTGGGAGCAGGCTACAGAGGAAACATAGAGAGTGGACAGAGTGTGCAGGAGTGTGTTTTTCCCAAATTTGTTCCCTTTCTTTCTTTTTGGTAATATGATGAGGCCCTTGCAATCAGGGAAAGTGAAACCTGTACCGCAGTATGTTTTGAAAATCAAAATTTAAATAGGAGTTTACCATATAACTTCTGTATTCCTAGTCTGTCGTCTTCTGGAAGTTTGAAGGTTTCTGGGTTCCGATATGAGTAGATAGGGTACATCAGTGCTCCATGGACATTTGAATGATCAAGTCCCAAAGAATGGCCAAATTCATGAGCAGCAACGAGGAACAGATTAACATCTGCAACACAGAAACACAGAAATGTATGTTAAAGGTATGGCATTTATTTTTAAAATAGAACTAATTGAAACAGCAAGAGAATTTGTATGCATCAATTAATCTTGGAATGAAACCCAAGATCCATTTGTGTTGAACTTTCTAATATAACTCTAATATTTTATAAAAACCAACTGATATCTTGCATATGCATCTAGAGACCCTGAGTCTCTTTCCGACTCTGATTTTGGTCAACCTTATTCCTAGAAGCAAGTTGATTAACCTTTTCACAATTCATGTGGAAAACAGGCTCATAGTCCTTGTTTAGTATGCAAAAAGTACTTTCAAACATGGACAGAACAGGCATTATGTAGCTGTTCATGGTAATGAAGCTACAAGTAACAAGTACTTAAAAAGGTAGTTGAAAAGAATAGAAATGTTAATATTGAAGTAATACTGAAGGATGAAGTATAATTGAAAGCACTTTCTGTGGCTATGTTCATCCAACATGAACAATATTTACCTTTCCTTTTCATATACACATGTGACCTTTACCTTGATTGATCTCTGACCATTTTTCATCATCATCGAAGTGAGCATCTCCGCCATAGCCTTCTCCAGGTGGAAACGCATGGGCAAGTGTGCTACCTCTTCCATCAAAAGGAAATCCATCACCATGGTCTGCATTTGAAATAAATCAGTGTCATAGATGATATCAGTTGTCATATTTAAATCCAGCAAACTGAAGCATGTTCCTGGTTTGTGCTAGTTTTGCTGGTTGCCAATCCTTAAAAAAAATCTTCCAATGGCAGCAAGGTTGTGAAAATGAGAAGTGAGGCTTAGGGAAACACTCTCTAAATTCCTGACTTAAATCCAAATCTTGTATTTGATAGTTCAGGCTGCTGCATGTTTCAGAAAGAGATGAATATTTTTTTCCTGAGTGTTTGTCAAAAGTGTGGCTCTGGGCCAGCAATCAGGGATTATTTCAGAATAAATACTTAATGCTTGACAACATTTTTGTTATCTGAATGTTTTTGATGTTGAGAAGTGCTGGCAATATTGGTTTTAGACATTCTTACTTGCACTGATTTTAGTGTGAGGCAGTGATTTGGGATAGATAACCATGTTTCTGAAGAGATAAATTCATTTATTCCCAGCCTTGAGGTATGGACTATTATCTACTTCTGTCATAATGTGGGTGGACTATTATTGTTTCCTACCTCGAGTGCAAGAGCTGGATCAGAGTCGTACCAACTTTGAAAATTTCCTCCTCCCTTGTAGTGAATCTCTGATTTGATTGAGGAGTAGTTGGGAATTCAGATGCCATCCTGTGTCCTTTCCCCCAGACCATATGGATGGCCCTTAAGTCATGACTAACACAGGCAGAAGAGGCTTAATCCTAGTGTGTGACATGGGATTAAAACCCATTTCAGCTTGCAGGATTATTTCTCACTTTGACTGGGACATTAAGTCACCTCTTTATGGCAAAATAATGTTCTTCCCTTCAGTGACACATAGGCTTTGGACATTTTTGTGTTCATATGAAGTCATCTGCTTGCAAGCTAGGTGTTCGCTTACAGTCAATGGAGCACTAGTAAATATTGTCAATGCACCTAGAGAACAAGTCAGATAACCTTAAAATAGGCAGTTAGTTTTCCTAAAATGAGTCGGTTTAGATGCCAGGCAGAAATTAAAGGTAGGGCAACATCCACAGACTATTCCAGATCACAGATGGACTGCTGAAGTGTCTCTTACTACTCATCCCCACTTACTATACTTTGGCCTGCACCTTGATGCAGTCTTGGGGTGCAACATGTGATTCCTTCTAGAAGCAAATCAACCAGAAGGTACTCTCTATGGCCAAACATAATGCACCCCAGTTGCCAAAGGGTGTTTAGTCTGGGAACCAGACTAGATCTAGGCCTAAGTAAACCTACCTTAACCTGCCTGAATCCAGCCTGTGGAGACTGGATCTTCAGAATCTGCTAGTTTGTTCTACAGAGTTCTTCCCAGTAGTTTGAACTATTTATCAAGGCAAAAAGAGCCTTGAACATCTAAATTTAAATGTCTCATTCTGGAGCTGAATTCTCCCTTCATTTCATGGCTACAACTCTGAAAGAATTTTTCTAATGGTTTTGTATGTTTAAGTACAAATTTGGTGACATGACATAAAGAAGATAAAATTTATGCAGACTTTGATTTAACTCCAAACTCTTTGTTCTTTCTTAAAGCTATGGCTATAAAAATATGGACCATTGTATTTTCAAAACAACAAGTATTCTCACCACGACGTGCAAATTTGATCTCAATGTCTGCACTGCTCAGGTAGACTCTTCGGAACTGCAGTGGAGTCACATCACTCCATACTGTCAAGGCCCTTTTAATTGCATCATCCACTTTCCTTCTGGGTAGATCAGATGTATATCTGACAATCCTGTCAGCAAAGAAAAACAGGTTAATATCACTTAAGCTCTGAAGGAAACTCACCTAGTTATATACAAAGCAAACCCCTTCCCCCTAAAACCTGAAACATCACTTACTTGTAAGTTAAATGTGTCTTTCCCCATTTTGGACTTCCACGAAATGTTTGGTATTCTGCTACATCAGGCAAACCACATCGGGGAAGTTTCATTATTTCTTCTGTTTCTGTGTCTAATTTTCCAGTTACAGTCAGGTGGAAAAATCTCTGCATTTCTTTAATCCTTTCTTCTATGCTTAGGTTTTGTGTATTTGTAAAAGTTGGAAAGAATTTATCAAGATATCCCTGGAAGGAGAGAGCAAATAAAAATTAATACATATATCTGGGATGTTTTGGTAATTGAATTTTACATTTCGTTGAATTGTTTCACCATCCTGCAGTCATGTCTAGTTTTGGTTGTATCTTTCCATTTCAATTTACCAAATTCTGCTCTCTCAGTAGTATAGATCAGCATATATAAAATAATTGTAACAGCAATGGAACACTGTGAGTAGGAAATCCTTTTAAGCTATCACAATTTACTGAGCGTTCAAATCTACAGCCTTCTAACACAACACACATAAAATTTTTGACATATTTTAAAAATTGCATGCTCACCTTTATCTACCAGTTGGAACTTGGTCTCTTTTTTAAGTTAGGATATCTAAGCTACTCAGCAAGTTTAAAGTGTTTTACATCACCTCTGCAAAAACTGTTGTGGTAATGTAAGACAAGGATAATATAAATCGATAGGAAAGGAATGTAGAAACTGAATCAAAAATCAGATTATTTATAATGTAGTTGAGTTTCTTCCCATATAACGTACCTTTACTTTCTCAAGGTCTAAGCTGGTCCATGATTCTGGTCTCAGTTGTACTGGAAAAGCAGCAGTCTCAGGTAGGAAGATGACAGCACAAAGCAGGAGGTAGTGCATGGTGCCCATCTTGATGAGGAACCTTGCTGAAGCAGAAACGGTCTGACTTTCTGTCTCTCAAGACCAGAGCTAAAACCCCTTATATAGATCCTGATAGCTGGAAGCAGCAATTACACGTGACTCATTTTTTGATGTTATTAGTGTAATGTCATCACTGCTCTAAGAAGTAAATGAAAGCATGTTAAACAAATCTTTCCTGTAACTTCCCTGTTGATGTCACGTCACAGCTAGCAGCCAGCTTTGTCCCACTCTTTTCATACTATTCCAGCAGTGAAACCACAGGGTTATAGGGAAGTTCACTTTCTGTAACTTCATGGGTACAGTTACTGTGTAATCACTTCACACTGCGCTTTTCCCATGTTCCTTATACACAAAGGCATTTTGCAACAGCCCTTTGGCTGCCTGCCTGTATCAGTCGATGTAGAGGCAGAGAGGAGATGGGTGCGAGCGCTGTCTCACTGAAACCACTGCCATTACCTAGGGAGCATGAACAGCACTGCCCAGTTTGGTCAACTTTAAGAGGTTTCTGCAGTTTTTACAGAGATCAGAAGACAGCTCTTTAAAAGTGCCCTCTAGAACTAGGAGGATAACCAGTACCGTTATCCCTTTTCTACCAAGTGAGAAGGCCTTTCAGAAGAATCTCTTTACATTTGAGAACTAGATATAGAATATAGCTTACAAGAGTAGGTGAAAGCTCTCAGGGAAAAGAGAGGAGCTTTCCTTAGCAAATACTGAGCTATCTTAGACCTCCTGCTGTACCAGTGCAATCTAAGAGAGGTGCATGAAGCACTAACAGAGCAGGGTAGCCATAGCCTCCCTGGCCCCCTGACACCAACACTGGTCCCAGTTTCACTCCACTAAATTCCACTGGATAACTTCTGAGGCCTGGGAACACCATTCCACAGGTTGGTTTATGATTTTTATGTCAGAGTGCGCAGTTTTGTGACCATATTACCTCTAATCTGAAAGGAAATGTGCACAAGTAGGAAAAGAATGTTGATATTTCTCACACTAGGAGAGCTCTTATGGGTATGGCTGAACATGTATGGAAGTGTCTGTGGGTTATTAGCTTATACCCAATGTACTTCTGACTGATGTGATGAGAAAGAATTTAATTTCAGAGAAAGATGATCTATACCTGACATTGCTAAATTATGCAGGAGAGGACTACAGCACACAGCAATGTCTGAAACAGTTGCTAAAGGAAGGATGCTGTCACCTACTATTGAAAACAGACCAATTACCAACATGTCATCATTTCTGCATGTTTTTGTACCTTACAGAAATTCTATCCAAGTCCAAATATTAAAGCTTGATTTAAAAAATCCAAACATTTTGTTGCTTGGAATAGGTTCAACTTTTTCTTCCTCAACAGCTGCCTTTATGTCTGACTGTGGTGGTAAAATTGGATCTGGACCAGGGTCTGGGTTGCAGGAGATGAGGATGTGTTTAAAACACTTTGAACTCTGTGACTCCAGTGTGTGGGGCTGGTTATTTTCTCATAGACACAAGAGGAATCTAAAGAGCTTCAGAGCTGATGGACTGTTGAGCAACTTGCATGTATCTTTAACTGGGCCATGAGCAAAACTTACAAGAAGAGTTTAAACACAAGAGCCTGATGAAAAAGGCTGTATTTCTATGCTGTATTTCATTTTCTGCTGTAAGCTTGCTTTTTTTGTTCCCAAAAAACAGAGACGATTTTGAAGACTATTAGGGTTTAAATGGAAATACAAAAAGTTTCAGTGAAAAGAATTTTCATTTCTTTGGGCTCAAAATCAATGAAATCCTAAGATCAATATCAAAAAGTATCAGCTTCTGTTTCTTTAGATGTAGCTGTGTGAATTTTGCAGACTTAATGGTTTTGCCTTGATCTTGAATGATAAAAAGTATTATGGGTTAGGAAAAATAATTTCCTGCACAAAAACCGTAGTCGTGTGACTCATTTTCAGCAGAGAACCTGTGCCTATGTTGGAGAGTATGGCCTGTGTAGACAAAGATCAAGGACATCAGAAGCAACACTGTGGAGACATTTAATAATAAAAGTTGCTGTAGCCACATGGTGAAGATAAAAGTATTCCATGATGTAAATTCTATTAAGGAGACTTACAACACTGCCATGGAAAAGTTTGTACTGTGACACGTTTGAGGAAAGTAACCCTGCTGTGATCAAGAGTGCTTCACAAAACTATGTCCTATGTGGAACTCCTTGACAGACACCAGACATTTTGAGTTATAGAGAAAAATACTTCAGTAAGAATTAATACCAAAGTCTCTTTTGGGCATGTCTAGGATGAAAAAGTGAAGTAGAACTGTATGAGTCAGTGGTGAATGATCACTGTCTTGGTCATTTGACTTGGGCAGAAGGCTCAGCTGAATTCTGCCCAATCTGAATGCAGACAACAGGGTTCATACAAGTTGAGAGCTGCTCAAATATCTTTGTGAGTGTTATGGACTTATCTGGGATAAATTAAATTTATTCATAGCAGTCTGTATGGTGCTGCATTTGGATTTGTGCCTTAACAAGTTCTTGATAACACCCCCATGCTTTGGTTATTGGTGAACAGTATTCCCACAATGTGAAGACTGTCTCCTCACACTTTTCTCTCACAGTGTATGGAAGAGACTGGGTGGGAAAGTGGCTGGGAAGGGGCATATCCAGGAAAATTCACTGGAATTCTCCGAAGGAATATTCCATAAGATATGATGTCATGCTCAAGGATAAAACTGGGCTAGCAGAAGAAGGAGGTGGGGTTGCCTTACAAGGCAGTTATTGCCTGGAGACTGGTGGGATATCAATCTGCTTGCAGAAGGCAGTGAGCCTGTGCAACACTTCCCTCCACCTCCACCCCATCCTTTCATTTATTAAACTGTCTGCATTTCCTAATCTCTCCCACTGTGCATGTGGCTGTATGGGTGATCAGCTGTTGGCTGTTGTCTACCCACTATGGTGAATATCAAGCAAAAAAGGATTGCCAAAAATTCCTGACAAATGTTTTGTTTGGGTCACTTGTGAATTATGAAATACTGCATTTAAAGTCCTACCAAACAGGATAGACCTGTTTTCTTAGGATCTGCAGGACACACCACTAGTTTTGTTCTGTTATCTGGGTATTCAATGTGAATAACTAAAAATAAAGTTCAAACACGGCAAATATTTTTGCAGAATTAAAAGTGGGGGGTTTTTTTGCACTGCAATTTCTGAGGCTAAGGCCCCTGAGGCACAGAGAACCTTCCTGGCTTCTGCAGTCCATTTCCATAGATTTTACCCCTGAGGTGGCTCTCTTCAAAGGAGTACCTTAGCTAGGCATTGCTTTTGCAGGCTGTGTGACAGTGAAACCCTCCAGTCATTCCTGCCTGGCCACCAGGGTCCTGCCAGGGTCCCTCGGCAGTGCGTCAACTCATCTCAGGAGAAAGACAAGCCAGTTCTTCTCTCCTGTTTGGCTGGATCAAGCTGCATTGAGCTATTTCTCAGCAAGATCCTACTGCTCTAGGGAAGGAAAGGCCCGAGGAAGGGATTACATGTACAGATTCAGCACAAACAATGTGATGACAACTAGCACACCTATGTCACTAATAATTAAGCAATCAAACTTAACACATCTCGACTTGTGGATTTACCATCTTCTCATAGTGTCTGGAATTGCTTTGCTTTGTTTCTCTAATTACTTTGTATTTATAACAATTAAATTGGGACATCGGGTGGGAAAAGATGCAAATATACAGATAAGTTTTGACAATAATAATCTTGAGCAACAAACCACAAGGGAAATGGCTTTCCTGTAAATGTTACCTACCTGTGTGACCTTCAGACACACTCAATTCTTTAATTTGTCTGGTCCTTTGGTCAGTGATAAGAAGTCTCTCTTTCCTCCAGCTAACAGATATGTGGATCTCTCAAAAATGTCTACATAATAATTGAATTTATTCAATTTAAATAGAAGTCATAACCTGTAGTTGTATGCAGTCTTTCTGTCTTCCAGAAGCAATGCACAGGACATGGGGATGGGAAGAGGGCCAGAGGTCAGTCAGCTGCCTTTCACTGCATTGTGATTCAAAACCTTGCTGAGTAGGAAGAGTTACATAATCTCCCATTGTCACCTTTCATATGTGAATTCACATTTTGTAGCTGGCTGTCCACATCCACTTGTATGTCTGTCTCAACACTGCCTTTAAAGGACTGAAACAAGATGTAATCTAGAACACCGTATACATCTTGTCTTGGTAAAACCATATTACTTCATGTGGGAAACCCCTAACTCTAGGATTTGCACTAAGGTGACTTCAGACTGCCTGAAATCCTGCAGCAGAAGCCTGTGAATGAGTTGCAGAGTCCCACCTAAAACAGACTGAGCATGGAGTGGTGCTGCAAGGACAGGCAGAGAAGCTGTGACAGCATGGGAGGCATGCTGGCCTCGGTCTGTCCACACTGACTGTAACTCATCCTGATGATCTGCAAGGGTCTGTACATGCTGGGACAGCATGGTCAGTTTGGGCTTTGGTGATTATGGAGACCAGGGTTTGAAAGACAAGATAGGCACAGCAGAACTTGACCTCTGCTGAGCCTCATGGACTTGTATGGGTCTTTGGAAAAAGTACTTAGAGTATAAATGACATCAACCAAAATTTTGTATTTAGCCTAATTTGCAAAATTCTTCTTCTATACAAAAATTCAATGGCCCTGAAATACCAAAGAGTTGATACAAGATTTCTTTGTAAATTGACATGCAGGAAAGCAATTCCAGGGGAATTACAGGCTTACTCCATGGTGTTATGCTCTAGTATAGAAGGTGTGAGATTGAATTTGAATATAGTCAATGTAAGATCAGTGCAGAAGCTTGATTTATCTTACGTGTATTAGAGCTCAGATTCAGCCACGAGGATAACAAAAGACTGAAACCTGGTGTATGTGAATACAGGTAAAACAAGAATTGTACATCTTTTCCCTGGAAGTTGTCAGGTTTGATCATGTTATTATCTCTATTCAAATGATTCCTGATTCCCAGCACTGATTCATGTATGGAAGCTGTTTGCTGCTCAAGCAGGTACTCCAGGTGTGGGACAGGTCCTTTTCTATTACCCTGCCTGGTTTCCAGTAACTGAGTAAAAAGACAATAACATCACCTTTTTGGTAAACCTGGTTATACCACTGAGGTTTTCTTTCACCAAAAATTTCCTTCCTCGAGCAGAGTTGCAGCCTCAGTGTCCCACAAAGCAAGTTAGGCTGAGTTTTCCAACATGATGGATTTTGACTTTGGCACCATTGAAAAGCAGCCCAACCATCAAAAAGTGCACAACCAAATAAGGATGGTTAGCACTGGGATGGTGAGGAGTGAGTCACAAAGAAGGCTTGCTGACTTTAGGAAAGATTTTCACGCAGCTGCTCACCAACCTGAGTGGTTGCTTAACCAAACCCCATTTGAGTAAACCAAAGTCCCTGTACTAAGGAGTTAAGTGTCTGTAGAGGGTGAAAGAGCAAGTACTGAGCCTGAGCGCTCTTGTGGGAGGGGATGTCCCAGACCAGTTCAGGTCTGGACCAGTAGGCTGAGCATCCTCAGTGGAATGCTCAGCACCATCTGAAAGGGACTCTGTTGGCTCATGCCCAGCTGATCCTTGTGTGAACTCAAGTGCAACAAGTGCAGATGGTTACGAGGCTGGAAGCACACACCTGGTCTGGAGTGGAACACTCCTGGAGGCACACCCAGCACCCTGGCCCTTTAAAATCTAATTGACATCATTACATTTTCTCCAGAGGTAATTTTCACTGCCAGGTGACTATGGCTGATCATAGGTCAGGAACAATAGGCTTCTGTATATATTAATCCTTCATTATCCATTACATTAATGTGTGACAACAGGAGATTGCATGTTGAAGGAACACTCACTCCAGTCCTCATTCTGTGTCCTAAAAGTTTACTGTAAATCAAGGTTGCATTTTTACATAATGCAAGTTTAAATTTTTATGGAAGGAAGAAATTAGCCTACTTGCCTCTTTTGGATGGTATGGTGTGGTGGTTTTTTTTTTTTTNCCCTAAAAATGAGCAGCACCTTTGCAGATGGAACTAATCTGCCCCAGCCTGCTGTTACTCTGCCTTGCTGTGGTGGTAGTTGTCAGTTACTGTTCTACAGAGGGTGGAAGGAGTTTGACTCCATCACACCAATATCAGATCCATGATGGTACCATGACAAGGAGGAAAAAAGTAAACCCAATATGCTTTACATAGTTTCCAATACAGCTGTTTTTCTGTAGTTTGCAGTTAGTTGAAATCCATCTCTCCTGTACAGCAAAACCAGCAGTGTTGCCCCAGGGATATGCTCTCTGTCCAGGTCAGAGCAGGACATTAGCCTGTATTTGCTGTTGTAACTGCTGTGCTGTGGATTATGACAGATTCCCAAATCCTGGAGGAAAAATGTAATAACTTCAATAATATGAATGTTTTGGCAAGCAAGGGTGGCTTTTTCTCCACTTAATATAGACAAAAGTACCAGATCTTTAAAGAGCAATTGCATCCTGCCCACAGTGACACCAGTATTTGTAGAATTAATAGACTGGGTTCCTTGCCTTATTATCATACATCCTTGTGAAGAAATAAAAATTTCTTATTGTTCTAATTTCACTAGGGACATCTGACCTAAAACACTGAGGGCAGTTACATTAATTACAAGAGCAAGAGAGGGCTTCTGGGTAGTTCTGCCATGGTTAGCCATACTTGTCCCTAGGCTTCAAAAATCTCTAAACCATATGTGCCCTATCAAAATCTGCAGCTAATCATAAAACAACTCTACAGATGCCCACCAACCCAAATGTCTGGGTATTCGTGCATGAAAGCAAAGTTCATGTGTTTGAAATAGAGGTCTTTAGGATGAAAATTTGGTTTAATGTTTGATCAACTCTTTTTATGGTGATTGACATTTTTTCTGCTGGGCCTGATGTATAGCTGGCCTGTTCTATGGCTTATAATGTCGTTTTTTACCTCTAGAGAATTTGAATCAATTGCAGTTGGACATTTCCCATGATTCTTTTTTTTCTACACAATATTTTTACGAGTTTATATGTCCCTTACTTCTTTGCAACTTTGTCTTGAAATAGGATCTTAAACTGAGGAGAATCATGTGAAATTAGAAGGCTTAATTATTTACTTGTTTTTTATAGCATGCATGCCTGCTAGCAGGCTTTTCACACCACATAATTTTATAGTGTCACAACCCTAAATTGCAAGCTGGTTGTAATGGAAGAGTGTAGAAAGATGTTCTATCATTAAGGACTCTACACATAAGGGCAAGTGAAATGGGTAGGTTTTAATGTTATGAATGGAAGAAAGTGTGATATGAGTATACCTTAGGATGGCAATACATTTTTCATATGGTGAACAAGCAACAAATGAACACACTGAGCAGCTAAGGGGATATTATGCTACTTGAACAGTGAGATTTTATGGTTGGAGGAGAAATTGTTGAGAGAAAGTAGCTGAATATGCCTGTACCTAATGAAAAAAATTTTAATTGGTAAAAGGAAAATTTTTGTAATGATGAGTCTGCTTGAAGCCAGTCCTGCCAGCTTCCACTTTAGGGATGAAACCTCATGCAACTTTACTGACTTACCAATTGAAATGTGTGAAGGCTTCAGCTGGTTGAGCTATCATGGGATGTAAAACACCCTTGAAGAGATCAGAAAGCTATCCCCACTTCCTCAGTGAACTGGGAAGGCAATCCACTTGAACATGAGTGTATATTTTATTCAGCAGTTTTCTAGCCACCATCAGACAGTGACATTACAGTGTAGTTTCTTTGTGGGGGGAGGAGTGGTTTGCTTACTTCATCTCTACTAGGCAAGTGTACAGTCCCGCCACTAACATCTTTTGAATATTACCAAAGAAAATAAAGCACAACTTTTATTGCACTGTCATGAATGGGACACCTTCCAGACTAAGGTCAGTGACAAAATATCAGATGCATGTTTCAGACAGCTAAAAGTGCTCTCAAATGTATGAATGAGATGACTTGGTAATTAGAAAAAGTCTGTGGATTTGTAGAAGCAGAATCTGAGAGACCTTAAAACTACACATCTACTCTAGTTTGACAGGGAGCATAGCAGCAGCCTGGTTGGGTAAGGCAGGAGCAGAACACGGGCATTTTTCAAAGATTCTTAGGTGTTGGTTTTTGTTGTTGTTGTTTGGTTGGTTTTTTTTAATACAACAGTCTGAGTATTTATGCTCAAATTATGTTCACCTTACTAACAGAGCATGGTTATGGCATGATTACTCTTCTACAGATTGGGAGGATGGACAAGCAATTCACACAGCTCAGCTGGGCTGGATCTGTGAGAGCTGCAAGCTGTGATGTACTTAGAAGTGGTCTGGTGTGAACTAGGACATTAATCAGCTGCTTACAGCTTTCAGAATCTTCCCAACAGCTGGGTTGCTTTCACATAGTGTGGAAAAACCAACATAAGTTACATCAGCTTTTAATGATTGTAGAAAATATGTATCCCTGTGGGACTGAAAGAAGAGAATCCTACAATAGTAGATAGCTAGTATGAAATCACTGCAACAGAAAATAAGACAATAACAATTTGCCAAGTTCGGAATCAAAATCAAGTAGAGAATTTTTTAATGAATAATGATTTTTAAAATAATTTCATGTGAAGAACAAGTATCATAGAAAGAAACAGCAAAGCCTTGAGGAATTTGCAGGTGCACTTTAAATCAGGAAGTAATACACATTTTGGTTGGAAACCTACCCTTTGACCTCCAAGATCCAGCCAAAAAATGCAGTTTAAAAAGGAATTAAAATCATACGCTGTGATTGTGGTTAAATATTGCACATCACCAGCCACAATGAGTAACTGGTTAATAGTTGATCACTAGTTGAATGGGAGTAAAAATAGTGTTTTGCCCTTTTGAAAAAGGCTAACATTATCCTGGAAGTGAAACAAATGAAATCATTGTTCTGCCCTAAGAGGTGCTAGTACATCTCTGAGGAGAGTTTCCCACAAAATTTTGTGCACCATAAATCTAGAAAGATGGGAACCAACTGAAGGGGGCAGAGAGCTGAGCCACAGGAATGTTATTTTAAACATAACTTCTATGGAAATGATCAAGACAGTGGGCTTGCTAGAGAGAGAAGAAAGGGTTAAAGAGAGACATGATAACACCCCACAGCTCAGTGGGTCATACTTGCAAAGGGGAAGGAAGTGTCTGAGGTGGATAGATTCAGTTTGCCAGGTAGGGAAAATGCTCTAACACCAAGATAGTTGAGGTTGCAGCAGATTGCTTGATGAGGCTACTTTTAAGAAAAGCAGGTTAAAAGACTCATTTGTCTACCACTGGAGAACTGGAGCTTCATTCCTAAGGGCCAGTTGGGTTTAAGGCCAACAGAAGCAAGATAACCAGAACTACAGTGTCTGAATTTTAGACCCATGGTACAAAAGAAAATGAGTGATTTTTCAGGTACTATCTTGCTTGCCCAAATGTACTTTGCCCACTTCATTTTCTTGCAATACAACAGGTGGTAGTATCCTGAAAGAACTTGTGCAAAGTACACAGCTGCTCAATGTTGCATGCCTGCATGTAAAGGAGTGCTCTGTATTCAGATCCAACAGCTGTAGTGTCCATTTGATGCCACTTGGCACTAACATCTAGGCAGGTCTTTTTCCTATTTGTAATTGTATGTATGTTCCTGACAGTCAGGAAAAAAGATAAGTGAAATCTAGAAAAAACCCCAGCCCAACCTTAATTGATTTGTACTTGCTCATAGTTCCTATGAATTATGTGAGACTATGAACATTGCTGAGATTAAGGAAATAACGTGTGCTGGACCATGACCAGCATTGATTTTCTGGACAACAAACCAATATGAAGTCAATATAAATGGCTGAGCAACATCTGCTTTTCCTTCCCTGTGTTCTGTGGCAGTGTCTGCAGCATGTTAGTGGGCTCAGCAGACTCTGCTAGTAGTTTTAAGACTCTACAACCATCGTAGAACAACCATGGTTTTGTTCCAAGCACAATGGAAGTAATTTACATGGGATATTGACAGCTGACTGATGGAGCCAGTTGGTGCACTCTGCCAAGTGAAGTGTATGTGTAAAAAAAGTACTACACTTTAACCTTTTCTTTTCTCTCAGCATTACATTTGCCAACCAACTCCTCTTTCCAAGCCTGCATCTTCTGCTAATCCCAGAGAAAACTGACTGTATTTCTTTGAAGTATTTTGTGAATTTCACCAGAACAATGAAAATGTCTATATTTGCTTGAGAGAACTGGATCAAAATCTAGTGGGAAAAGCTGATTTAAATAAGCAGTCTGTAACTACTCCCATGGTATTACTTACTAGTAAATCATCAAAGGGATCTCAATACAATTTGTATCCTTCATCCACAAATGACAAGGAACATTCCTGCAGTGTTAGAGAGAGAGCCCTGAAGTGCTGGGGGCTCACTGAGAGCGTTGATGCACATATGACCTGAAGAGTGAGATCCCAGAGGTGTGAAAATTTTTGAATCAAGGATGAACATCCACTGAAAAAACACTGATTAGCCTTAAAAATAAAAACAACAGGCCTGAGCTCTCACATCTTGTTGTCAGCCTAAGTCAATCTGACCAAATGCAGAATAGACATTTACAACTTTAGATCTAGCTTGCAGAGGTGGCATATTGCTTATCAACAGTTTGAGCTATGCATTCCAAACAATATATGGTAAATATTCTCACCTAAAGGAGGAGTAAAAGTAACAGAAAAAAGTAATACTGCCAAGAGGAGTGTGAACTTAATGTTAAAGTTTTCAGTGAGGTCACTGTGCAAGTAGTCATAGGAGCAGGATTTTTTTTTTTCTGGAGCAAAATAAACTGTATATAAATTATTCTATATAATAATTATGTATAACTAATATATTATAATTCTGGATTTTTGTTCAATTTGTTACATATGTACCAAAATATTTAGATTTGTTCCAGAATGTTTTGCAGAGAAAGCCGGTCTTGAGCTAATTTTCCAGAGGACATACAATTCTCACTAGACAAGTGGACCCTTATTAGTTTTTTTTTCTTAAATGAGGACTAATATTCTTTAAGGACGTTCACATATTTCATTTACCTACAATTATTATATTCCCTTTAGGCCTCAGCAAATTATTAATCCAATTTTAGATCAGAATTAATGTTATTACGCTAT
The DNA here is from genome assembly GCA_013400775.1 of Chaetops frenatus. NCBI lineage: Eukaryota > Metazoa > Chordata > Aves > Passeriformes > Picathartidae > Chaetops > Chaetops frenatus. The sequence continues at coordinate 67,779 of VZTR01032757.1, forward strand.
GATGCATTCCAGGGACTTAGAGAAGTATAGCCATACACATGGGGAGCATTACAGTTCAACTTGCCATGCAAAACCAGTATTCTGGCCCAAGGGCACGACAGAAAGGGTAGAATTCCTCTGAGCTGAAAAATTTCTATATTGTGGACACATCCAAGGAAATGGTCAAATTCATGGGTTATCTTAACTCACTGAACAGATCATGTCCTAACAAAAGAAAAAATACATTAGAATTAATATCATATTTGAAAGTATAGTTTAGGTTTCAAAAGAAAGTTGCATTGTTTTGACATGAGAACAACTTTTGCATTCAGTGATATATTGTAGTAAATCAAGCACATGGAACTTAGGATTTTTTGACCAGAATGTACAGTGTTGATAATCTACTTTGAATTCCTTCATAGCACAAAGAAAAGAGACTATTTAAATTTTGTCCTTGGATTCTGTTATGTTTTTCACTGCAGTTTCCCAGGATATTGGCCCTTCAGTCATTTCTTTGGAGAAAGTCAAATTTGGCCTGAAATCAGGGACACATATGGAAAAAGGTTTGACAAAGGAATAGGTTCCAATGATAGGTTCTACAAAGGAAATGTATAGTTTTTTTCAGGTACAGCAGCACTGTGGATGGAGAAGTGAGAGGGCCCAATGAATGACAACTGCTAAAAATATGTGCAGCAACCCTAAACCTTCCAGACAAACAAACTTGCTCACCATCTGAGCATGGAAAGAGAAGGAAGCGGTAAAAACCCTTCCTAAAAAGGATTCTTTTGAACTGATTGTTCTTCAGCCCTTTGGCACGTATCGCAGTATGATATCCTTGGTGGAAAACCCCCAGTTTTGACTGAAGGTCAGTGTGGATCTACCTGCTGAGAGACAAGTATGTTAGGTGCTGCACACAAGTGATTTTGGATTTTCACACTTCCTGGTTTGACACTTTGTCATTTTGGACATGATCCAGAGTTCATGGAAACCATCAGAAATGTTTTCCTGGTAGGAGGTAGATGACCGAGCTTGCGGGACAGTCTGTTGTCCAAAGTTCCTCTTCATCTCAGTGAGTACAGTCTCCTGCTTCCTCTCCTTCACATCCTTATACATGTGCTAGCCCAACAGGACATTCATCAAATGGAAAGAAAAAGTTCCCTTGTTGCTGTAGCAAAATGCATATTGGATTTTAGCTGGCAGTTCTTGTACTCAGTTCAATCAGAAACGAGTGTAATTTGAACCTAGAGGATAATAATCCTCGTACTTTTCTTCTCTGTTAACTCTACTTACTTTCAAATCCCCTGTATATGCTAAGACCAAAACAAGTTGTCCTTCCTCAGCAGTGCTTGCATGGGAAGGTGACATAGCAGGAAGATTCTTATCACTTCTCTAGGAAGAAAACCTTCTCTTTGACAGCTGATATACAGCAGAAAAACCCCAATAAAACCAAAACCAAAACATCAAACAACCAAACAACAAAAACAAACCACCAACACAGAGAAATCAAACACCTTTTGAAACTGTTATTTTGATATTGGTGTCCTCACTTTGCGGTTACAAGGAGTTCAGACGTGCCACATCCCTTGAGTTCCTCAGAGTCCCTTTTGACTCTTTGTCACCTCTTCCTGATGCAGCTGTATCAGTGTGTATAAGGAAAGTTAAAAAATATCCATATTGATATACAAACATTTTATTATCCAGTCTAGGAAGTTCTGCTTTGTTTATAGCCTCGTAAAAATAGTACTAAGTATACCGGAAGCAGTTGGCACTGGAATTTCCCGTTGTGTAGGGAAAATTGTCTGCAGACATAAGGAAGCCACAAGTGCCCTTCACATCCTGAAGAGCTACTGGAATCTACCTTTCTGTATTGTTAAACAGAACGATACAAAATATCTTCCCTACCTTTTCTTTTAGTCTGCATTTATTGGTGACAAAGATATAGAGGACTGCTCAAAGTTTACTCATAAAAAAAATTTGCAATCTCCTAGTATGTAAAAAATTTGGTGTTTGGCCACCTGCTTTAAAATCCAGGCCTGTTCTGTAGTGATTATAAAACTGAATGTTTTAAAACAGCATTGCTTAATGGTCCAGTTTCTCTGAGAGCAATGAAGGTTGACTCAGGATGGATTTTGACAGACTGTGGCTTCAGGAATTAGTTCTTTAAAAAAAGTTCAAAGTTTTTTTTCCCTAAAAATCCTCAGCATCTTTATCTTTTACTATCCTTTCCATAGAAGCAAAATTCTCACCCAGATTTATTTAAAATGTTTCGTTTGGTTGATAAGAATGGCATTACCCTAGCTAGCAGAGGAAAAGGGTTCTTGCTTTTGAATTACATGCAGTGGTATTTTATTTTTCAGAAAATTCTGGAAAAATGTCTATGTCACTGTATGGATGTTTGGAATAATGTCATTACCTTATGCTTTCAGAATGACAAAGTAAACAGAGACGTTGTTACAGCGTCATCATCTCTCTTCTGATTAGCACTTTTGAGAGTCAAAACATATATTCAAATATTAAATGCTAATGGAACCATACTTTTCCAATGCAGGACCAGAGAATGATGCTCAGGTTGATTCCCAAGAAAATAGTTCAGGGAGAAGAAATGCACTGGGAAATGAGAGTGGCCCAAGCAGAGAACTACCCTGGGTATAGCAGCACAGCTATGTCATCACAGCATGAAACTGCTGACAGACACACACTGCGTTGTACTGAGCTGAACACCAGGGTTATTCTTTTCTTTCTCACTCCTATTATTTAATGTGCAAGTTTGTTTTGACCATATATTAGTTGATGTTTCTTTGAAATTTCAAAAGATGTGAGGTTATGTGAGTATGATTATGACAATCACACTGACAGTGTGGAAGACAGAGACCATATTTAATTTTTTTAATAGATTTTTTTTTGTTTCCAAAATTTTTATTTAATTAAATTTTCATTAGAGTGAGGCATTCCAGGTATTACCAATAGAAAACACCTTTCTACTGTGTTACAATTCTACAACTCTAGAGCAATGCAGCCAGTTTTAGTTCTGCAACCAGTGTGTAAGGGTGACAAAGAGAAAGCTATCACATTCATATGAAAGCAAGAGGAGGTAGAGAACTGCTATGTCTCCACATCAGGAATTCTACATTGAATGGAATTTAATTTCTTTGTGATTTTCTGAGCACCCAGCTTTCCAGAGAGATGAAACTGAAAGAAAGTTTGCATTAATGTGATCGTATTTCCTTCACATAGAACATAGCTTTTAGCTCACCCTGAAGAACTATGTAAAAACCTGTGGCAGATATTGCTGTTTGAAAACAGCAGGTTCAGAGGTTGTTCATGACAGGAACTAGATAGTCAAAACAATAGGCAATATGTCTAGCCTCTGAAAGAAAACTTAAGAATGATGATGTTTCAGGCAAAAAAATCAAATGCAAATTCAGAAGAAAATATATATGTTTTGTCATTTCTATTTTCCATTAGCACTGATTGAGTAACGATGAGTGAGGAAGGCATAATGAATGAAACTGCTGTCAATGCAGGCTGGGGAGCAGAGAAAACCTCATGCCCAGGCCACACATTTGCCACTCCAACGTACATCTTGTTGAAAGAGACAAAGACATTGCTGGATGTGAGTTGTTCTTCAGAATGAGCATGGGAGGGAGCTGAAGGACACTGCAAGTACAGGAGGGAACTGACAAGCCAGTCTGCCTCAAAGTAGGCACATATTTGGGTCAGAAGACACAGAAGCCAGTCATTAAGAGAAAATCCTACCTCCGAAGTGCTTATAGAATCATAGACTGGTTGGAGTTGGAAGGGACCTTGAAGATCATTTCGTTCCAGCCCACCTGCTATGGGCAGAGGCACCTTCCATCCAACCAGGTTGCTCAGAGCCCCATCCAACCTGGTCTGGAATACTTCCAGGGATGGGACATCCACTACTTTTTTGGGTAACCTCTTCCATTGTTTCACTTCCTTCATAGTAAAGAATTTCTTCTTTAGATGTAATATAAACCTCTTCCCTTTCAGTTTAAAGCCATTCCCAGATGTCCGATCACTATGTGACCTCTTAAGAAGTCCCCCTCCACCTCTCTTGTAGCCCCCTGTAGGTACTGGGCAGTGTCTCTAAGGTCTCCCCAGAGCCTTCTCCTCCCCAGGTTGAACAGCCCAAACTCTATCAGCCTGCTCCAGCCCTCTAATCATTTTCATGGCTGTCTTCTGGACTCACTCCAACAGGTCCACATCCTTCTTTTGTTGAGGGGCCCTAGACCTCAATGCAGCTCTCCAGGTGGCTCTTTACGAGAGCAGAGGGGAATGGGAGAATCACGTCCCTTGTCCTGCTGGCTACTCTGCTTTTGATGCAGCTGAGGATACTAGAATATCTAAGGTTATTCTTGAAAATAAAATTATATTTTGTTTGTCAATGGTTATTCCAAAATCAAACCATCCAAAAGGATGACCAGAAGTACTGTAGTAGTACAGTCTGATGGTGACACACATGTTGTTCTGCGTTTTCACTTCTGTAACACAACCACAGACTTTGACTTATGAGGGCCTCATCCATCTTGTGGATCAACCTGAAGTAACCCTTTGGAGTCAAATCAATTCCTGAGAGCAAATTCAGCCCCCTCCATCTACTGTAGGCCTATTCACATTCCACCTGGAAGGAGATGGTCTGTCTGAGTAAGGATTACAGCCACTGCATCATAGATATCATCAGCTCTTAATGGTAAAAAGCAACTTCTTTCTTCACCCTTTACCAACAGCTTGACTAGGGATGTTTGTGGTTCTGCAGCTTAGCCAGGCCAATTGGATCAGGATCTGGCCCAAAAAGTCTGCAGCAGTCCTCGGAGCCTCACTCAACACTTGTGGGACCCAAAGATCCTGCCTTCTTTATTTTGGTGACTTCCAGGCTGCGAAAGAGCACCTCCATTTGCTGAGGAAAACCCATATTAAATTATTCCTTCAGGTTTGTGTTTCAAGGTTAAACAGTCCCGAGTTTAACCAAATGAGGAGAACTGAACTACTAGCTTTGTATCTTCTGACAGAACTTCCTTGTCACAACCAGTTTCCTCCACTGTCTTTCTCTAGCTCTATGGATGCAATTCAATCTTCCTGTAAGTGATTTATACCTCCTTATATTTTGTATAAGCTGGAGTCCGCTTCTGAGCCCAAGATTATTATGCAGATTGGCAGTATGACAGTAGATGGATCAAATATTTTAGGAATAAAGTTGTTGTGAGTGTATTCAAACACTGATGAGAAGTGCACTTGCACACAACTGGTGATAACTAACTCCAAATGATGATTCTGTCCAGTCAAATTTTCTCTTTGTCTGTTTTCACTAACAACTGGTGATGTGTGGATACACCTTGTGCAAATGTACCTGCAGTGCAGAAACAGAGGAGGGTGCATTTTGCTAACACATTTCAAATAGTGGTAGAAATAGAATGAACTGAACTCTTCCAGAAAAATGAGTTATCTGTTAAAGTAATGCACTTTCATGTTGCATAGAACGGTTTGTGAGCTCAGCCCAAATTTATTAAATAATTCCAGCCCTTCCCAAGTATTTGGTTATTTTGCAACTTTGAGATAAAATAGTTTTATACTACTGATGATATTTCAAAACTGCAGTACCTAAAGTTTTAAAAGAAGCAAATAAAATATTTCAGGTCAAACAAAATATTTCATTTGACTAAATGACCAAAAGACTTTAAAAAGTGTTTTTTTGAGCATTGATGCAAACTAATTTATTTGTAATCTGATGTTCAAATTCAAATTTCTATTACTGAGAGACTTTAGGTCATATATATTGCTCAAAACACTTAGTGCTGATCACCCTATCTGGTAATCTACTACTAAATTACTACTAATGCAGCTACTTTGATTGTAAATATTTGTAGGATTTGATTCTTGAGCATTTGGACATTTTCCTTGTGTTAAAGATGTATCTTCAAATACATTCTTTATGTTTTGAAAATAAAGGTACACAATTTTTCTAAAGGGATCTGATTGGGATAATGGGTATTTTGACTGGGAACCTGAGGTTTGTATAACCAGTTCCTTGACTTTGAAACAAAATAAGGTGAATGTCAGAACTTCAAGAAGCTATGTCAAAACATGGCTTGAATGCTTAATTTCTTGTGGTGTTATAGGGTCATCCCTGTGCAGTAACATGATGTATCTCTGGCATTGTCTTAAACCATTAGGAAGGACAGTAAATGCAAGACTAACACCGCACCAAAGGGCAATTTTAAGTTGTACCTGGACAGTCAGCCCTAACTTGTACTCTCTGCAGTTTGGTGTCTCAGGTGTACTGACACATTTCTCTTCTACAGCAATTTAGTTTGCAATATTTGCATTTATCATTTGTACTGGATGTACTTACTGTGGCTGAATGTGTTTCATGGCAAACTAGTGTTTTTGTTTGAACGTTCCTTTACTCAGCAGGCCCAGAAAAATCTTATTACCTACTTTCTGGATTGTCTCCAGCAGAGTGTAATCTACAGAAATTAGGACACATTAATTTATTTGGTTTAAACTGAAATTTAGTGGAAGAAGAATAACAGTCCTTTCATCTTCTACTCTTCCTAAAAGCCTAGCTAGGAGGAAACAAAAAAAAATTATATGCCAAAGAGCTGTTCATTAAAATTCAGTCCAGAAAATTCAATAAATGTGCAGCTGTTATATGAAACAGTGAAGCAAGCACTTTCTCCAATTAGGACCTAATCATGCAAAACCCTGTTTCCTCCTGAGAAGTCCCAGGACTTCTTAAGTTAATCAGCATTTAGTGAGGATGCCAGCCTTCTGCAGTTGAAAGAATAGATTTCTGGGTTGCATTTCCCACTGTGAATCTCTTTACATTCTCAAATTAAATTTTCAAGCCCAGTTCCTCAACTCTAGATTTGACAAGAGTTATACAAACATGAGACTAGGGAGTTCCAAATGACCTTTTTATGGAAATGATCTCTATGCAAACCTGCAGTGTACTTAGGCTTGACCATTAGATTGCTAATGAATACATTCATTCTTCACAGCTTGTTGAAGATGCGGTTGCAAACTATGTTTGCTTCAAAACTATTTACTTTGATTAATCTGAGTTTGTCGAGTGTGATTTGTCACACCGCTCACAGTGCGTGAGTTGTGCTTCCTGTCTTGGCAGCAACACTTTTGCATAACACAGGGATCCAATTATGTTGACTTTTGTGTTCAAAGATGCAGAAGCAGAATGTGCAGTGTCTGATAAGGACTTAGCTGAACTCAAAGGCAATGAATGAATAGAGATACTTTTCTGTTCTCTGATTCACAGGACTGTTCATTAAAAATCACATTATATTACTCTTCAGGGGTGCATCCTTGTTTATGTGGAGTGGCAACAATTAGTCTTTGAGCACTTACTGATTTATATTAAGCCAAAGGAAGGATCAAGTAACTATTCAGAAATGCTAATTATTATGAAAACCTGTACCTTTTGACAAAGTTATAATAATGAACCAGAAATTATAATTTTCTCTCTAAACCTGTAGTTTCTCATTCATGGCAAATTACCATCTCATCTCAGATCTACAGGATCACTGATCTTCACATTCTCTGTCTTTTTGAACCTACTTATGAAACAACATGGAAATATCTTTCTTCCCACTCTTTATACTATTGAATGAAATGAGCCACTGAGTGTTGTCTCTCAGTCCTGTGTGGTTTATGTCACACCTCTATTCCTAGCAGCTCATCTTCACTCTCTTCTCCTAGAACTTTTATTCAGTTGTTCATGGGCAGTGTCTGAGATCCCTACAAGACACAAATGCAGAACTTTCTAGAATGTTAAAGTTTTCCCAGTGGTCCCTCTTGGTTATTGTAGTAGTCCTCTCCACCAGGCATTCAGCTTTATGCCAGTTAAATTTGCATATCTCCACGTGTTTTTGGTTTTCTTTTTTTTTGTTTGTTTGTTTGTTTGTTTGTTTTTGTTTTTGTTTTTGTTTTTGTTTTGTTTTGTTTTGGGGTGGTGTGTGTTTTTTTTTATTATTTTTTTTTTCTCTTTTTTTCTTTCTTCTTTTTTCTTTTATTTTTTTGTGGATACATCAGAGGATGAGTGGGCAGATGAGTATGAATCTGTTGGACGGGGAACTTCTCCCTGTCTGATTGCTACATCAGTGTCTACTCGTGAGCAAGGTAGCCTTCTAATATTAGCTGGTCACATTCTATTGAAAAGAATGACAAATAAGCAGCACTAGGAAATGATTTATCCTGTCCTAAAATAGACAATATAAAATGCCTCAGTCAGCTGAAACAAATTGTAGAAAATATTAAGTCATGGGTCTTGCCTTCCTCCATAATAGGGATTATATCTCCTATTTCTGATCCTTAGTTCAGAACTTTTTTCAAGATTGTGACACCTTTCAGCTTCTACTGCTGAAGCCAAACTTTGAGAAAGCAAAGTGTTTAATAACTGCATTATTTTTTCCATAAAAGGAAAAAGTTGCTTCTTTTCTAGGGACTTCCTTGCCTATTTAGGATTTAGGTTGGAAAAGATCATAAAGTACAATCATTAACCCAGGACTTCAGTGTTCACCATTAAATCATGTCCCTAAAGACCACATCTATATGTCTGTTAAATACCTCCAGGGCTGATAACTCCACCACTTCCCTGGGCAGCTTGTTCCAACGATTCACAATCCTTTCTGTGAGAAAAAGTCTTCTCAATATCTTGGTGCAACTTGTGGCCATTTCCTCACATCCTATTGCTTGTTATCTGGGAGAAGAGAATGACCCCCACCTGCTCACCTGGCAGTTACAGAGAGAGATAAGGTCCCCCCTGAGCCCCCTTTTCTCCAGGCTAAACACCCCCAGCTCCCTCAGCTGCTCCTCACAGGACTTGTGCTCCAGACCCTTCCCCAGCTCCGTTGCCCTTCTCTGGACACGCTCCAGCCCCTCAATGTCTTTCTTGCAGTGAGGGGCCCAGAACTGAACACAGGATTGGAGGTGTGGCCTCACCAGTGCCCAGTACAGGGGTACGGTCACTGCCCTGGCCCTGCTGGCCACACCATTGCTGATCCAGGCCAGGATGCCATTGGCCTTCTTGGCCATCTGGGCACATAATGGATCATGTTCAGCTGCTGTTGAAAAGCACCCCAGGTCCTTTTCCACTGGGCATCTTTCCAGCGACTGCCCCCAGCCTCTAGCTTAGGGAAGTCTGAAGCTTACTAATCTGGTGGTTTTGATTCCATTCCCCTTCACCAGAAGCTGCTCCCAGATGTAATTTCACTGACCTTATTCCTTCTCCCATCAACCTCTTCCATTTTAAAACCTACCATCCATTCCTTCTCCCTTTCTCTTTCTACAAGTTCTTTAGCATTTGCCACACTAGCCACAGGCTTCTTAAACAGATATATGTTCTCCTTGTGTTTCCCATCCTCTTTATCTCCCTGTTCTGATAGCCTAAATATTGACATTGTTAAAGGGCAATGAAGTAAATGAGAAGGCATGTATTCAGATGCAACATTCTGTTGTGGTTAAAACATTTCTCAATGGAAGTGAAAATTAACAGTAGTAGTCAAAATGTTAAATGGACTGAGCACTTGAATTCTTACAGCTTTGATTCTTTGGTAGTAGTAGAGGAAAGCACACATGACATACTTAAATGATGTATTTTACTTCAATCACTTTTTATTTTTTTTCTCTAACAGGACATTTTGGAAACTTTTGCATTACGTGGTAGTTTCTATTCTACGGAGGCTATAAAAGGCATGGAAGAATCCTTCTATTTAAAAAAAAGGACCTTAATATGTTATATGCTCTGTAAGTTTATCAATACAGCATGCTGAAGGTCACTCATAACAGACAGTTCTTTACAATTCAAACAATAGACAGATTATATCTGTTTATTTAAAGTCTCAGATAAGAAGAAGTAAAACTACATCCTTTTCCTTTTGTCTGTTTTGGAAACAGATAAATTTGAAAACCTCCAGTGGCTGATGAAAGTCATTGAACTATATGAAAACCTGAGAAACTTCTTAAAAACCTTAATCAGACACAAAAGCACATAGCTCGGCATTGAAAGGCATCCTGTAGCATTCTCCTGGGTGTAGGAGTCTGTGTTCAGGGGAAAGTTCAAAGCAGGAGAAGGAAATTACTTCTCCTATAAAGCATGCTCAGCTACAGATTGTCTTTTCTTCCTCATTACTGGTAAAAATTAATCTGAATGTCTTGTTTCTGCTCTAATTAAAAAAAATATACTTCTCTCTGCATTCCAGAATTAATAGTATAATATTTGCTGCATCCACATCTGGAGAATACGACAGTTTTCTCCCAGATTACTAACAGGATTAAGTTCAGTTTTACCTGAGGACTTGGACTGATAATTTCTAAGTGATGAAAAACAAATGAAATCTTGAATATATTTGTCCAAACACTAAAATTATTTGCCAGGGCAGGGACTATTGTTTACATGCATTGCCTTGTACTTTTCAGTGGCTGTTGATGGCTGTCATTGAGACCTTGAATCACATCAACCAAGACATTGTCATTTTAATCTCAAAGTCAGGGTCAGTTTTACTGGAGCTTTTCAGTGGGGCCTGGATTTCAGTGCAAGATAGATTTGATTTCTTATGAGATCTATTAAGAAAGGAGAAAAAGATTTCTTGATGACACATTTTCTGTTGACCTTCCACAGCAGACAGAAAGGATAGAGGGTGGCTGTCATGCTAGTATTAAATAAATTGTGTTATGTTTGCAGCCTGAGGTGTTGTGCAGAGGATCTATGGCGCATGGGATCTTGAGAAGAAACTGTATCTATTGAATTTGATATTTGTGTCCATTTTAGGTCTTTTTCTTATGGTGTATTTTATTATTTTGGTCACTTTCACCTGTTTCATTTCAACTCCAGAGGGTATGCATTAGATTCACAGTGCCTTAAACAAAAGAAAAATTATGACAGTGTTTAAAAGAAGGTCTGTGTTCTTCACATTTTTTTGTGCTTGCTTAGCTTTGCACACTAAAGTACTTTGAGGGAAAACAGCAAGACTGCTCTGAGGAAACACATTTTCTCTGTGTGTGAGTATTTGCAGGACTGAACAAGAAAGAACAATCCCCTACTTGAGAATGCAGGTATAAAGAGGTGTGTATGAGGAGGGATTTGCTGGGTTTGGCACCCTTTATGGCTTCCTCAAATTTCACATTTATTTTCAGAATGAAACCCATGGGTTCACAAACAGTAGCTTTGTATTAGTGTTCCATCCAGCCCTTATTGCATCTTCACACGTCCGTATTAAACCAGGTGATGCTGTTGGCAGCAGGCCCTGTTGGGTAATGTGAAACATGCTTTAATGCATGGAGTACAGAACTGTAAAGTGGAACTAATTCATTCATGCACGTAAATTCACAGAATCAGAGAATGGTTTGGGCTAGAAAGAACCTTAAAGAACATTTAGTTCTGACTCTCTGCCACAGACAGAAACACCTTTCATTAGACCAGCTTTCATCTGACCTGGCCTCGAACACTTCCCAGGATGGGGCATCCACAACTTCTCTGGGCAACCTGTTCCAGTGTCTCACCACCCTCACATTAAAAAATTTCTTCCTAATATCTAATCTAAAACTTCTTCCTTTCAGTTTAAAGCCATTTCCCCTTTTCTATCACTACATGTCCCTGTGAAAAGCCCCTCTCCAGCTCACTTGTAGGTCCCCTTTAAGTACTGGCAGGCAACTATGGTGCATCCCTGAAGCCTTCTCCAGGCTGATACAAACCCAAGTCTCACAGCCTGTCTTCACATCCTCAAGGGAAAGTGGTAGCCCAGGAATGCTGTGATTGTGGTGCGTGGGCACTTCAGAGGTACTTCTTTTGAGTGGGGAAGTCAAAGCAGTACAACTCATGAGTAACAACAAAGTGCCAGTTCACACCAGGATTTGTCCATTTCAAAAGCTGAAGTAAGAGTGCATCACAGGAGTGTAGAACATAGCTACAATTAGGAAGAAATATGAAGCAGTATAAATCTGCATTGTGTGTTTAGGAAGAAATGGATGTAAAATTCAGTAAGTTTACAGAGTGGGGACAAAACTCTGCTGTCTCCCTAAGTAGCTTTGAAAGACTTATTGTTTCAAAGTTTATCACTGTAGCAGCTTGCCTGGTATGGCAGAAATATCTGTGGGGTAAAATCACTCAAAACTCTCAAAGCTGACAAAATGAAGTGTTATACATTATATTTATCCATACCACGTAGAAAATAGGACAAATTCATAGAAGTCAAAGAAATATAGAAGTTTAGATGAAAAAATACAAAATCAGAAAAAAGTTTAAGTTTTGACTAAAGGAAGATGTGGCACTGATACTAGTGATATCTCCATGCACATTAGTGGTGGCTAAAATACATGTTGCTGTAATTAAAAACTGTAGCTTACAGGTATCTATATGCCCAAGTTTATTGGTGGTTAAAGATGATTCATGTCTACAATATGTTGCAAAGTAACTGATAACGACACTGTTTTAACACACCTATGGCTTAACTTCACAGATGTTCATAATATATTAAGCTGGACTTCACTAGTTTCCTTCTCTGTTATCTGTATTGATGTCTATAGAAGAGCTACATCTGCTGAATTGTGGCAGAACAGGTTTTTTGCTTTCTGCTCTGGAACAATTTTGTGTGCCTGTGTAATGGGAGAGCAGCTGTTAATTTCACAACTAAAGTCCAAGCTCTTTCTCTTAACAGCAGCAATTTGCATCCCTGAAATGGAGACATGATTATTTTACTCAAATACATATCAGAGGCTAAACTGGAGGGAAGAGAATTGAAATACAGAAATTTTTGTGGAAAAAAAACCCCACAGAAATGCTAGGCAGGTTTCTAATCACCAGAGGAATGAAGCTCTGTAGCAGCTCTCTTGTGAGAAGAGCAGTAATTGGAGAGTCTTCAAAAGGGAACTTGGTAAATTTTGCAGGGGACTACTCAATGTGTTTTCCAGACAGCTCTGAACCCAGTGAACTAGAATGTCTTTCACTTGTCCTTTAAGATTTTATTGGTGGGTGTGCTCAGGTTACATCAGAAATTCTTCATTTTCAGCATTTACCTTCCCGTTTGTGACAAGGTATGACAGCAATAGAAAAACGGGAGTGACGCCAGTGACAAAGACATCTGTCCCAAAACAGACCTTTCACTGGTATGTGCCAACATGAGCTCAGCACCTTCATTGTGCCTAGGATTCCTAGATAAGAGTGTGCTGTGTTGCAGCTTGACTACAGAGAGAGGAAATACTGAAGGGAGCGCCGACACCAAGTGCCAGGGCTCGCCTGGGAAAATGCAGAGCCTTTCTGCAGTACCTGAGTGGAGGTAGATTGCAAAGGGCTCTCTTAATTTTCTCTGACTTATGAAACTTTGTACCACACACAGATAACAGAGGAGCCATTATTGTAAACCACATGCAATGAGAAACTTCAAAACAAGGAAAATACATACATAAGAGATTCATTGTGCAGAATTTTGTTACATAAGCACTGTTCAACACATTTCAAGTTACTATAAATTATGTGTGGGAGGAAGGCTTTGGGATCCTGGATTCCACAAGTCTTAAGTCTCGGGGGAAACCTCTGATCCTTTGAGGCCAATGATAAAAATCCCTGATTTCAGTAAGGTCTGCATTTCCCTTCGGATCTCTTTACCCTACTCGCGCCAGCTGTCACTGTGTCACCATCCATAGAGAGAATGAGGACTGTTTCACTGTAACCTTTCTGTACATCACCCTTTATTATGGAAAAACTGTAACTGAAAACGACTGTCACAGTTTCTTTTTTTACTCTCCTGAAATTAGGACAACTTAAAAGGAACACACTATGTTTCTTCAAAGAGACAATTAGGAACACCATAGTTTTCTTTCTTTCAATAAACAAGAATCTATTATCTTGCTGAAAACAGTGGTGATAGATGGGACCTTTTTTCAGACTGACATGGTAGAAAAATTCACCTTTCTAGACAGCTTAGCTAATGCTTCAAAAGACTTCCAGTGATGACATTAAATCAGCTGGTTGCCATTTTCATAAATCATGCATATTAAAAACCAGAACCTTTTTCATGCTCCTCCCAAAACAAAGTACCAGGGAAAGATGTATTCCTATAAGTCTGAATGTTTCACGATCTTTTCCTTGATTCAAATATTTTAATGTGAAAATAAATGAAAAATCCTTGTATCTGGATGGTTTAGATCTAACATGTTAAGTTAAAATTTGCAAAGTTGCACTGAAAATCCCAACAAGAAACATTATACAACAAAAAGTAGTTTCTAATATCCTATTTAACTTTTAATTAGAAAATTGACATTTTTGATTGAACATTAAAATTCAGCTAGCTCTCAAGTTTTGTGACACATTTACACATCTGTGCAAAAAAAATTTAAATATTATGATTTAAATGCTAAGATTCTATGAAATACAAGAATTATAGATGTGAACTAAATGTTTACTTATAAGTCCACAAATAAATATGTTTTCTACTGTCATAACAATGTCATTTAGCAAATGCATTTTGATAATTTGTAATTATAACACACATTTTAATATTTTTTAAATTTATTTTGGTGTTTTAAAATGTTATTATTCAATAACCTAGATGTGTACAAAAATTAAATCAATTATTTAGTGTATATGATCCCAGAAGTAATTTCATTTTCCTCCACAGAGTAATTATTCCTGTCCTTTCCCTATCCACAAGGCCAAAATCTGATTAAATGTCCTGTTTTCATTGTCTGAGTGGATTCTCTTCTGGTGGAGAGATGGTGGTACAGCTTTTCCAAATATTCACCTAAGAGGTGTATTACTGAAAATAATCAGATTCCCAATCTAAGATTTTGATGTCATGGAGAATTCTTCTGTTAAAATGGCACCTGCTTTTCTTATCTTGGGAAAAGTAGTCTGTCTTTATTGTAACCAGTCTTTTATGGATGCTGATGCACAGAATTACTTTACTTTCTCATAGCTTTGTCACCTTGAACAAGCCTCTTCAGCTCTTGACAACTGCTTCCTTGTGAATTTATCCCAATTTTCAAGATTGCTTACTGAGGTCTGCTAAATTCAATAACAACAATATGTGTTTCTTTTTATCAGCATGTTTGACAAATCTTGTTTTCATTTTTTTTGCTCAAAGTGCAAGAAATTAAAAAGGTTTTGTTTTTCACTGGTGGAAGTAGAAAATAAAGAGATATATATGCAGGACACTCATTTGGATGTGCAAAACTGGAGGCTATGTGAAGAAGCGACAAATTTGTCTCAGTTTTGGATCATAGCTTTTTCCCTCTTGGCTTTGTTCTGAAGTAGATAGACAAGGAAGATCCATTCCGAAGAAGTAGGGCAAAAGACTAAAAATTGTTCAAAGAATTGCAGATACCAGACATGAAATATATTTGTTTTCTGCATAGGTTCCACAGTTCTGAGCAAAGGCATAGCAGCTTTATGTTCCACTTATACCTGGGTCTCAGGTTCTCCTGCGGGTTAAAATGGCTTATTCCATTTATAAAAGGAATAGAGGCAGCAAAGTTCTTGCTTAAATTTCTTTGGGTGCAAGTGTCTTACACATTTGTAGTTTCTCTGCAACACAGATCCACTGGCCAGTCTTCTGGCAGTCATCTTTAGTGTCTTGCATGAAACAGGTTCTGGTAGAGAACATTTGTGATTGGCATAAAAAGTCAGAAAGGAAGGAATACAAAAACTAAATATTTTTAAATATAATTATTTTTGTACAATGCAAACAACTGTAACAAGAGAACAAAACAACAACAAACTGCACCAGACTTTATTCGTATCCATACTTTAAACTATGCTTCTTCAGTGTTTTAATGAGTGATGTGCAAATCTCTACTCCTCTTTTCAGCTAAATCATTGTCTAGTTACTGTATTAGGTCCCATTCATAAGTTCATACAGTAAGTTCTTTCAAAATAAAAATGGAGAAGTGGTGAGTGGTTTGTGCTCTGTCATCACCTTCTCCTTGA
This sequence comes from Chaetops frenatus, assembly GCA_013400775.1. NCBI lineage: Eukaryota > Metazoa > Chordata > Aves > Passeriformes > Picathartidae > Chaetops > Chaetops frenatus. Next base: position 83,710 of record VZTR01032757.1, read on the forward strand.
TGAAATCAGATTGTGTTGATAAAAGCACAGGCAGAAGAGGCTGCAGACTGAACTCCAAAATTAGATACTGGATGGGTGTGAATATTTGGTTCTTTGTTCATCAGTCTTACATAGGACCACTTAAATCACAGGATAGTACTTACACCAGAGAACTGTTCTCTCCAGAATATTTTTCTTGTTCTTTTGGGAAAGGAAATGGTTCGTCACAGCTTCTTCAATGGTTTCCCATTATGTCACCCTGTTCCCTGGAAATGCAGGTCTTTGAGAAGGGGTCAGAAAGGTTTTTTCATTGAATGCCACTAGAACAGATTCTATGTAAAAGAAAAGTAAAAATATTCTGTGTCCCAGAGTTTCTGAGGTGAGATTGAAATGCTTCAAAATACTAACGTTGACAAAATAAGGACATATTTATCAGAAGAATGTTATACTGCTAGTATGAGTTATGGCATTCCTCATTTTGCTCTGTATTTACATAAAAGGAAAAGCTTGGAAAAGGATCAGTCCTATTTCTGGACCTCATGGTCCAGTTTTTATTTTCTTCTACCTCCATCTGATAGTCTGCTGAGTACTGCTATAGCCACCACTCTAGGAACTGGCTTTCATTGTATTAAGCACATTTTCCTTCTTTCTTCATATTTGGACCAGATAAAAAGTAAGTAAATGCTTAAAAATGAGGAAAATGGAAAAAAGAAAAAGAAATTATTCATAAGAGGAGCTGCATATCTAGGTTCTTATTGGGGTGCTTTACCTAATCTTCGCCTGTTTGCCAAGGATACGTTTCAAACAGAACAGAAAATACATTGTCAGGCATCTTTAGCTTATTGTCATGAAGAAAAATCTTGGTGATTAATTTCTGGGACTGAACTTCATACTTGCCACATCCTGTCTGCATTCATGGAATGCCCCCACTGCTCTCTGCAGTCTAACATGTCTGTTGGCAAAGCCACGTGATTATTGTTGAGTCACTGAGAAAGGTTTCATAATCATCTCTAGACAGAGCTCTGAGAAGTAGTTCCTCTGATGAAGGGTGTGAGACGTGAGTCCCAGTGAGCACCATCAGCTGTGGATGGGCACCTGCAGGACTTGTCTTCTGCTGAATCCATGTAGGTAGATATTGCTGCCTGCCACAGGAAAAACTGTTTGCCTAACTGTTACCAGCCTCTTTTCAGCTTTCTCATGCTCTAGGAAAGTTATTTAAATTTTGAATAAAAGATAATTAACTATTTCATCACTAAATTACTTTAAAAAGAGAAATAAAAGGTTTTCTGTATTTTATAGGGCTTTCTTTACCTGTTTAGGATCTTTTAGGTTGGAAAACACCTTTAAGATCATCAAGTTCAACCATTAACCCAGCACTGCTGAGATTAATGCACTCCTAAACCCTGTCCTTATGGTCCACATTTAAATGTCTGTATAAACACCTTCAGGGGAGGTGATTGCATCACTTCCGTAGACAGCCTGCCTTAATAACACCTTTTCCATGAGCAAAATTTTCCTACTATCTGATAGAAGCCTCTCCTGACAAAACCTGAGGTAATTTCCTCTTGTTCTATCACTGGTCACCTGGGAGAAGAGACCAAACCCCACTTTGCTGCAACCTCCTTTTTTCACTGCAGTGGTGGCTCTCCCCTCACCAGGGTAACTCAGAGACTAGACTTACACCATGAGCCAACACTGAAATCTGTGTTACTCCAACTCCAGCTTTGGCAATACCTGAGCTGTTGACACAGAGCACCTCAAGGCAGCACAGGCTTGGCTATCTGGGCTGCACTACCTGCAGAATATCCATATATTCAGTGTCAAACAACCCAAGTTCACTGTCAAATCAATTCTAAAATACTGATGTTAGCTCAAAACTAACATCCCTACTTGCTCTTGACATTCACAGGGTCTGCACGAACCACTCTCCTCTTTGTTATGGTAGGTCTTATGTCAAAATAAACATAGGATAGGATAGGATAGGATAGGATAGGATAGGATAGGATAGGATAGGATAGGATAGGATAGGATAGGATAGGATAGAATAGAATAGAATAGAATAGAATAGAATAGAATAGAATAGAATAGAATAGAATAGAATAGAATAGAATAGAATAGAATAGAATAGAATAGAATAGAATAGAATAGAATAGAATAGAATAGAATAGAATAGAATAGAATAGATGGAAGGGATTTACAGGGATCATCCAGCCCAAGTGCCTGACCACTTCATAGCTGACCAATAGTTAAAACATGTTGCTAATGACATTGTCCAAATGTTTCTGAAACACTGACAGCCTTGGGACATCCACCACCTCTCTAGGAAGTTCCAGAGTTTGACCACATTCTCATAAAGAAATGCATCCTAATGTCCAGTCTGAACATCTTCTGGTGCAGGTTTGAACCATTCCCCTGTGTCCTTTTAGAAGGTCCCAAGGAGAAGAGCAGAATTGGGGTTTGAAATAATCTGATTATTATGTCATTATTATGGCTTGGATATGGAGTTGATACATTACAGAGTCTTTCTTATAGGAGCTGGTAAAGAAATCTCATTCAGCTTAACCACAGAAATAAACCAATAAATGTTCTTTTATTTGAAACAGACAGTGGGCTTATATTAACCTCCTTACCTCCACAGAGCACAGACTGACAGGATCAGGCCTGTTTGCTGCAATGATAAATACTCACCCTTCATATGCGGTTCTGCATCTACTTTACTACTGATTCTTCTGAACTCTTCATGAATACTATTTGGAAGGTTCTTTCCCATATTTCTTTAACTTTTTTTAATCATAGACTTGTAAGATAAAAACAAGTATTATAAACAGCTAATGCTGCATTTTTCATACTTTTAAAAATGTATTTGGAATGACAAGATTTCTTCACTACAATCATATGATCATGGAGTCACAGAATGGTTTGGTTTGGAAGGAACCTTAAAGGTCATCTAGTTCCAAGCCCCTTGCCATGGGCTAGGACAAGTGAAATCTAGATAGTGCCTTTTATAGAGAATTTTGAATATGTGATACCAGAGAGTGGGCAGAGGCAGGTCTATTCAACCTACTGGTGGTGTATGAGGAGCAATGAGATAATAAACAATCCCCTCCTTCCTCTTCTGGCTGCCTCTCCCTCAGGAAAGTATGCAACCCTTACACTTGCACACTCCCAGCAGCCCTGCTATGGCTGACTAACCTTGAGTCCTCCCCTAAACAATTGAGAGGGGAAATTAATACAATTTCACTTTGCTGGTACAGTTTACATAATATAATCTGCATGGATACTGCTAGACATTCTCATATCTTAAAAAAAAAATAGAACAAATAAGCCAGAACACAAAATATTTGAAGATTTTGGTGTAATGTGCTAGGTAGAAAATCTACAGGGAGCCATAGGAAACTGTTTGGTCTAAAAGAAAAGCTAAAGAAACTGTAAGTAAGAAACATCATTAGGAAATGAGGGAAATTTCTAGGACTGGTAGAAAAGGCTTATGGACCAACCCATGGCTTCTTTTCTCTAAAGCTGATATCCACTGAGAAGATTTGGAAAATTGTATTTAAAGTTTTGATGACGCTTTTAATGTTAGTCTCCAAGGAAAGCCAGATGCTCTCCACAGCAACTTTGCTGCATACTAANCAGAATGGTTTGGTTTGGAAGGAACCTTAAAGGTCATCTAGTTCCAAGCCCCTTGCCATGGGCTAGGACAAGTGAAATCTAGATAGTGCCTTTTATAGAGAATTTTGAATATGTGATACCAGAGAGTGGGCAGAGGCAGGTCTATTCAACCTACTGGTGGTGTATGAGGAGCAATGAGATAATAAACAATCCCCTCCTTCCTCTTCTGGCTGCCTCTCCCTCAGGAAAGTATGCAACCCTTACACTTGCACACTCCCAGCAGCCCTGCTATGGCTGACTAACCTTGAGTCCTCCCCTAAACAATTGAGAGGGGAAATTAATACAATTTCACTTTGCTGGTACAGTTTACATAATATAATCTGCATGGATACTGCTAGACATTCTCATATCTTAAAAAAAAAATAGAACAAATAAGCCAGAACACAAAATATTTGAAGATTTTGGTGTAATGTGCTAGGTAGAAAATCTACAGGGAGCCATAGGAAACTGTTTGGTCTAAAAGAAAAGCTAAAGAAACTGTAAGTAAGAAACATCATTAGGAAATGAGGGAAATTTCTAGGACTGGTAGAAAAGGCTTATGGACCAACCCATGGCTTCTTTTCTCTAAAGCTGATATCCACTGAGAAGATTTGGAAAATTGTATTTAAAGTTTTGATGACGCTTTTAATGTTAGTCTCCAAGGAAAGCCAGATGCTCTCCACAGCAACTTTGCTGCATACTAAGTGCTGAAGCACAGACCTTTGGTTTAGTTCTGTACGTGTTTATTTTGTTACCCACACCAATGCCAGAAAATACACAAGCTCTCCATTCACCAAGTCAAATGAATTCAATACCTCCTATGAAGATTTTATAGCTTTTTTGAGTGTGGTTTCTTTAGAATGAATCAATGTGTTTGCTCAGTGGTTGGAGCAGCTGTAATAACATTTTGTTCATTGGGCAAACTTATTTCATTTGCTCAGTAAGTGCAAGCTGATTTTAAGATAGCTGGATCAGAATTTTCCAGAAAAGATTTCTTGTGAAAGTCATGGAGAATTTTTTTTTTTAAGTA
>VZTR01032757.1:91217-116223 GCA_013400775.1 Chaetops frenatus
TGAGCACAATGTTGATTGACTCTTGTCTGAAAGAAATTTACATTTTTCACAGAAGAGTTTCTGGTCCCCTTGGTCCCTGGTTTCACATTAGCTGAAGTGGCAGGCTAGTAAAGCTCAGTGGAAGAACTAGGATTTGGAATTTCTGCTGTAAACTTGGGCTGAAATGGATCCAATCAAACATTGTCTGTCCTCTTCTAAGTGACAATTTGATTGATGCTCTCACAGAAATGGTGTGCATCCATCTTCACCCTCTCTACTGCTGAAGCATCTGCTTAGGGGGTAACAAGTCACCAGGGTCTGCAATCTACAGCTAGAGTTGGACCTGTCTGGTAAAATAAGGGACTGGAGAAATAATGTTGCATTTGGCTCCTAAATGATTCAGACAAGACAGTCCATATGGATGCTGAAATGAAACAGATGAAAGATGAGCTCTGGGGCAGATTAGAAAGAGGGTAGTCCACAGCTTTGAAGAACATGAGGTTTGGCAGAGAGATCTGCAGTCAGTGGCTTGTCAGATGCCTTGGACGGTGCTTAAAGCTGGTTGCTGTTTTGACTAAAGACCAAGTGGCACACTGATGGAAAATTTTAGTGCTAACTCTGCTTTGTAAAGAAGGATATTATGGAGTGTAGTTGGACAAACAGCAGACATTGAACAGGACCTCCTGTGGCATTAGATTTCAGTGGCACCATTAAGCAAACCCACCCAAACAGACTGAGGTGATTGAGAAGATATGCTCTTAAAAAACCTAAAAAACTAAGCCACAAAAACATGTTGTGAAATTGTGGAATATCCAGGGGGAAAAAAAAGGCTTTTACAATTTTTTACAGGGTTTTAAGGCTGGACTTAAAACTTCTATCTAACATTCAGGTTTGTTTTCCTTACCATCTCCCAAACTAAAGGCTACTAAGACTTGGATGTGCTATCAGAGAATCCTGAAGGGAAAAGGATTGGTTAAGAGTGAGGTGCATGACAGATGACCTACCAGATGGGAAGAACACGTGGTGATATAGAAAAGAAAGCAGTGTTGGTATGTCATGTTTATCCACATGAGTGTGGCAAGCCATCAAAGGTGCAAAAAACAAACACTGACTCTTGCTATACTAATAAAATAAATAGGACTGAAACCACACTCTTATCAAAAATTAACTTTCAAAACAGGGCAGATACATGCAGATTGCTTGATTTCTTGAGGAAAATCTCTGAACTCTACTGACTCCTGAACCATGTCCAAATGCAAGTTTGTGTAGGAAAAAGTTGTGCCAGGGATCAAGTTATTTATTTAATAGTATAGACCATTAATTCTCTACTGCTGGTCAATTTACTTCACTGAAGACAAGGAACCAGTATGTCCCACAGATATTTCAGGATTTTTCTCCTCAATACTACAAGATGACCAATGTTTTAGTCCTGATCTTGCAAAGCTTTTCAGGATATGCTTAATATTAAAGCAGCAATCCTTCATATCAGGGTCCTACAGCTTCCTCTCACACAACAGGGAAACTGTTATCCAACGTCTCCTTAGAGAAAACCACAAAAAAAAAGTGTAATTATGCATTTATATGAATATTTATGTTGCTTCTTACTGTTTTACTGCTGTTTTTTACCAGCAGTAAAAGCTGTGACTTGTAGGTTTTATTAATATAATTTTTCCAGGCAATGATGGATTAAATTTTTTTCCTTCACCTGCTGTTTCACAGTGATAGGTCAGAAATAACCTTCTCAGAATTTATTGAGTCAGTCAAGTTTTGAAAGACTAACATTAAAACTACTCCTTTATAATTGTTTCAAGGAGTTTGTTTGGGGTTAAGGTTTATCAGTCTGTACATTCAGTACTCACATTCTAAACTGACCCAAAATTTATCCCCTAGTGTACGATTTCATATTTCACACTTCCACATTTTAAACTGTTCTCACATCCCACATTGTTATGCTGTTTCTCCCCATGTAGCTCAGGAATAGACAGACTTCTGGAAGAAAATTTCAAGAGCTGGATCTCAGGTAATCCTTGAAGTTTGTGAAGTTTATGAACTATTTCCATGTACTGTTTGTTTCCACAGTCCACTTCTCTGTGCTGTCAAATTATTGTCCCCTCCTAACCCTTCACTTGGGCAGAAGGATGTGCCGGGGTCACACATGGGCTATCAAGGGACAGAGTCCCAATGATGTAGCAAATAACAACAGAGGAAAGAGGAAGAACCTGCCCACACATAGCATTCCAGAAACTCTACTTCTAATGAATAACTGAGGTACTTCTTTCTTGAAAGGAAAGATAACCCAGCATCAGCCTCAGAAGCAGATAGCAAGAGCAGGTGCCTTTTCACAGCTGTGACCATGAACATTGACTGAAAGACGGCATGGAAATCAATCATTCAGACACTTCAGGGAAGGAAATTAGATCTAGAAAAAATATTATGTCTCCACTAGTGCAAGTACAATGCTTTGTGCTCACTTAGAGCGTTCAACTGAAGGGTTAAGGTTGTGCATTGCTATAAAATACTGCTACAGAAGCATTCTGATAAAATTTAAGCTCACCCCAAGTAATTAAATTCAACACTATATGCATTATGTCCCATGGCTTTCCCTTTCTAGTTGGGAAGGCATAAATCTGACGTCAGCTTTGGTTTTAGTATCACTCACTGTGACTAAAATCCCTTTGTATCGTTCCACTTTACACAAGGTCCTGGAAGAGAATGAAATTCTATGAAGCACATTTTTTCCTATAAATCTGGATAGAGAAACCAGATTAAACCAGCTGTAATCACACAATATGGAGCTTGACCTTTATGCTGATAAAAGTGGGAAGCTTTTTTCTCCTGTTCTACACAGAACATTGTTTTTCCCTCTCCCAAAATTTCTAGCTCTTGTCTTGGGAAATTTTGATCATGATGGCATTCAGGGTCAGAGGCTGGTGGTTCTGCTGGGTACCAGGATATGGTCTAGGGCTGTCTTCCTAGCTCTGATCTTTGCAAAAATTCCCTTAACATGCTATGGAGAGTATTCATAACTCCATGACATGGCATAAAGGATGTACCAAATCTCCCTTCCTTTACAATGTTCAGTTTGACAGCTTCCTTGGATGGAAACATGGCATGATATTTCACTACCAAACCCCACAGTTATTGTAATTTAGATGTGAGCATGGGGTTGAAGGACAAGGCCACGGATCCAGCTGAGATGCAAGTACAAGTAAGTCTATACTGATTGAAGGAACCAGACCTGATAATTTATTTTTCCTTATCTGACTTAAATTTCCATTGTGTAAGATGAGTCTCACTTTTCCATTTCTATTTAATGCTATCATTGTGATAATGCTGAAGAGCTCCTGTAATGAATCAGGGTTCATTTTGAAGGATGCACTAAGAACAGTGCAACAGCCCAGAGAAAGAGGGTGACTTCAGGAGTTCTCCTGTGTTTTTGTGTGTCACAGCAGTACAATTCGTTCTAGAAAAACCATAATTTAATACTACCAACAGCTAAAAATCAATAGCTACCTATTTTTACCAGGCGACTCTTCTTACCCTGTGCAATACTTTTTACCTATTAATTTGTTGGCCAGATTCGTTTGTGGGGGCCAGTGGGGTCCTTTCATCATCTGACATCTAGTGGCAGTGCTGGGCAATAGGAACGAGGTCAAAAACAAAGCTGGAGATATCACATCGTGGGAAAATTCTAGCCTTTCATGCTCTCATAATGTGGGATGATTCCATTTTCTGATGGCCAACCTAGGTTTTTAAATTGGCAGTCTTCTTAATGTAATCTATGCACTCAGTGGTGCAGCAGCAAGTGTGTATTTCTCATTAAAACAGATGAAACACTTTGCACTTGAACTTGCATTATGCCATTTTATGATAGAGTCTTCCTTTAATTCTAAGTACTAGAAGCTTCTGGAAAAAAAATCTTAGAGACTTATCACAAAGCCCTTGCTGAGCTTATAACAGAGGTAAAATATTTGAAATTCAAAATGAAGACAGCACTGGCAAAAAATTTAAAAGTCAAAGGTCCTTTTAAACCATCTAAATGATGCATACTCATTTCCAAAGCCAGAAAATCCAAACTCATCACCTTGCATTCATGTACTCTTTATCCCTTTGGGCTCTCCTGAAAAGAGCTGGTAATTTGCTATGCCAGGAGCACCACACCATGGTCTCTGAGTCCTTCACGCTCATAGTGGTGTAGGCCACGTTTGTGGTCACCTGTAAACCTAGGAATGCCTGCATGTCTCTAAGATTTCTTGTCATGGTGCTGCAGCTATCTCCATAGATTGATGCCTTCCCTTTTGGATATAATACGTGTGAAAGAACTCCTAAAAACCCAGAAAAATTCAAGGGAGTTTTACTCATTGACATGTCAATGTTTTGATTGAAAAAAAATTGAGTATTTTCCAATACAAATTTTACAATTTTTAATTATGAAATGCTGATTAAAAATTATCTAGGTGAACATACAATTATTAAAAAAGTCTGGCAATGCAAACTGACGTATTGGTTTATTAGTATGAAGACAGTACAGTTTATTTATACTGAAATCTTAGATCTTATGTTGATTAGAGATTCGATTCAGAATGAAATGAAATTGTAATTTTGGAATTTTCTATGATATCAAACGTTTAGTTTTTTATGATTAAGGTTATTTGCATCAGCTTTCTCTAAGGCAAATAGAAATTTGGCAAAAAAATCTAAACAACAACTTTATTCTAGTGTGTAGAGTGATTAATATTTTGTAGATGATTAGTGTTCAGCTTTTCTACTTTGAATAAACAGATTGTACTGTAACATAAGCTTTCACTTGTATGGGCCCTTGTCTAGCAGTAGCACCAGAAAAATACTATTATTTCCACTATTTTTATGAAAAGACAGAGATAAGATAACTAATGTGCATGGAGATAAACTTACTAACTCTATGGGTGTCCTAGGTTGACTGTATGATGCTTTTATCCCCATTCATCTGTTTAGTTCAGAAATAATAAGAAATAAATATTGTGGTTTAAGGCTGGATCTGAGAGCAAACGCTGGAGCATCAGAGGGAGTTGTTCTCAAAATACAAAGATAACACCTTCAGCACGGACTTCTGCTGGACTCTGTGGGTTGTCTGCACAGGCAGCAAGAGTTCTCTTTTGTTTTTTTCCCTTTTTGTTTTTTGGTCGGTTTTTATTTTCAGTTAGCTGAATCCAAAGGTTTTTGGGACTGTTCTGATCTTGTTCAGTCCAGGAATATCAGGACCATCGCCCGGGGGGGGGCCAACCCCAAGCCACATTGCAGCCGGGACACTCGGACCAAGAGGGAGAGAGAGACCTGGGCCTTGGAGAGACTGAGACAGAGAGAAAGGCCAAGGACACACCCACAGAAAGGACTCTTTCTGAATGTGCCATCTCGTCAGAACGGCAAGAGGGTTTTATTGTGCAGTATTGCTCATTCTTTATGCTTGTGGGTGTTTTGTTTTGTTAAATAAACAGTTTTTCCCACTTTTCTCCAAGGAAATTTATTTCCTGAACCAGGTAGGAGAGGGGTGGCTTGGACCTGCCTTTCCAGAGGTTTCCTCCTAAATTTGACCTAAACCAGCACAATGGGATAATGAAACAATACCTCTGTCTCTTTGTCAGAATCCATGCACTGCTGGTAATTCCAGCTGCCAGCCAAGGAGGATGGCACCCCTGCTGGATGAAGACAATTGTATTTAGTATAAGAGAAAGGATAGGAACCCCTCTGTCTTGCACACCAATGGTTCATAGCTGTGCCATGTTACAGACATGTAACACTCTGTTTTCTTCAGCATGCAAAAAAAGCCCCAGTAGCCCCATATGCCTCTTACAGTGTCAGCCCAGCCTTGGTGACCAACACTAGGTGCAGAGACCAGGTTTTTAAGCAGTCCATGACTCATTGAGAATGGTCCCTGGCCCCGTGCTGAAGGAGGAAAAGGATCCCGGAAGAGTTATCTGCAGGAGATCAATATGTGTCTTTCTTTTGCTTGGTGTTGCAAAAAACCTTTACCTGAGATCCATATAGATGCTTTCTGTAAGTCTCTGCTGACAGCCACACACAGGGAAAGCATTCAGTAGCTGACTTTGGACTGACATCTAGTACTAAAACACTTTCCTTTGGCCACATGGTTTGAAGGTGTCCAAAGGATCATTCATTGGTCTGAACTTAGAACTCTCTCCATTAGGCATGTGGACAGCTCTTACCAGGAAATTGGTTTTTGTGGCCACAAAGTGCTTCACAAACTAAAAACATGCAAGGCAAGTGAATATAGGGAAGAGGCTGGCTTCAAAAGCATCCTAGTGTTAAAGTCCATAGTTCCTTTGTCCTTTACCCAGATAGTTGCTCTATAAGATCTTTATTCCTGCTTGGTGGCAATATGTTCTCTAAGTTCAGGATCATTTATTTTCCACAAGCATTTTGTTTCACCCTCACTCTAAAGCTTTAAAAATGGCATAATAATGGTCAAATTAATCCCAAATTGCAGAGACTTTTCCTGATGTTTAAGCATCTTTAAAGGCTCCGATCCAGTCAGTAGGACACCAGACACAAGGATATAGGTGGAAAGCAGATACTTACATATCTAGAACTTGACCTTCACAATGTAACCAAACTCTAACAGAAATGCTATATGTGGAAAAATATCTCACAATATATTCAGAAATTAAAGACCTCTGTATTTCTCTTTCTACAATTCACGTTTTGTGTAGACCTCTGCCTTTTGATAGCACTGATTCCCAAAATTATGGCCTCCAATAATCTGTACCTGAAAATAACCTTTACAAAACCAGAGGCAGAGGCAGAAAGGTTTGGAAGGTGGGAGGTGAAACTCTGGGAAGGAGAGTCAAGGGGACTGCAAGGGGAAGGAACATGGTGGGGTCCATCCTCATTTATGCACAGGTCACTTTGAATGTACTGATGTGAATGTACATTTCTTCAGCCAAATACTTGAGGAGGGGCCATGCTTTGTGTGAACTTTGCTGGAGCAGTACATTTCTATGTTCTTAATGAGCACGCATGTCCAATTAGGGCTTAGAATGCGTAAAAGATTTCAAAAGTAGTGTTACTTAAATACATGCCAGAATTTTGGCATGAGCTTGAAGGCTTTGCTGAATCAGCACCTTCTTCTCTAATTAAATCCTGTCCTCTGGCTCATGATGTACACAGGCTGGACTGTGCTCCTGGAAATGAGGAAATAGTTCGTCACACTTGGAAATCAAAAAGATATCTTTACTAATAGTTATTCTCCTTTCATGCTCTGTACATCTCCATAGAGAAACACTTGTGCACTTGCAAAATTTGCTCTAGTGCACACCTGTACCTGTTTGGTTTCTTCCTGAGATCAGTAGAAACTTTCCTTACTTCCTTACACTAAGTGTATTTATTTTACACTAAAAGCCATGTCTGTTCAGAGTAATCCAGTTTGCAGTAGTACGAAGTGATAAATATACTGTTTAGCTGCTTGGAAAATTTTAACCAAACTAGTAATTGCATCATGATTAAAAAAAGTTGATGTATTTGTTGTGTAAATCATGTCCTCTATAATCTCAGGTGAAAATCAAAAGCAGTAATTATAAAAGTAATGGTGTTAGCTTTCAATATAGCTAGAGGTAAATGTATGCATACACATTTGCATTATATGCATACACACATCTTTGAAAAATGCTTTTCATTTCTTTGTGTAAACTATATATTTTTCATCTTTACTACCAAATTGTTCTGTTTAATAATGACTTTTCTCATATGTCTGTAAGTATTTATTTTTTGAAAATACCTGCATTTTTAAGTATCAATTTTTCTTCCTAACCAGTGTAACCCTTTCAGTCTAGGGCAAAACAGCTTTTACTAGTTCCCATAGTAGTTGCTGACAATTTAGGGGACTCAGTCCTTCAGAACATACTTTCTAGTACTCTCAGTGTTTTTCTTTACGTTTTCTCTTTGATGATTTTGAATCACCACCAATATGGCAAACACACAACTCAGTTTATTCAATTTAAATTATGCTATGAATAGATTTAACAAATCATTTTTTCATTTTCAAATCTAAGTGCTTCTCTTCACATAATTTTCTCTCCAAAAAATACCTTTTTGCAAACCCTTATTAAGAAAACTGGGAGCCGAGTAAATGTGCAACTGAAATTAAACCCCACCTGAAGCAAATGCTGGGGCAGCTGTGAGCGCGGGGTGCCAGACCTGAGCGTGGGGTGCCAGATGTGACTGCGCGGTCCCAGATGTGAGCGCGAGGTGCCAGCTGTGAGCGCTAGGTGGCAGTGGTGACCGCGGGGTGGCAGCTGTAGCCCCTGGGTGACATCTTGTGCATGGTGATAGCTGTGACCTTGGCGTGCCAGCTGGAACGACTGGGTGGCCTCTTTGGCCGTGGGGTGCCAGCTGTGAGCCTTGGGTGACAGTTGTGACCTTGGGGTGACCGCTCTGAACCCCCACCTCAGCCTGGGAGACTCTGACGCAGGGGCAGTGGGCAGTGCTGGCAGGTCCCTGCAAGCTGTGCCCATAGGAGTTGTTAGGTTGTGCTCGGCAAGGTGAAGTTCATAACTCAAATCTATTGCAAGAAGCAGCATTTCCTTTGGAGGCCTGTTCTAACCTCCCATATCTGCAGCAGCTGCTCCAAAAGTAACTATCACCTTCATCAATCCAAGCTCAAACAGCCACAATATCCACAGCCAAAATATCCAGAGGCTGAGTTACCCACCCCAGACCTAGTCTTTAGGAACCTGTGTTGGATTTTTATCTGATAATTTGGAAACTGGTGCTGCTCAATAATGTGGAGGCTATATGGCCCTTGTTTCCACCAGTAGTATTTGTTTCTATCATTCTGAGAAGGCATTTCCAAACATTCCCTGCTCCTTTAGACCCTGCAGGCTGCAGAGCCCCACAGAGCCTGCACAGACCCACACACACCTGTATGGGGGCAAAGCACTTTTTCAGGACCACACACACACAGAAGCTATGTCCATTAACTTACCTAAGGTTAGCAAAATACAGTGCTTACAGATCATAAAAACACATGAAGTCCAGGATGCATGAGGAATAATCCAAAAGACATCCCTTTTCCCAAGCTGATTTAGTCAATGTGCTCAGACAGACCATGAGAGAGTCTGATTTACAGCCAGAACCACATAACTCACATTTCAAACCTCTAGATTCTGTCTAAAAAGTACGTATCCAGGGTACACTTAGTAAGGTCACTGAGATGGCTGTCATTAAATGTGTTCACCCTGCAAGGCTCTCTTCCTGTGTGTGTAGACCTCAGAAAAGTGCTCTCCCTCTTTTGACCAGGTCCCCCATCCACAATTCTTGTTGATGTCCTGTCTCAGCACCTGCAATGTGTGTTCTGGGTTTCAATTCTCTTTTTTGGATATGGCTTTGGCATGTCTGAGGGACCAGTGCTCAAAAAGGTTCAAACTTCATAAGCTGTTCAAAGAGCATGTTGGCTAACAGCACTTAAACACAGCCTTGCACCTTCCTTTCCTGTTATCAGGATTTGGGCAATTTGCAACAAGGAACATGAACTTATGAGTGAGTGCAGGGAAGAATGGTTACGTACATCCAGGTAATAACAAGTACTTTCTCTTTATGCTAGATTCCATGGTTATCTTTTTTTCTTCCTTTAAGATACCAAACATTTAAAATAATTCAGTATCAGTTTTCTAAAGGCTTTCAGAGTATCTGTCACCTGAGAGCATAGGGGAAAAATGCTCAGTTGAAAGAGTAAGATTTGAATTTTAAGCTCTTCTCTAGCAAGTATTTGATTATCCACAGCTCCTACCCCACTCTGTTAGCTTAAACACTCCTATGCCAACATCAGGAGATTGGGTTCCAGTAGGCAAAGAAGTGAGCAGGACTTTTCAGGACAATCTATCAGGAATGTTGTAGCTTGTGTGCCTCAGTAAAACATTACATTAGGATGTATAATTTCCTCATTTCAGTTCAGTCTCCTCATCTTACAATCTTATGATTCATTTGAAAAACAGCTGTTGAAAAACATTAATTGGATGAGAAGAAAATGACCATTTTTCTTAGTGACATGAAACAACTGGAAAGACAAATGTGGATTAGCTGTCTCCTTGGGTTTATATATTGTTCCTGCCTTGCTTTGTGTGCCCTCTCAATCTCTTCTTGTCAACAGTAGGGGGAACATGATATTATAAAACTGAAAGGAAATCTGCAGTGAAAAGCAAGAAGAATGTTTAGTAAAAACACTGAGAAAGTTCTTTGAGCTTGAGCACTTGGGATCTTGACTGGGTGTCTGTGTGTCCATCTGGTGCCACAGCAACTGGAGGTAGTGGCCAATTTTTCCAAGCCCAACCAAAATTCTGAAGTTCCTACAGTTTTTTTTTTTGTGAAAAATAGCAGCTGGCTAGAGCAGAAAAACCCCTGCTGATGTGAGACAAATATTTTGTCCCTGGGCTGGGCTGTGGGGCCAGTGGCTGGTCACCCCATGGCTAACTACACAGCATTACTCAGCTAGATACCTAAATATAGTATGGGGACATGCATTATGAGGAGCTATAGGAGGCACAAGAGAGGGGGAGTGGTACTGGGAACTCTTTAGGGCTGTGGGAGGATATGGTGAGGTGCAAGACATAATCCCATGTTGTCCAGGCTCCTGGCAGAGATGAAAGGATAGGACCATCAGTAAGCACTCTTCTCTTACTGGACTTCTGTTCTGACATGCCTGTTCTGGTTCCTATTCCTCCAATGAAATGGCAATAAAAGAGGGAAAACTGAGTGACCAAGCTGTTACCACTAATAAGAAGTCAAGTCTTTTTGTATTGGGAATGATGTTTTAGGTCTTCTTTGCTAATAAAGAAAAAGCAATAATGATTGCTTTATTTATTTTTACAGGTGACCTATGAACGTGAACTGCACCCTGGTTTAACAGAATGCCAGAGCTGCTAGTCAGAAAACTTCATTAACTACATTTCACTGTTAAAGATTAACTTGCCCTAAGATCAGAGATTTATATAAATTATGAAAAAATGTTTCACCTGAGAAAAGAAGGAGCACAGAGTAACTGTTTGTTTATGTATCTGAACACAAAGGAACTTGCCTATATTGCAAAGAACTGAATAATCTTCTCTATGACTCAATGATTAAACGTTTCTTGAAGTTAAAATTATAATCATATTACACACTGAGCAGACTATGTGTGAAATAGTAATCTTGCCTCTGAGTGTAAACTCTTGGGTGTAACTTGGCAGCTTCTGTGACTGTGCTGTTAAACTGTGCTTTCTATTACACAGCCATCAATTGAATTGAATGTTGGACAAGCATTTAAGGAGCCTGAAAATACAGAAATAGATCTCTGTCCTACCTGCCTCCAGCATGTTCTGCTTTTTCTGTGTGGGATATCACAATCACTCCACAGTGGTGTCGCAAGCAGGTGCCTTCAGACAACTCTGTCACTGGTTTGTTGTGATAATAAAAAGCTGCCTTTGTAACTTTTAAAAGAGCAAACCTCATAGAGGAGAAATACAGGATATCCTATTCTGAATAAAATCTGAAAGATACCCATCAAAGACACTATTAATTCCACCCAGCCTCATCTGTCTGAAAGTTAGCTACTCTAAGCTCGTTGGGTAGCCTTTCCATGCAAAGAGATGTTTTTTCTGCAGGCTGAAGACACTGTCTTCAACCCCAGCACAGTCTTTGAGTGAGATGAGATGAGATGAGATGAGATGAGATGAGATGAGATGAGATGAGATGAGATGAGATGAGATGAGATGAGATGAGATGAGATGAGATGAGATGAGATGAGATGAGATGAGAGTAACGCTGTGGAAAACTTCCTCTTATTTTAGTACAAGGAGCTCCCCTAATTTATGTATCTAGAGAGAAAGCTAAAGTAGTCAGATGAATCTCTCTCAAATACCTATCATGCCATCCCATTTTAGACTTAAATGATCTTAGGGATCTAAATGGTGATGGTGTTCACCATGTTACCACTTGTAGATCAGTGAAACATCACGTTTGATCCTTTGCTTTGATTTCCTGGTGGGAACAAAGCCAGTGGGTTTCTCATAGCAATACCAGAAACACAGTAGTACTGCTGCTGTTTACAGGTGGGAAAGGTTCAGGCTGGGGTCACTGCATTGCTAGAAAAACACAGCAAAAAGCAACATTTTACTAAAGCATGCCAGAGGTGTGTAAAACAAACAAATATGTGAGAACCAGGGATCAGGAGGACAAACCAGTACTGAGACCAGATTCTCAGGTATACCCATCCATGAAGGCAGTATGGCCAGCCATTTGGCAGTGTCTTCTGCACCTGTTTCCAGAACTAAATGTAAAATAAATACCTGGAGAGGATGACTGTGACTCTATAGATTTTGTCTGATTTGTTGAGAAGTTTCTGTGGCCCCATGCAATAAATGTCAGGTGTATGTGCACTTAAAGCACATGGCCCATATTAGCAGAGAAAAGGTTGTGCTCCATGACATGGTGGGTGAATCTATTTTTGAATAGGGCAGGGCTGATTTGTGAAGGAGGTCATTCATAGCTTCAGAAAAAGTGGACGCTGATGAAATGTTAATTGTTATGCTATATAGACAGATCAGAGTGATTATCAGGTGAGATAATTTATTTAGACTTGAGACTTGAGGGTGATTTTGGTGGCAAAGTACTGTTGTGGTGTGAAAGGGACAAGGCTGCAACAGCCAAAGAAGGGCAGGACAAGATGCAGGAAAATGCATCTTTTGCAGAATGCAGAAAAGCAAGTGACTAATGAAAAACCTGCATCGTGCAGCAGGAGAGAAAAGAGACAAAGTACCAACTTTATATGCTGGAAGGATATTAACATATTAACCTACAACCTTTCACACCTCAGAAATGTAGATTGCCTTCAACAGATAAAGCAGAAAACAGGTGCCATCAACCCAAAACCCTTTTATGCCATAATATTAAAAAACCTCAATCCATCTGGAGAATAAAATAATAAATTCTTTTATAATTTTTCCACTTACAGGAAAAAGGCAATTTTGTTCTAGTCTTTGCAGATAATATTTGAGCTGACATGTTAATTTATTAATATACATGAAAAGCATTTATGAAAACTAGTCCTGTTGCCTATTCAGTAGACCAGTGTACATACAAACAATTTCTGAAATCCTTGGAATGGTATTTATTGTCTTTTGCTGAATGTAAGAAAGTTTAATGACATTAACAGTTAAACCAGCTGTTACTTTTCATTTCTCGGATAACTTTTTTAGCGATAGGGTCAAACTCCCAATGTTTTGATCCATGACAGAAGTAGAATAATCCTGGAAATGAAAATGTGAAGAATTATGTTATGGATTCAAGAAATAGCTTCATTCTGACAAATCACTCTTGTACACACAGGAGTGCATCTCTTCATTTCTGTCTTTTGTAGGATGCAGCAATAGTGACATTCATCACAATTTCAGAAGTTATGATATTAAAACTAAAATGATTCTACTTAAAAGCTCATTTCATTTACCTTTCTGTTGAAAAACAGCATCAACCCTCTGGCTAATTCCTGGAAATTCATTGGCTGTCAGTCTAGGATAACCCTTCTCCATGGACTGGCTGTTTTCATCAAACCTAAATCATATGAAGGGAGACATACGATTTTACAGAATTTAGACATCAATTCTGCACAGAGTTAAGCAGATTTTAAAAGGTGCCCACACCCGCAATTTAGTTGGATTCACAGGGGTTGCAAGACAAACCTGTATTATTAATATTCACAAGTGGCTGGCCATTGTGTTTTCCATGAGGTTGCTATTCATTTGCTGATAAAGGCAGGTACAGCTCCAAAGAAGCATCTTAGATGAGATAAATTGAAGGAAGATCCACATTTTTGGTGCCAGGGATGGGATTTACCTCCTCTAATGATAACAGTGTGACAGAGAGTGGGTGGAAACTGGACAGATTGATTCCTGCTATAGCACATATTTATAGCATGAACTCCTCCTCTTAGACTTCGATAAAATATTGTACATAGTCCTCTACTATTGTACATAGTCCTCTACTAGCTGACAGATTTAGATGGAAGCAAGGAAGTTGCCTTATTTCTGATACAATCAGGCAGTTCCTAACTGAGCCAGGACAATTTTTACAAGATGGGGCTAAATTAAAGGAGCTGAAAGGAGAACCTAAAATGTTCTTCCAGATTTGAGGAACCCTCTCAGGAGAAAAAAAAAACCCCAAGCAAACAAAGTCTTTGTTTTACTTCTCCTTGGATACAAGAAATATTTTTCACAGGCACATGAGGCTGAGAGAATGAGTTCCTAGGTAAGAAATGCGTGTTGTGGTTTTCTTGCATGCTATTGTCTTGTGACCAAGACAGTAAAATAACAATGCAAGATATTGTAAATACTCTACCCAAATTAATCAAACACAAAAACAGGAAACCACAGGAATCTCAAAATCCAGCTGACACTGTGTGTCTCACTGACAAACCCCACAATTAGTCACAATAAAGTCTGTGTGACCCACACTTGGCCCAGTTGCCTGAGGAAGACCTTTGCAGCCATTGTCCTTGCACATAGAAGGAATATTTCAGCTTCCTGAAAGCTGACTTCTTTCTTCCACCTGCCTACTCTTTGGATACCATGCCTCACTCATGCAAGTTTGGGAATAGGATTTAGAGGGAACATGTTAACAAGCCAGCGCTAACCAGTCACAGACAGGAAAGGGACTCTCACTTTTCTTTTTCTAAAAGGGATAAAATAATCTGGGACATCTCAGAAGCCAGAGAAATCCTGCACAAGCCATCGCAGCCAGTCTTCAGTTGAAGTAGGTTAACTTTGATCATTAATTTTTAGAGCCACTCGTGTATTTGTAAAAGTTCTCTAGATGCTGGATTTTTTTCAGCTTCCAGGGATAATGTATCAAAACACGTCCATATTTTGAATGCCCACTTCAGGACATCCTTAAACTGTCAAAAGATAAAGTTATACTCTTCTCCCCATCAGGAGTCAAAGAAACACTTCTATAAAAAGTAGGACTACTAGAATTACCTAGTCACATACAGTTACCTGTAAGGTCTACTTTCTCTTTTATCACAGCGTCAATTTAATTTTTATAATTCAGATTATATTGGAATCATTCATAGGAAAATATCTGTCAATTCTTACCTCCAGTACTTGTCACCTATGAAAAAGCCTGTCTTCCCTGTATTTTTATTTCAAACAGCTGCATCAACTTTCTGGCTACCTTTAGGGAAGCCCAGTGTGTTGATATTCTTTGGATAACCAAGCAACACCTGATATCCACTGATAACCCAGAATTTGTTGCCTCTTAAGAGAAATTAAATTATTTAGTTTCACCAGTCATTTTCAGACAGTAAATGATAAAATGCACTCCTTTATCATAGGTTGTAGAAAAACTAGGTGAAATATTCTGTATTTTTATTTTATTTTTTTGAAAAGTGAATTTTATGTACACATCTCTTCTTCCCACATAATTAAATTAAGAAAAAAATTGAAGAAAATCTCATACTTCACCTTTGAAAAGCAGGATCTGATCTTTTGTGTTTTCATAGGCAGCTTCAATACCAGGAGGCAGATTTGGCCAGAAGGCAAAAATTAATTCCTGTTCAGCTTCTGAGTTATCAGGATAGACCCGCCATAAGTGCCTGATTTGAATATGAAGCAGGCTTTGCAGTACATAACGAACCACAGAAACTTCTATATGTGCAAAAGAATGTGAACAACATTGTGACTTACAAGCTCTTTCTTGTCAGTAGAGCTACCTGGGTTGATGTGTCAGAAAGGAAAAAAGTCTCTCCATTGGGAAGTGGGTTTTTTAAAATATTCTGGCATTACCCTTCTCATTGGTACTGGTTGACAAATGGGATCAGTTATAAGCAGCCAAATACTTCAGGTTGTTCCCATACCATATAGTAAGAGGGTTATAGGAGCCCAGGTGGGATTTACTGTAAGCTGTTCACCTGCTATGAATCCTCCAGATGACTTTGGGCTTGCAAAGGTGACTGGAGGAGAGAGTGGGTCAACTATGTTGTCAAACATGCTTCTTTCTTAGTTATTTAATTACATTAGTAAAATTAATTAAACATGTAATTAAAAGTTGGAGCTGGGGCTCTGAGCTGCCTGGTCTAGTGGGAAGTGTTCCTGCTTGGAACAAGATGATCTTTGAAGTACCTTCCAAACAAAACTTTTATGTGATTATCAGGAAAGAGCTGCATAATTTAGTCAAGTCACTGCTCAGTGTAACCATGTACACATTTGGGAATAAGGTCTCATTGGGATTGAGGTATTTTCTGGCAAAAATTGAAACATGTTTTTTCAAGGGATCCTGTAGAAGAGTTTCTATAACTCATATCTGTTAAAACTTTTATTTCCATGAATTGAAATCCATTTGTCTCATTTGAAATCTTGAACCACAAAATTTTTCAGCCTTTATATAAATAAAGAAAAAATAAAACCCACAGCAACAAATGTCATATCAGTATTTACCTGCCTTTTAGAAAAATGACTTCTTGTCTGAATGTAGTTGTAGCATCGAAAGACATCTGGGACCCACAGGTTTTAGGTGAGGTAGGTGTGGTTGGCCTTCTATCTGTGTAATTTGGTGAAGATCCTGAGGGAGATATTTTGGAAAGAATACACCAAATTATAGAAATGTTAAGTTTTTCACATCTTGCATTTAAAAAATTTTTTTCTGAGAATACAATTATTTTTATGGTGAAACTTTGTGAAAGAGATTCTCTCCTGCTTACCTTTTTTTTAAAAGCCATGGATTTTACTCACCATAAATGAACTGGATGCCACTTATATCATCTGCAGAGAGGGGAAATTCACTGGGGCTGATGTAGGCGTAGTTGGGGAACATGAGCGCCTTCTGATCATTAGAATGGGAGAGACCCAGGGCATGACCAAACTCATGAGCAGCAACAAGGAACAAGTTGAGCCCTTCAGAAATTGATAGAGAGAAGATATCAGTCAAATTTTGCTCAGCAAATGGCTGACACTATCACAGCAGGGCTATTGCTCAGTGACAGTTTTCATAAAATATATTGACATCCACTAGGGAATGCATATATGTGAACATATTTTTGTGTAGGACAAGATCATGGTCTTCCCCCACAAGAAGGGAGGGACTTTTGACCCTCCTGCTTTCTGTTAGCTACTGAAACTGTGTGTGTGGCATGAGTAGATATCTGGGGGTGAGTGTGGGTGCAGCTCTTTGGAATGTCCTGGCAGGGTTTCCTGGCTGAGGTAGAACAGATTAGATAGTGAGTCAGATCAAACTAACAGCTCTCCAGGGCAAGGCAGGACAACACACTCTGTGCTCACTGCAGGTATCAAAGTGTCACTCTGTGTGTCATTCTCCCTCCTACAAACCTGAGAAAGAAAGGTGAGATCATGAATAAACAAGGGAAAAATAAAATCTTAGCAAAACACTTTACCTTTCTACCACTGGGACTTTAAAGCATATGGTTTCTTTAGAGATTTGTCTAACAAAATGAATTTTTTAAATATTATGCTTGTGAAGTACATTAACATAATAAATAAATAAAAATGGAAGTTCCTTCAACATGCATCCCTCCAAGTAGCACGCCTTTCTGAATTAGGGAAGAATGATCATCTACCCTGCAGAACAAGAGCCAGAAATTACGACAGATTTAGTGAAGGACACAAGCCTGTGGCAGAGGAGAAGACTGGTCATCGATTGCCCAAGAAAGGCTAGCTGAAGCCAAGACATTCATTTCTCAAAAAGCCAAATAAAATAAAGCCTCATTTTTTCCACACATATTTTGAGTCAGTCCTCCCCTCTCACAAGTCTTCCGAGCACTCCAAGTTCTGTAATGTCTGGCTGCTGGAGCTGTGCTGCTGAGGAACAGTAGAAAAACTGGGGTTGACCCATTTGGTCCCAGTATGGGGAAAACATTACCTTTAATCACATGACATATCCATCCCTTTTCCCTTTTTTTTTCCCCACCACAATAAGCCCACACTCTCCTTCTTGTGCAGTGGCTTTACAGCACCTTTCTGTTCATTAGCTCCTGCTCTTCCTGACCTCGAGTCTCTTGTTGCAATTTTCATCTCAAAAAGTGGATGAGAAAAGGATCTGAAGTACAAGAGGGTGATGTGCCTGTGTGCTGATGGACCTGTCAGAGGCAGCATGTGCTGTATTGCCAGCCTGGAGGCTGAGTGGGGCAGACACCTCCCAGCCAGACTGAAGCTGGGAACTCAATGTTCCCCTCTCTGCTGCCTAATGTTGAACCTACCCTGGAATTTTTAGTGAAGACCCTTCATTATCACTAGTGGCTGTATTGATTTTTAGGTGGCGGGGATGTCCTTTGATGGCTGCTGCAAAGCTCAGGTTTTGGTAATGTCAAGCCTGCTGTGCACCAGGAGGGGAAATGAGAAAGCTTTTATCAAGGGTCATGAAACTCTGGGGGACATGGGCCACCACCAGCCTCTAGGTAAGAGTGGCTGTGTCTGTGGCATTCCTACCTGAAAAGGATTGTCCGTTGGTATTTTTACCAGTGTTAAATAAGAACTAAAGCAGATCAGGCTGAGTTTATATCTATGTCATTGTAAGTATCCCAGTTGGAGGATGGCCTGTAATATCCTCAAGCTTCTCTTCTGTTTAATGCAGTTTCATCTCAGTCTCTTTCTTCACTTAAGTAAAATCAGAAAGGAAGTTATTCATCTGCATAACACTTTGGAAACCTTTTTCAAACCTACCAGCTGAACCTGTGGTCCAGTCTTCATCCTCATCAAAGTGTACATCACCACCTAAACCATTGCTGGGTGGAAAGGCATGAGCAAGGACTCCAAGGGGGCCATCAAAATAGCAAGGGTAATGTCCATGAGCTAAATAATAAGAAGTTGAAACAAACTGAGCTTAGGTTACAACTATTGAAAAATCTATGAATTGATTTTATCGTTGTATGCTGTTGTCAATTACCTTTGGTCTCGAAAGCAATCATGATATCTGCTATTCCTTTATGAACACAAGTGAAGATCATTGGGGTGACAGCACTCCACACTTTAAATGCCTTCTTAATTGCTTTATCCACATCCTCCTTGCTCATATCTGGTGTGCAGTTCACAATTCTACAGTTATGAGAATTCAAGTATAATATTTAGTATTTGCAGAAAAAAATTCCTAATATGGTTAGGAAAATGAACAGAAAAGTATCAGAAGCAATGTAACCTGTAAACAAATAGTTCCCAAGATTCATCTTGGGCTAAGTGAGTTTGATATGTGAAAACTGAATGTATTTGAGTATGTGATAACTGTCCGATATGTCTTTTTCATAATAATAGTTGTGTACACATTATAAATTTTTTCTTAAAATGGGCCTTAGCCAGGAGGTTGTCACTTAAGCATGAGGAAAGTTACCTCCTCAGGTTTCTGTGACTACTATGTTGTTGTCTCAGCAAATTCTAAAGATAATGTACAGGTTGCAATTGATATTTCTGTTTGGGTTACAGAATATTTGTCAGGAGTGATACATGACAGGCAAAATACTGTGGTTGAACCAGCAAATGTAAAATACCTAGCTTGATTCTCAGAAATTCATCTCAGGAGCAT
This sequence comes from Chaetops frenatus, assembly GCA_013400775.1. Taxonomy (NCBI): domain Eukaryota; kingdom Metazoa; phylum Chordata; class Aves; order Passeriformes; family Picathartidae; genus Chaetops; species Chaetops frenatus. Next base: position 110,742 of record VZTR01032757.1, read on the forward strand.
ACATAGCTAACAGCTGTGGAGAAAGCAATATTTTTGTATTCCTAACAGGAAACAATTGCTATAGAAGTTATATCTACATATAACAAATGTGGATACCCACAAACCTAAAATTTAAACTCAAAAAGTAATTACTGAAATACTACCTGTATGTCAGTTTGGTTTTTTTCCATCCGGGCAGAGTGAAGCCATAGAGACCCACATCGGGAACTCCACATCGGGGTTTCTTCATCACTTCCAAAGTCTCATTTTCCAGTTTTCCAGTCACTTTCAAACCAAAAAATTGTTGCATTTTCTGAAGTTTTTCAGCTGCAGATTCAGCATTTATTTCCCATCCAAGTCGATTTGGACCTGGCTCAACAGCATAGAATTTATTCAAATAGTTCTAGTGAAAAAAAGCGCAACATATTTCACATTTTGATCTGTTTCTTGAAAAATACCTTAGGACTGGTGCTGTTTGTGTAGGTTGCTGGCAAAATGTTCTGCCAGTGATTTTGGAGCATAATAGATGTTTTCCCAAGGATCATAGCTAAACAGAAAGAGACAACATTATTCTGGTGGGATGCAAGATATACATAAATGAGAATGATTTTACCTTATAAATTGAGCCTAAAAAATGTGAATAATCTTATATCTCTGTCTCTATCTATCTATCTATCTATCTATCTATCTATCTATCTATCTATGTTCTATCTGTGATTTCATCACTAAATGTTTTTTTCAGTTTAACCACATTAGCCACAGGAGATATGATTATTTCCTATCTTAAGTAATCCAGAATAAGGGAAGTTTCAAGAGTCACACAGGCTGTGACAAATTACGGGATTTCACTCTGTTCCAGCACAGAACCTTCCTCTTCCACTGGCAGCAAAGGGAATTGAAGGTGTTCGGCACCTCAGAGAAGCTCTCACAGCACGTACTCAACTTTTACAAAACTGTTGAAAGAAATGCCTTCATGTTGGACTGTGACATTTTCAGGAAATCCTTGTTTCCATGTTTTTGGCTTTGTTGTTGCCCCTTTCAGCCAAATTTTCTCCAGATGGAGGCATTAATGATGAGTTTTTTCATCCCAATAGCCTTGTTGTTAAACTTGTTGTTAATGACATTTCTCAGCTACTTAAAAAAAAAATAAATAAAAAAAAAATCAAACCCTTCCCTTGATTATTATCATTGCATTTTATGGGTCCCATTCAGCTCTGTATGTCTTTGACCATATTGATTAGATTTTTGTTGATATAATGCACGTTTAGACAGCTAACTAACAGACACCCATGTTGTGAACAATTAGGAATGTTGACTTCCTGCTGGTACTGTGTTAAAATCATACCATGTTGCAGCACAATTTCTGGTTCCTGGGATGCTCCGTGTAACATCACCTGTACTACTGTTGTGATGAGGATAGGCGGTGAACTTTCTGGGTTAAAAGAGTGGTGACATCACTGCTGTCTTCTAAGAGGAGAAAAGTAGCCATGAGGTAGTTCAACACCCACCAACTTTAATACAAGTCAAAGATAAGCATTAGGAAACTGTAACCAGAAGCTGCTTATACAGCTTCTTCTTTTCCCAGACCTCAAGGCCAGCTGTAGATGTGTTTGTGAAACATCACTTATGAAAACACTTTTTCACGTCTCTCTCTCATGAGCAGTGGGAACTGGCTGCTAAGATGTGTAGGTGGCCAGGTTGCAAAATCCTGGTAGTCCTTTATGGGATGTAGATCTCCCTCATTTGTCACTGAAATGTCTTCTGAGCAAACACTAATGCTAGCTGAAACAAGAAATGTAGCTGTTTAAACTTCTCTAGATTGAATGAAGACACTTGTAGAGGTCAGATGACCCTATTCTAAGACACGTGGTTGAATCACTCTCCAGAGATATGTATTTCTCTGTTTTCTGTATAAGAAAGCTTAACTAATAAATGCATAATGTTAGATGCAGCTGATCTTAACCTAGCTGTTCTTATTGTCTCTATCCTTCAGTGCTATATGGCAGATAGCTGTGGGGATCTGATAGCCAGCCACATGGGAAACAAGAAAACCAATTGTCCCAGCTTGTTGGAATCCAAGGGCCAAAAACCTGCAAGGCCTTGGGCCAGCTTACCAGATTTTGAAATGTGCACTGGATTTGATTTAAGGCCATGAGAAAAACTTCCTAATTTAGTGACTTATAAAAAAGATCTTAGTCTATAGCTTAAGAAAAAGTGTGTTAAGTTAGACATTAGAAGGTTTTGCAGTGTGAAGTTTTGATATAGAAGTAGTTATAGAATAAGGTAAAAAGTTTAGGGTGTGGTAGGATAGGGTGAAAGTAATAGGGATATATGGTACAGCACTTAATTGGATGAAAAATACTGCAGTGCGATGGAAATGCAGTAACAGAGTGATTAACTATTGGTGTGAAAATGAAAATATATGTACATGTTAATTATCTATTGGCTATGTAACCTTTAAAAGACCTTTTAGCTGACAATCTCGATGCTTTCTTCTGTAATGGTTGGCTTCTACTAGCCTCTGTGAGGATGTCTTCAAACTCCTGATAACTTGTAGCAATAAATCTATCTTGAAGCATACCAGAGCATGGATGTCTCACTCCCTACAATCTCGAGACCAGCTCATATCAAATCTGCCCATAGTTCTTGATGTTTCTATAAAATTAAAATCATATCAGCCAATACTTGCTTTCAAAAAATGTATTCCAGTGCCATTGCAAAATATGTTTGGTGCAAAAAACCCTTAACACGGTTTGTCTTTTGTCACATATGTATGAATATAATCAGACTGTTGCATCTTGGTCATTCCTTCTAGTTTAAAACCTTTGAGACAAACAAATATATCCATTTAAAAACATAAGACAGATCTCTAAAAAGAAAGCCACACTGGTGGCTATGATCCAGAACCTAGAGGGGACATGTGGCTTCTAGACTGGTAGTTGGGAGCCAGCTGGAAACCTTTAGGCACCCTAATGGCCCTAGAGAACTGTTCAGCCAAATGAGTTGGGCCACCACACTTCAGGCTCAATCCTTCCACAGAGCCAACAAACTTGAATTGTTACTCAGCTTGAGTGTAAAACATGAGGCAAAGGCAAACAGGCCATGTGCCATCTTTGACTCTTGATGAACATTTAGCAGACTGCAGCGTGTGAGGGCAGGGTTCAACCATGCTTCCATAGGACCCTAGAGACAGTGTAGACTCAGTGGGCCTTTGGGAAGTGATGGGTTCTCAGGAGTCCTGTTTCATACCTGCATGGGTTACTTGGAGGCCCTACAGTACCTCAAATGCACTAAACACATTTAGGAAATTGAATTCCTGGCTGGGCAAATCTGTCTTAGTAAAGATATGGGCTATAACCACACGCCAAACCTGTGGCAAGGCTTTAGGGGGAGGTACTGTACTTTAGCATAGTACAATCATTAGCAAGTAGAGGTAAACTTATTGAAAGAGAGTAAGAAAATGGCAGGGGATTTTATGGACTGAGCTGGAAACTACACCCCAATTCCTAATTACTGAAAGCTTGCTTTGTGCCTGAAGGAAGACAAGAGCCACCACCACTAGATGTGCCCTCCTCGTCATGGTATGGCTGGGATGGAGCAATCGCTGTGGTCATGCAGGCAGAGGAAGTGTCCTCTCACAGAAGCACAGGGCAGATTTCTTACAAAGAAATCACTTTATTTTGAGCTCTCATCTTCCTGCTTGTGGGAAATCCACAAAGTGGATTTCAAACTGTGTCTGGCAACTAAAAATTGCAACCTCCAAAAGGCATGGACTAAAAACATTGCATTAGAAGCATCATCCTATTTTTAAGTTCTTCATCTTCCATGGCTTGTAAATTATCCTTTCTCTCTCTTTCCTCTAAAACAGAACCACCTCCTTACCTGTCATCTCCCATTTAGCACTTTCTCTGCCCCATGAGTAACCACTACTGTTTGCTTCTAGAGAGGCACGAGCATTCTGCTCTAAATCTGAGAAGCTCTTTTGGCATTGCTTTGAGATCCTGTGCTTTTACTTCATATGTGCAGGGGACATATGCCCCCATTTTAAAAAAAATATAAATTCTTCTAGTAAGAAACTGTCTTTGCTTGCTAATCTTGTGTTATATTTGTAAACCATCTCTGCTAAAAAGCCCCAACACAATCAACTTATATTTATATACATCTAAAACAATTTTTGGTTTAATTGTCATTCAGTAACAGTGGCTTACACAAGAAAATATGATTCAATAGCATTGCTACTGAGGTTTGACATTAAAGAACTAGTACCTATAAAACTTTATGAGAACAGGATTCACATAAATTAACTTCTTATTTACAGCCTTTGATTCGCTGCAATTTATTTTTAAAATATTGTAATTTTTTTTAGGCTTTATAAAGCATATGCTCAAGTCAACTTTCAAATATAATATTGCTTATCTTTGAAGAGTATTGAGACTGATCTATTCTGAATTTAATAAAAATAAGAACTACCAAGTCTATTCTTTATTTATGAAGGATAAAATTTAATAGCTTCCTAATACAGAAAGGTAAGTAATGAAAAAAATGAAACAGATATGTTTTTATGATACTATACATTCTTTTCTCTAAATATAGTAACTTATATTACATTAGCCTTAAACCTTCCTCTGAAGCATGTTGAATAACACACATATTATAAAATATAATAGATTTTGTTCTGTTCATCTGGCTTCTAATGCTATCAGCTGAGATACAAAGACTAAAGAGAAAGTGAATAACCCTTCAAACACCATTTTGAGGGCATTTACAAAAAAAACCCGTGATTAAGCTGGAAATCAAACTGTCCTTTTCATGAATATTTGCCTCAGAAGTGCTTTTGACCAAGAATTCTCATCTTTTAAGCAAATTTCTTGATTGTCTAACTCACTGGAATTAGGTGGGATTTAGTAACTACTGGAGTAATAAGAGAGTAGAAAGAGCATTGATTAAAGAAGTTTATTTGTGTATTGTATATCATGGCTACTTTTAAGAGCAACTGACTTTTTTCTTTTTTCAGGGATCCTTTCTAATCTACATTTCTACATTTCTGAGTGTTGGGGTTTGGGTGTTCCTCCCTTTTGTTTCTCTTCACCTGTGGAATTTTTTCCCCATCAATTGCTAAGGGACCATAATGGCCGGGTACTTAAGGGGAACAAAAGAAGTGATTGAACTGAGGGAAGCAGGTATTGTGAAGCTGGGAGAGGCTTCTTCTCTCAGCAGGGTGGGGGTACCTTGGTGTTTGGGGCGGGCAAAAGGTTTGGCTGGAGGAGGGGACGGGACTCTTGCTCTGGGCCGCCAGGGAGAACGTTTGGAGGAGCTGCTGCTGCTGGACCTCGCCTGGAGAGCTGTTTCTTCTGCTGTGGAAAGAGTCTCTGTCCGGAACCAGGACCTGTCACCATCTGTGTGGGTGCCTGGGATCCCTGAGCTCGCCTCTCCCTGCTCTGCTGGAGGCAGGGCTGCCGCTGCCCTGTCCCCGCCGCTGCTCCGGAGCTGCTCTGGGTTTCAC
>VZTR01032757.1:116362-235750 GCA_013400775.1 Chaetops frenatus
GAGGGAAAGTGTTTTTCGTTTTTTTTTTTTTTTTTCATTCCAAGGGAGGTCCCCTGCCTTCCTTAGCAGACACCTGTCCTTCAAACCAGGACACTGGGCTTGAAACCAGTTCCTAAACCCAGTAACATGAGAATATTCCTTCTCCCCCTGCCCTCCCCAGCCCTCTGCCCACAGTTGGAAAGACATACACCCTGGAGAGTTGGCTAAGAGCCGAAGTTGGGGAAGGAGAAACAGAAAGTGAAAGTAGATCTGTACACTGATGTTAATGAGCCCCAACTAATTAACTGTCAGACTTTTCACCAGGGGAGTTCAGACACAGGTGTGTTCTCCTTTCTCTGTCTTTGTGAAAAAACCTGACCTTTCCTGCCAGAATACATTTTTTAGTGTTTGAAAGATAGACTTGTCTTTTGAGCATCATTGCAAAAAAAGACATCAAGAACACAATTATATGAGAAACATAATTTATTAGAAAACTTGACTCTAACAAGAAAAGTTGTAATAAATTACATATATTTATTTGATTTAAAATAAATAGTAAGACTACACTGCTATATAATTTGAGCAGAAATCCATTCTGACCTGAGAATCATGAAATGCTGAAAAATACAACACATAAAAACACACAGCATGCATATGGAAAAACAATGCAATTAACAATTAAACCAACTGGTACTCTTCATTTGTCGAACAATCCGTTTCACACGAGGATCAAACTGGAACTGAGTTGTTCCATGGAAGAAATACACATAGCCTAGAAGTAAAATTTAATCCAATTATATTTCATAGGTGACTTTTTTCCAGTGTTTTGGAAAAAGAAGTCTCCATACACCTGATATTTTTAATTTCCTTTTCATTAAGGTTAGTAACACCTTTTGAAAAAAGATATTCTATCTATAGAAGCCCAAATAGTCACATATACACAGGTTAGAGGTATGTTTCACTCACCATCTTTCTGGAAAGCAGCATCAACTCTGCCAATTTTTCCAAAGTCGGAGACTATTTTCCTGGGATACCCATAATCCATGGACCTTTTCTTTTCATCATATCTTAGAAAAAGAAATGTCATTACAATTTGTGAGGAAGTGGACAATATTTTGAAAGTCAAAAGCAAATTCTTACATGCAACTCTGCTGTTACTGAGAAGTCTCATAGAGATTAACTTAAGTAGCTTTTAGATTTTTATTATTAGGTTTCTCTGAGAAATTTCTCTGAGATTTTAAAATCTACCTATGGTAAAGTTTGTCACAATCTACCCAGGGACCCTGGAAACACATCTCAGAAATTTATTTATGTATTTCTGGACTAGCAGAGCCTTGGCCATCACTTGCACATAAAATAATTTCTATTTCAACACACTGAATATCCAGTTCAACATAAAAACAAAACATAAAACTTGGGAGAAGACTACAGTAGCAGTTCTGAATGATAGTTGAATTAGTGTCAGTGATGGATTGAAGCAAAATTGCTCTCTGAAATTTGTCATGAACTTCAATTAAAAATACATGAAAATTTAAAATTGGAGAATATTTACACTTACTTCACAAAGGAATTCAATTACAACACTTTGCATTGATGGCTCATTTTGTTTGAAAACTGAATTAAAAGTGGACACTATCACAACATACCACAAAAAAGTAACACTGTTGTGAAGAAAAAGTGAATGATCTGCTAGAAACCAACTCTTTTATTGGGTAGCTGTTTCATTCAGGTAAAAGTACTTATATTCCTGCTTCAGGAATCTAATATTCAGGAGAAAAAAATCCTGATGAAAAGGTGACATTTTCTAGCAAATGTTTTTAATTTTTTTTAAACTCTAAAGAAACACATTTAAATTTCTGGAATATACCTGGTTTAAACATCATCCACTCAAACTATATAGTAATACATAAGTCCTTAGGGAAATGAAAACTTGCCTTCTGGTAAGTGAACATTAAATCTTACCTCCAGTATCTGTCAGCTACAAAGAAATATGTTTTTCCTGTGGTTTCATCATTGTAAGCTGCATTAACTCTTTTGACAGTCTTCGGGAACCCCAAGCGATAGATGGGTCTGGGATAGCCAGGGAGAACATCATATCCCCTGATGACCCAATATTTATCCTCTGAAAAATATGAACAAATTTCATTCATTTTTTCTATTTATAAACAGCATTTACTTGTGTTTTAGATGTCTGGAAGACAATGTGTCTAGATGTCAGTATTATTCCTTTCAGTTTAGTACTTTAGAAAATGTTTCTAATTCTTACACTGGGACTACATCATGAAGACAGGGGAAATGGCTTTTGTTTTTATGGATAAAACATTAGAATCATGAGTTGCATTGGGTAGATATTTTCCCAGAATTTAAAAAAATTAATATAAGGCATTTTTCTGGATAACAACCTGGGGAGGGCAGGAGGTCGATGAGTTAAATCATTGACCTTGTATTGGGGTATTGAATTTATTAAATTTATCTAATATGCTATTTAATTATAAAGCCCTATTTTGAAAACTTGGCAATGTGCATCAAATTCAACTAGTAAGAAAAGCACATGCCTAATCAAAATGCTTTGGTAATTTTAGATGGAATGAACATATTTATATATGGTAATAGGTCATGCATAATAGCATGGGCATAATGAATTTATTTGAGATATTTAAAGGCTATTTGAGACCTTTAAAAAGGATTGATTTTTAGTTCAGTGAACAATTTTCCTCCCACAGTACAGTTTTCCACCAACATATTTTTGCATCTTTTCTCAAAAAATAATAAATACTAATAAGCATATTAGTAGCTGTAGCATAGAAATACTTGTATTTTTCAACTGAATTCAGTAAAAATCCTTCTGCACAAAGTGAAGTGCTGTTACCTGAAAAGAATTAGACCTGAAGAAGGGTAGTTGTTTTTTCAGGGCATTAACTATAACGGAGGGGCAAGTTTTCTAGATTATGACCTCTCAAGAACCATTACAGCAATATGATCCTCTGGTTTAATTATTTTCAGAATCGTAAGATCATCTGTTCTACTTCCTTAAAAACACTTTAACTCCTGAAACTGTATCGTTTGTAAGAAGCAGGAAGTAACAGGTCAGAAAAAGTGGAGAGCTTCTGATTCAATTACCTTTAAAAATTATGATTTCATCTGTCTCAACACTTTCATACGCAGCTTGAATTCCTGATGGTAACCTTGGCCAGAACAGTGAGATAAAATTGAGCTCTGTCTCTGTCCTTTCAGGATGCTTGCGCAGCATGTATCTGTTTTAAACAAAATTTATGTCATAAAATAATGATTATAGCTCCTGGAGTACAACAAAGCAGAGATGTGAATACCCCCGCCCACTGAGTGTAGAACAAATCTAGAGCAAAGACACTCATAATTTCAGCATCTCAATTATTTGTTAAAAATTGGGCAAATTGAATATAAGGCCTTCTATTTCTCTGTAGGGCAATAAGGCTCAGACTCCCTCTCCCTGGAAGTGCTTTCACTTCTGTCCCTGCTCCTGTGGAACCTGTGGACACATTGCTAAGGGATGAATGACTGCTCCTGCTTTGCTGTTGATTTGAATCAATTTCAGAGATAAGTGTGTCATGGTGGTAACCACAGTGATAGAATAGTTGGAAAACAACCTACCAGCTCTTGTCACCTTCCCTGCTCTTGTCAAATAGGGCTCTTTGGATTAATTATCTGAGAACTCACTTCTGTAAACACATGGTAGTTTTCTAGTGCTTCTCTTTGTATTACATTCCAAAAGGACAGTTTTCCCTCATGGATTTTTTTAAACTACAGAGTATTTTTAAGAAATAATATATATGCTTATTGTTGCTACCTGCCCTTGAAGAAGAATATTTCTCCACGCAGGGTAGTAACAGAATCAAATGTCAAATTTGGGTCACAAGCTTCTGGCGTTTTGGGTCCTGTTGGCTGCACAGCTGCATTGGACCGTCCTGTAGGATGAATATTTATAATTTAGTGAGGAGAAATATAAGGAGAATCTTCAGAAGGTCTCTGAGAACCCAGAAAACACATTTTATATAGAATGAAAGAGGATATAATTTTAAAGTAAGAGTCTGTAATTAAATGTAGATTTCTAATGTTGATAAAACCAGTTGTGTTCATTTTTTCCAAAATGAGATTTTTGTGGAGCTGGGCTTCATCTGAAGTTAGCTTCCAGGAGTTTACTCTCTTTTATTATCCATTTTTTCAGACACTGTTAAATTTCTCATTTTGGTGGAATATTAAATACCTTCATTTTACCATTTACCAGCCTCCCAAATATATATATTAAATGAATATATATTTTCTTACCATAAATGGCCTGAATTCCATCAATATCATCCTGAGGAAGAAGGAATTCATTGGGGTCAGTGTAGGAGTAAGTTGGATACATCAGTGCTCCGGGATCATTTGAATGAGACAGACCCAGTGAATGGCCAAGCTCATGGGCAAGAACAATGAACAAATTGTAGCCTGTAGGATGAAAACCGTATGAAATAACATAAAATCTGTTTCAATACTCAGCACAGTTGACTAATAGGAAACACTTATGCTAAGATACAGTAGAGATTCAAGAGAGACAGCAAGTACTTCTATCATCATAACAACACAAAAACATTGTTACAGAAGAGCTGTACGAATATCTAAAGAATGCCTGGTCTAAATTGTAGTCTCATAATTCCTCTAGTGTCCTTGTGTTTTAAACACATGCTGTTTCCCCTGCTATCACATAAACTGCTCAGACCAAGGATCATGTCCATGATGAGGGATTGTTGGCAGTAATCCAACAGGAAAAGAACTTCAAAGAATGAGATTACAGTTTCAGTGATACTTGGAGCACCCTAGTTAGCACTAAACTTTGTAGTGTTAGCTTAAGAAAAAGAAAGAATTTGCCTTCAGAAGTCCAACAATAGATTTTTTTATATTCCAGTTTTAGCTTTCCTCTGAACAAAAAAGTGTTTTAAAGTGCTGATATTAAAGTCATTATGAACCTTACAGACCTAAATATTTATATGGCATTATAAATTCCACTATGATCTAAGAAATCTATTTTCTGCAAGTTCATGCCTAAAAGTAACAGTGAAAAACAACAACGAAGAAAGGGTAAGCAATTAGAAATGAAAAGCTCTGTCCCTTTTGCTCACTTTTCTGCCTGTAGTCAGACTCATGAACTAGTAAGGATCACATGAGGTAAGACTTTACGGGGTTAAAAATATATCGATTCAGCTACAAAATGTTTACCTCTTCCATCTTTTGTCCAAGCTTCCTCCTCATCCATATGGACATCTCCACCAATACCTTCACCAGGCTGGAATGCATGAGCCAGCTGCCCATTGGGACCATCAAAAGGAGAATTGTCGCGGTGGTCTAAAATGAAGAGGTAAAAAATCAGGTAAAATCTTAATTTACTTCTGTGACTTCAGATGGGTCTTTAATATCCCACATTATCATTGTTACCTCTATAAGCAAAAGAGATCATTATATCTGCTTCTTTGTCCTCAACCTTTTGGAATGTCAATGGTGTCACGTTGCTCCAGACACTGAGAGCTTTTCTGACTGCTTCATCTACATCAGCTCGTCTCATCTTTGGGGTGTAATTCAAAATCCTTCAAAGAAAACACAACACATAATATATTGTTTAGAAAAATATTTGAAATTTCAGCATTTTAACTGAAATATAATTTCTTGTGGAAAAAAATCAAAAATCTTAGACATATCTGTCATGAATGAAAATTAATAAAGGTTTTGTTTTAGATACTGCCTGCTAAAGCATCTATGTTTTTCCAGAAATCACTAAATCACTTCATATGTCCATATATAGCATAATATAATTCCTTCAGACCCACCACCCAAAAGTTAGTGTGCTAGATTTATATCTTTTACAACCAGATTAGGAAACATTACCTGTAAGTCAGATAATTTCTGTTCCATTTGGGATTCCCTGGTGTGAACACATATTGCTCTACATCAGGTACACCACATCTGGGTTTTTTCATCACGTCCAGTGTGTCGAGATCAGGTTTTCCAGTCACTTCTAGTCCAAAGAACAACTGCATTTCCTTGAGCTTTGCCGCAAGGGGGTTTTCACCACGGCTTCTTAAATGGGGGTGGTGATCCTTTTGAAGGTCATAGAAATTCTGTAGATAACTCTGAATCAGAGTTTGAAAAAAAAAAAAAAGAGCATTTTAACTTACCAGTACTGTCTTTGGTCACATATAAATTTTCTAAGTAGTCTTAAGCTATTCCCATATCCACATGCCCTGTGTTTACCAGGACCGACAAACTCTTGTCTTCAGTAGTTTTCCCATAGTTTTCTGAATTTGTTGTTCCACTGATGAAATATATCAAGGAAAGTATTGAAAATCTAACATCTACTATTAAAAATTAATTCTACAGTATTTACTGTGCTCAGTTACTCTAACAACAAAGCCTGCAAGGAAGTTCCTACCTGATCTCATCCAGGGAAATTGAGGCTAGCAGTGAGACTCCACATAGCCAGGACTCCCACCAAAGAAGATGACTACTGCTACAGAGTCAGATTTGGCAAATCATATCTTTTATTTTTAGCTACACAATATGATACTAAAAACTCAGGCCTTCCTACTGAATTTCAAGAATTTATGTTATGTCTACATGAGTTGCCTTTTTCCAAAATATTCTATAAAAGATCTCTTCAGCCAAAACATAGAAAAACATGCTGCTTCAAGCAAGTTTCCTTCCATATGTTATTAAGACCAGTCATATCACAAGTCTCAAAGCAGATTCTGAAATGTAAATTGCTGCTGAGTTTGGCTGTTGCTGCTAGAACTCATGTCTCAGTAGTTTTGTTATTACTTTACTGACAAGACCAAAAGTGAAGTATAAAATATTCAGTTGACTTCTGTGTAAATAAGTTCCACATAATTTTCACATATTTCCTAGGCTGATAGGAAAAGCTTTCTCTTGAAACCTTTGCAAAATGGCACATCTTAAGTTTCCAGACATATTCTGTGAATTGCAATTAAAGTTATCTCTCAGACTACCTTAGATATGCACTGAAAAAATACTTACTTCTACAAGCTGTAGGGCGTTTCCTTCATCTCCTGCTTCTGGAGCCACAGGAATTGCAGAGGAGACGGCCACATATAGAGACAGGAGAACTGCAAATATCTTCATCCTCATCTAAGGTTGTCTGCCTCAGTTTCACTTTTGAGCTACTGGGCACACTTCTTAGCTGTGTTTATATAGCTGATAGTAAATCAGTGACAGCCTGACTCATGCTGTATAATATCCTCTGATTAGTAAAAATGATGCATAGCAGTTTCATCATCAGGTAGTGACGCAAGGTGTTTAGCTAATATTACTATCCTTATTTTGCCCGAACCTTCTGGTTTGGGCAATTTTATAGCATGTTTAACAAATAAGGAAATGTTTTCCAGGTAAAATGTGGAGCTACATTTCATGTTGTTTTTGAATCATGAATTTAGACTATTTAAAGCACAGGATTTTGACAAACTGGAGAAATAATGAGAAATAGCATTTAAGAGCAACATAATGTATTGTATGAAAATTAATCAATTTATGTTACATATGTGAAATCACTACAATATGCTACACATGATTGAATCTTAAGCAGACTATAGAATATTATGTAAGAATATGTAATAGCAAGATACAAATGACAGTACAAAGAACCAATCTTATGCTGGAATAACCAGCAGCATAATTCCAGGACAATTGCCATCTAACAGTCATCTAACAGTTCTATCTAAAACAATCTTATGATGTTTGCAGAAAGGAGTGCTAAAATGATGCAACATTTTTTTTACTGATATTAAAAAATTTGGTTATGCTACTGGAATGCATAATCTGAGTTCCCATTTGTATGGTAAGTAACATTTCTGCTCTTGCCAGCACGGATAAGGTCTCAGCTGAAATACTGTGTTTAGATTGAGGCAGAGTGAGATGATGGGAGGAAAAGACTCCGTGAAAGACCACAGGAATTTTCACGAGTGTGGAAAAGGAAGATTAAAGTAACCATTTTTTACCCTGTGTTCACTGTTTATTGGAAGGAAGAGTCAGAGGGGCCATGATAAAAGCTGGCAAATATAAGGAAGTTTTTAATAAAAATTTAGCAGCCTCCAATGTCCAAGACTCTAGAGTGATCTTAAATAACAGGGATTAATTTTAGACATGAGGTTTGGGATTCAGCTGCCTGAGTATTAATGTCATTTAGATGGTGTAGGGAATCACACCTGATTTCAGCTTCCCTGGAAGGATGCAGGTCTCCATAGCTCCTGTGCCATGGCAGCCAGCCCTGGGTGGGTGTCTCAAGTACAGGCAAATGAGTAATGAGGTGGGGACTGCTTTAAGTATTTTGTTGTGTAGATATCTTTAAGTTATTTAGGTCTCCAAGTTCCCATTTTGGACAATGAATTCTAGAGTGATTTAACTGACTGCATGACACAAACTTCTAGTTGGAAGGAATTGCTCTCTATACTACATATACTACAATGACTGTATTGGCCGGGTCCCTAACAGTGATAAGAGAAGTTTAAATATTCTGGACAGTGTAGACTCCTAAACTGAGGAAAACATTTCTAACCTCAAGCATTGGAGTATATTGGCCTGAAGGGGATGTGTGTTTGCTAAGTCTGTATGCTGTCAGGTACAGGCTGGACGTCTTTCAGGATGGTTTTGATGTTTCTGTGCTTATTGGAGTCAAAGACCCTCCTTGTAAAATTTAAAAGAGAAGCTGTAAATGTTAGTGGGAGAGGGAGAAATACAAATAAATACCATTATTTTAATTAAGCTTAGTCTCCCAAACACCATGAAAAATAATGTCATCAGCATGAGATTTTATACTCATATGTAAAATAACTGTAGTGTAGCACCCCCAAATTATATCTAGGTTCAGCAGAGGTTACACCATTCCTGGGAAAAATAAATTACATTATATCTTCCAATGTGAGTCACATAGCTTGCCTGGAGTGATTGATTGAAGCTTATACAGGACACTTCAAAAGCAGAAGCTGGTATTTGAAATTACTAGGAAAAGAATTCCTCAAAGGGTACAGCTGTTGCAGGCTAAAGAAGACTTCATGGTTCATAGTTCAAGAAGACTCAATTATTGGTAATTCTTACTCCATCTTGATTCAGACAGGTACAGAAAGAATTTTGTATGTTGGATACTTTTTCAAAGACTTGGCTACAACTGAAAGGATTTTGGGATTTGTGAAATGCTGCTTAACTTCTCTAATTGCTTCTAAACTAGTCTTATGACCCTATAAATTTTTCTCCTTACTGTGTTTCTTTAGGATGGTTAATATTGTTCCTGATTCAATATCTTCACTTCTTATTTTTTTTTCCATAAGAAGTGGTTAACTTCTCATTTCTTCTATCTTTTTTTCCTCCTTTTATTTTCTGGAGGCATCATAGACATATTTAAACACATATGCGCAAAGAACAGAAAAAACATTAATCAGATGCATCCGGTGGCTGAGACAGGAACATAAGGAAATCCTGTGCTGTGGCTTTCACAGAGCGTTTCTTCTGCCTTGCAGATTTCTGTGCAGGGTCTATGGCCAAATTTTAATGTGATCAAGAGGATACTGAGTTGAGCAGAGTGTCAGAGAGGACTCCCGGCTGTTTTTTATGAAACTTCAAATAAACCACTTTCCAAGGCAGCCAGTGGAAGGACTAGAAAATCCTGGCCTCCAGCACTAGCTGTGGGAACTCTTTGTGCATTTGAGGAGTGGAAAACTTTAAGCAGCATCAGGAAGAGGAAACAGAAGCAGTGGCTTCCCTCTGTCTTGGGAATTTCCATGGTGTTGGTCTACAAAGTCATGTCCCATTTCACCATCTATTTTGACTTCCTACTGCGTGTCCTTTGGCACAACTCCCTTGAACCCACACTCAAGGGAAGGACATGTTTCAGTCATCTGTTTTCCCATGGTGTGGCAGCTAACACATCACAACCTTCTTCTCAAGCACTTGCCTTCAGACAAAGGCTCAAATCCCAATGGAATGAGACATGAATAAGCCAAAATCCAACTGACACCTCCTCAGAGGAAGAGGTCTCATGAGAATTGTTACTGAGTGCCAACTGGTGTCTGCAGAGTTCCTCATTTTTCTTGCAGAACCATTGTGTTTCACCTGCATCTGACTGGCACTGTCCTGGCCTCTCACTAAACTTGATTTATTGTCGCTTGCCTATGTGAGTGGCTCTATCCTGTCTGGGGGATCTTGGTGAGAGCCTCTGGGGTAGGGCCAGGGCAGGAGACCCCTGTGTCAGTGATGCTGTGACTGGAAAGACACCAGGGTGCACACAAGTCCGTTGGGTACATATATATAAGTGTATGTACCTGTTCGGATACAAGCACAGCCTCTCTGCTGGACCTGGGGTCAGGGAGCTGCAGCAGCCTCAGGTCTATCAGGGTACCAGATCTGGACAACTCCAGACACACTGCCCCTGCCTGGAGTTTGCTTAAAATAATAGAAATTTAAAATCATAGAATGGCTTGGATTGGAAGAAACCTTAAAGGTCACCTTGTTCCAACCCTTCTGCCATGCATGGGGACATCTTCCACTGGACCAGGTTAATCAAAGCCCCATATAACCTGGTCTTTAACACTTCCAGGGACAGGACATCCACAGCATCTCTGGCAACTTGATGTTGTGCCTTACTAGCCTACAAATAAAGAATTTCTTCTTAAGATTTAAACTAAATCTCTTGAATTTTAATTTGAAACCATTTGCCCTTGTCCTATCATTATCTGCCTTCGTAAAAAGTCCCTATCCCTATCCCTCTTTCTTATAAGCCCCGTTTCAGTACTGGAAACCCACAGTGATGTGTCCCTGAAGCCTTCTCTTCCCAGCTCTCTCAGCCTGTCTTCATAGCAGAGCTGTTACAGAGCTGCTTACATGGAAAATCATCATGTAATCAAAGGAGAGAGTTAAACTTTACACTTACCTATCTTCAGTCAGCTCTTGTCTGGACCAAAAGCATCAGTGCCTCACTCACCCTGAATCACCCTGCCAGGTCTGGTACCCATCTGCTAAGCCACTACTAAGGAAGAAGAGGTGGCAGAGTTGTTAATCCAGTGCTTTCAAGGGTCTTTCCAGTGTATACCCAAGCAGTACAGACTTGTGTCTCTTTGCATTAGCAATAATCCTGCTTTATTTGCACAGGTCTTCCTCAGCAAGACTGTACCCTTGTTCCTTGTGTTGAGATGAGAGACCTCAAAATGTCCCTTTTATAGGTACTCTACTGATTGCTCCTCACTCACTAGGTCTGCCCACTAGGAGTGTAAGCACTGCCAGAGATCTACCCAGCATTGTTTCCCTTTTCATCATTAACTGAAAAAAACATTTAGGCAGAGGTGTTAAGAGGACACATATTTCCCCAGAATAATTATCCAGCCTTAAACAATTTTCTGTCTTAGTGATTTGGATTTACTTTGTACCTCACTTACGTAGGGCTTGGATATGAGTCTTGAAGCTATTTCCCTTTTTCCCTAGCTATCTCTGGTAACATTTTCTAATGCATCCCACCCACACCCCTGATGTGGGTGATGACTGAATAATGAAAAAATCAACTCACAGTGTGGATCATAGTGGGGTTTCCCTCAATCTAGTCTCGCACTACAAAATTACTGTAGAAAAGGGAACTTTGATTGGTAGTTCTGTAATTTGTTACAAAAATGAAAAGTGGTACCTCATAATTCTAAGAATTTTTTACTGGTACAATTTGTCACAATGATGTTTGCAACTGCTTTCTCAAAAACAGGTGGAACTACAAAATAGTCGTTATTCCCGCAGGAAGTACTTTTCTTTCCATTCTGTGCTCTTATGTATATCCTAATCTTCTAATGTCTTTCCAATCTATTTTGAAACAGCAAAATAAAAATCCTTCTGCAAACCTAGAATATTATCCTGAATCAAGCTATTTTCCTTGGGATATGCCACTTTTCATGTGAAGTCTAATGTGTCAAAGATGTAAGTCATGTCACTGTGCAGCAATACTCTATTGATTGCCAGATATTTTCTTGAAGTCAGAGGGTTCACAAGTTTTCCCTTAATGAACCAAGTACATTTTAATACTGAGATGAAAAAGCCAAAGACAAGCCTCCAAATCAGCTGTCTTGAAGTTTGCACAAGCTTATAGCTTCAAGTCACCATATAACATTTCCTTTATAGAACTTCTTGGCAGAACTTGCTGTTGGTACTGTTCCAAGGGAATGATCAGTCACTTGGTTTATAAACCAGGGTGTAGTGCTGGGCAGTGTTAGGAGCAAAATTCTATGGTTCAAACCACTCAGAAGTCCAAAGGCCTCTGTGATAGGGTTCAGGATGACAGGTGCTGAATCAGTCCTAATTATCCTTTTGTAGAAAAGCAATTCAATGTGACCAGTCTCACACTGGGGCAGAGCCTGTGTTACACCTCAGTGACTGGCACAGTCTCAGACATGGCATCATCAATGATATCAGTAAAAGGAGAAGGGAAGGAGTGTCACCTTCCATGTCAAGCACTTGTTTCCTGAACACAGGAAAATCAAACTACATTCTTCATCTTTGCAGTTGGACTGTTGCCTGAGATGGGAATCTGGTCTGTTTTGTCCAAGTAATGATTTCCCTGATGGCAGAGAGGCCTTGGGATGCCCAGGAGAACCAGTATTACCAGTTTGAAACCCTTTTTCTCTAAACTTGGTAGTTATCACACAAACTGTGCAGATGTAAAACTTGTCCTGACAGAGGCAGCAGGAATTGATAAATTTCTCCGCACTGATCTACAAAATAAATCTTCATATTTCCTGGGGATCTGCACTATTTATTTATCTGGACATACTGGAACTCCTATAGATTCACAGTCCCCCAGTTGGATACATGGCACAAATGCCAAAACCTCCCGTGAGACAACTACTGCTTGTGAACCTGCAAAGGCAGTTTTCTTCTCGGCAGCCAGATGGAAGTTCACAGGCTGCCAGGGAATAATCTGGAAACAAAGTCTCCTCCTTGGCAGTTTTAAGGTATTTTCTCTGCAATGTCAATGGTACCTAAGACATGCATCTTTGCATGTCTTAAGCATTTCTGCATGCACAAATTTTCTGTTTTACTCACTAATATGGTTTTTTTTCCCTCCACAACATTTCTGTTAACCAAACCAAACATCTCACTAGGAACAAATTCCTGCAAACAATATTTAAACTGACTCATTTTTATCTTATTCTGTTCTGCCACGACTTACCTGTTACCTTTGTCTGGTTTACTGAGGCTGTAAACTCTCTGCTCTTAGTCTGAGTGTTTAAATCATTACACAATGTCTTTCAGTTCAGGTCAGCACCTCAGACCTACCTTGTTTGATAATGTATTTGTAATCCTGTCAAGAACAATATCAAAAGTCAGTCATCCCTTCTAGGCAGGATAAGTGTGTGAAACCAAGAAAACAAATAAATAGTAAGAAAAAGAACTTGCAAACCAGTTTCTTTTCCTGGGTTAGATAGCGTTGGGGCTTCCATGTTGGACCTTCTGCATTTTCTCTGATGGTCGCGCTATGGAGACCTTGAAAAGCGAAAGGCAAATACATACCTTTAGATGTAGGCAAAATGTCCTCCAAGACAGGATGGTGAAAACCACAACAAATGACACCACTATATATAAAATACAGAAGAAAACAAATAAAGTCTTGTGATCTGAATTCCAGAATCACATACTAAGCCTGTTCGTTGTGAAGAGACTTTTGTTTTCACCCAAGATTCTATGCAGACAGGGTAGAGATTTTCTAGAGCAGGGAAAGTCTGATGTGTTGAGAGAAAACTATAACTATAACTATAACTATAGCTATAACTATAACTATAACTGAAATGCTTGGACTGAGTGTACCACAGATGATGAATGCATTTAACTCAGAGCCTAGGTCTCAAACTGTGTCTTAAAAGAGCACAGGATATTGAATACAGGTCAATCACTTCCAGTTCAAAAGCCTGTTTTCACTCAAATGGTAAGACTATCTTGTTAGTGGTACCAGACATTTTTAAAATAAAAATTGTGAAGCAAAAAATGATACCATCATCTGACACTAAACCAGCTAAACTTAACTAAACTTAACTATATTAAGACAGATGGTACTAAAGTCAGCTAAGCTCTACTTCTGCCACAGATCTAAGATTTCATATTCACAATTTGTGTGCACAGAAATAGGTGAAGAAAGAACTCCAACTTGAAGAAATCATCAAAAAAACCCCAAAGAAGAACTAGTTGGATAGATATATGAGAGCCAGAAACCTACAAAACAATCGTGAAAGGTCTAGGACCAGCCAGTTTTGTTTTGAGAGCAATAATATAATCTGAAAGACAATATTTCCAAAAGAAAGTTGGATAGACCAGAGCCAGAAGAGATTATCCCATTTAAAATAACATGGTCTCATGGAGTTATCCACAATGGAAGCGATGTGCAAGGCACAGGCACCGTAGAAGAACATCAACAGTAGGAACAACATAAGAAATCTATTCAAACCAGAACAGTTAGAAACTTCCTTAAGGAACCGATAAAACCCAAATCTATAAAGTGTGAGCCAAGCTGTTCATGCATATTTTTAATTTTTATTGTTTTAGCTGAGACCGTGGACTGATTAAGTCTTGCAGCTGTGAGACCAATCAAAAAGCCATACTTGAAATATGAAGGAAATACAAAATTAGAAAAAAAAAGAACAGTACAAGGAGACTAATAAGAAAGAAGTAAACAGCACAGAAATATTTCCTGCTAAATTCAATAAAAAATTGTAAGTAACAAGGCTTGAATCTGTTTCTCTGACCTCTGCAATATCAGACACTGACCAGAGCTACTAATTTCCTTTTCTAGAGGTGCTGTGATTAAAATGAATAATTTTGTCTCTAGTTCTGCTTGGACAGCAAAGCCTTGTTTGCCACCTCTACAGCATGTGTGGCAACAGTATTTGTCTTGCAAGACTGACACCATTATATATTTTTAACCCTGACAAAATTCAGATAAAGATTCCTCAGTGACTGGAGTGACCCATTTGAGTAGCCCTACTACCAGGGGTTTTAAAAATGCATCAAAAAAAAAAGGTTACATAAAGTGTGTTGAAATATCTCATTGCAATCTTGCAGTACAGTTTTATGCATAAATAGAATACAACCACCTTGTTCCGACGGGACTGAAGACAATGGGCACAAACTGAAACACAGGAGGTTCCCCCTCAACATCAGGAAACACTTATTTTACTGTGAGAGTGTCAGAACATCGGCACAGGTTGCCCGGTTGAGGTGGTGGAGTCTCCTCCTTTGTGCAAAAACAGTATCCTCAAAAGCCACCTAGACACTCAGTAGCCCACTCTAGGTGGACTTGTGTAGAGGGGGTTGAACATGATAACATCCAGAGGCCCAACCAACCTCAGTCATTTGGTGATTCTGTGATTCATGGAGACACAGAATCAAATAGAACAATTATTTTTTCTCAGCTTTTTCCCTTTTTGGGGCGATGTTGTTCAATGAGGGGAAGACATTGGGTGCTGGGAGAGATTTTATTACATGCATGAAAGAAGGAATACCTTCTCTAAGACCTTAGATCTTGCTAACTGTCTAACTGAATACTTGTGGGCCTCAAATGGTGTCTGGCTTCAGCATCAGGTAGATTATTGCCAGCAGTATTGAACTGACAGTTTGTTCATGTCTGCCCCCTGGTTCCAGAGAGCTGTGAGACTGGCCACTGAGACCATCACAGACAGAAACCATGGAGCACTTGGACAAATATGAAAAGGACTGGTAGCCCCACCCCATTGCTCCCCTCCCTCTGATGAGAACTTCTGTCCCATGGTGAAGCACCAACGTGGAAATACCCACAGTGCGGAGGCCCTCAGGAGCTGCTCTTAGACACACAGCCCTCCCAGTACAGCAGCTGGCCCCGCACCTCCTGTATCCCCAGGAACATTCACGTCCCTGTAGCTTGCAGCCATACTCCAGCTGCTGGCATTCAGACCTCTTAACCTCAGCAACCAGTCCAGCTTGAAGCTCACCCAAACACACACTGACAGAGCTCATCCACACACAGGAGGTGATTTACTGGGCAGTCAGGACCAAACATGCAGGGCAGGGCCATAGAAGCAGCTGACTTCAGGCTGTTAGCACACAACCAGCCCCTTTCTCCCATTTATCCCTCTGTTTTCCCTTTCCTCCCCAATCTATCTTGATCTTTTCATTTCCTTGCCTTTGGTCTTTCCAGTAATCAACTTACAATAAATTTTGAACATTCCCAAAGTCACCTTTGAACATGACATTTTAAATTTTATGAAATCTCCAAATGCTCTTGCCCGGGTTATTGATCCCTATTCTGCCTGACTCCTAAAGTGAGGTGATGGGGACCCTCTCATTGGCACAAGATGATGGGTGTCCCCCAGCCAATTCCCCAGGGAAAACTGGAGTGGAGCAGAGGCAAGTCAGTGGTGTCTGGGTTTTCCCTACATGTCAGTGTGCCCCTTTGCTCCTGTCTGTGGAGATGAGCCTTTGATCACAGAATTGGTAAAGTTGGAAGGGACCACCGTGGGGTCACCTACTCCAACTTCCCTGAGAGCATATTGCACATGAAATGACATACATCCATAAATACTCTAGGGTAGAATTTATCACACTTAAATTTAGCCTTCTATAAGCAGGTGTCCAACATAAACTACCTCTCCAGTCAATGAAAAAAAGAAACATTTCCGTCTCTCAGCACCTACCTCAGGCTGGTAGGGATTGCTCTCTGGAACTCCTGTATGCCTCACTGTAACGATGAGTACTACCTAAGTCTTCTTGCTTAGCTTTGAAATATCTAAAGCAGGTTGAAAGCAATCCTAGCTTTAGGAAGAGAAATGGTCTTCCTCATGGACTCCTGGTTCCATGGCCAGGCTGATGTGTAGGGTGATGTACAGCAAGAAGAGTGAAAAGAAGATGGCAGAAATAATAAAATCAATCACAACTTTATATCAAAAGTAAAAACTACGTTGTTGTTTGGTAAGTTAGCCAGCCTGTTGTTAACTACATAAATATGTACACATCAATATATGTGTTTCTTTATATGCAGAACAGAAATACTGTTCTGTTATTTAAAGAAGCACAGATTGTGCAGGGACTGAGGTCTACTGACAAGTGCTGAAGGACCTGTACATTCTATATATTTATAAAAGAAAAAGCTTGTCTAGCACAATAATGGTACATTCTTTCCAACACCATTACAGCTTTCATTTTCTTAACATGGAAACCAAAAGTTTGTCTTCAGGGAGCGTGTAACTCTGTTCTTACCAAGGTCAAACTCAAATTGCTTTCTTCCACTGAAGAAATAAAGGAAGTCTATAAAAAAAAAACCAAACAAAACCAACCCAGATGAATTATGATATTTCAGATATAAAGATTAGTACATTTTAACTGCATCCTCAAAGAGCTCAAAGCAATCTTGGTATACAATTGTGCTGACAACAGCATCTACTCCCAGATGTGACTTCTGCAAAGTCACACCAGCAACATGGGGACACCTTCCACAGCAAACCAGCCATGCACATGCTGCGTCATGTACTTGATGAACCCCACAAGGTCACACTACAAAAGATGTATCCTGTGCATTTCTTCAGTTTAAAATCCCTTACACACCAGCTGTACTGAGCTGCCCCAGCAGGGTGTATTTTTAGCCACCTGTGGGTAGGTATTGCACAGACCAGAGTGTGGCACAGAGCACAGCCAGGTGTGAACAGGTACTCGCTTGATGGGTGCTGCCAGATACCATGCAGGGAAAAAGAGGTCCGGCCTGGGTTAGTCATGTCCATACTGTGGTCTGGGAGTGAGGTGCCTCAGCACCATGTGTGAGACTCACTTTGGAGGAAGCAGTAAGATTTGCTATGAAATAATTAACATGCATGGGTTTGGATGAGCAGCAGAGGTGGAACAAGGAGGCAGCTGAGAAGAAGTGACATGTGGCAGTGTGAATGTATCCTTGAGTTTAGTTCAGCATTTCCCTGTCTCAGTAACATTTACCCTCCTGCAGGAGAAGCTGGTGCCAATTGTTTTATGTCAGAGAACCAGGCTGTGATAGCCTTGCTCCAAGAAGGTACACCTTACGTTGTTGAGGCGTCATTGTCTTGAGCGTTGATCTTCATGGTGTGATGTGCACACAAGCATGAGTACAGCTGTATCTGTCCATAGAGCTGGCCTTTCCAGATGGGCAGCTCTCACCAAAGGTGTACCATCACTATTTTTCAAGGGGGTAAATTGGAGCATGGGAGTGTCTTGTGACTGCTCCAGGGTCTTGTTGGTCATCCTGTGGGTTCTGAGCAGCATGTAGAAGTGCCTCTCTCTGCCCAAGCACCCTCAGCCCTATCACATTGAGTACTTCATATAGATTTTAGTCAGAACTGTTACTCACTTTCATGTTGAAATACAGCATCAATCTTCCCATTAATTCCTGGAAATGCATCTCTTATCAATAATAGCTTCTTATCCATAGACTGACTTCTTTTGTTATAACTGAGAAAAAAAAATAAACAAACAGGAGTCAGTGAAAACTGTAATCATGATTAGTTCCTCTCAACTCATTATCTTGTACCTATCAACAGATAAGTGAGTTCATTGAAGATTTTCAGTAACATTTATGTAGTCTAGAAAGAGACAAAATTTCCCCTAAATTAATTATTATTCCACTAGCTGCACTGGAAGAATCGCTTCTATTTACTCCACCCTAAGATACATATAAGAATCCCTAATATTGGAACCATTACCATAAGTCTGCTTTATATTTTTTCCAAGACAGCATGCTTAAAGGAGTGCTAGATAATAGATTTTAAAAGATTGCTTTCATGTTACGTCTCTGTAAGAAAGCTTTATCAGGAAAAATCTGATATTTTCTGAAGTTATAAGTTATTTCAAGTCTATTTACCAAAGTTAGTTACAGCAAGATATTACATTTTTGGTGAAGTGCAGTTTATCTATCAGTGCTGGAATAATAAGCCTTGTGAAAGCTTTTCCTTTCTGATAATTTCCTCAGTGAGAGATTTAATGATCAGAATGTTCATGATTCAAGTTAAAAGAATTTGACCTAAAATGTGGAAGTCTGATCTTCTGCTTAAACTACAAATATGTGGCTAAAGAAAGCTCTAGGGTGATCTCTGTATAGACAATTATTTGGGTACTGTGGTGGAAGGAGGGAGAAGTTTTGTTGTTCATCTAATATAATTCAGGTTATTTACTGCTTCCATTACAGGAGCATCTCCTTTGGCTATTAGAAATCCATGTCCTGTAAGAAAAACTTGAGCAGTAGGGATTGGATTGAAAAGAAAAAAAAATAATAACTGTGCACAGCAGATAATTATTTGCTGTACATGGCATTTATCAGAAGCTTTATGAAACTATCTGTTAGTAACTGGAAAGTGGGTGAAATTCTCCTTACTCCCCAGAAGCATATTTGATATGTGAACAGTAACCTTCTTCCTGTTTTCCTGAGAAGAGTTGTGGAGCTGTACAATGGCTTTTTAACCAACACAGCTAAATGAAAACAAACAAAAAAATAATCAAGCAAACTGTTAAATAGTTAAATAAACTAAAAGGAAAACAAAAAGCACTGTTCCACCTACTTTGAAATATTTTTCCACAGCCAGTTGTGACACTGAAAGCAATCACCAAAAGTGTCTAATGAATCATTAATCATTACAGGATATTGATGATGTGATTATGTTTGCTTCTAGTTAGAAAAGTAGCACAGGAAATATTACCTCCAAAATTTGTCTGCTATGAAGTAATACGTTTTCCCCTTAATTACATTATAAAAAGCAGCATCAATTTTGGTAACATCCTTTGAAAAGCCCAGGGTGTAGAGTTTTTGGGGGTATCCAGGAGGTATAGTGTCTCCTCTCACAACCCAGAATTCATTCCCTATTAAGAAAAGTTGATAACAACATGTTGTGAGAATCTTCTTCTGGGAATGATACAATCTTTTTCTTGAAAGCTGATGGTTACTTGAAAATAATCATTGAACTTGAAAATAACTGAAAATACTTCTAGACTCCAAAAAAATGCAATAGTTCTCCACATCACTTTAGTTAAAACTGAAATTTCAGTCTTTCTTCATACTAATGCTAGTATAATTTTTAAGTTCAATAGATAATTTATCCCCCAAATAAAGAAAAGTAATGGCATTTATTTTGGCAGGGAAAATTTTCTATGTGGATATTAAAAAATAAGATAGATGTTCTTTAACTTGGATAATATTTTTATTATCTCTGTGATTGAAACACACCACTTATTGGACTAAATTAAATCTTGTGGAATCCTAAAGGAAGAGTTTAAGTGGTTTTGAAGCCAGATGAAAACTCTCTTGGCTATTTTGGAAGACAACATGGGAAAATAAGAAGACAATATTTTACCTTTAAAAATGACCATTTCATCTTTTTCAGGAATTTCATATGCATCATCAACACCAGGTGGCAGCCGCGGCCAGAATGAAGATACCAACTCAAAATCAGCAGTTCTGACTGCTGGGTGTTTGCGCCAAATATGCCTTGTGTAAATATAGAACAGGTTTTAAATAAAATCAGATGTTCACACACATTAATGCATGAAAACACATCATGGCAACGAGGGCAGTATTTATCTGACTAAACCCAACAATGTACTCTGAATTAGTCACACTAAATTCCCTGTAAACTTAATGTAAAGTCAGTTATTTGCATGGTGGGATTGCTCTCTTTTTCATGCAGACATCTAAAATAGGTCAGACGAACCCTTTTGTCAAAACATTTATTTACCCTTACGCAGAAGTGAAGCTTAGAGTGGCTCACATGGTATGGGGTAAGACTTCAGGAACAGAACTGCAATTTTCCTTTCCTTTTATTATTATACTAAACCCTCACTACAGGGACTCTTCAAGGAGGTATGTGTCAGGGCTGGTAAGCCCTCAGCTCTCCCAAAGCAAGGGCAGCAAAGAGGGTGTGAAGTGTCCCAGAGCCAGAGATGTGTTTTGCCAAAGCTGAACTCTCCCAGATGTTGAACGCCTGGGACTTGTTTACAGCCTAAAGTGAAAACAGCCATGTTTGCAGAGGAGCCATCTTTCCCCCTCCTATTCACAGCATCCCCTGTTCCAAAGGTCATCTGAGGAGAACTATGAGCCCATGGAACCAGGATCGGCTGAGGTCCCTTGGAGGGATGAGCCCTAGGGCAAAGACCACCTCCGTACTCGTGGTAACAGGGAGGGCCTCTGCCAAGGTGCCTTGCAGCACTGTGCAGATGTACCCCAGTTCTGTTTCCCCGATTGGTTTGTCCACCTCCCTGCCCCTTTCCCAGAGCGAGCTGCTGGGGCCGTGGCGGCGGCCGGAGAGAGAGCGGGAGCTGCCCTCTTCGGTCCCCCATGGGCCCCTGTCCCCTGGCCACTCCTTCCCTATCCCCCCGTTGGGCCACACACCCTGGCCCCTCTGTGTGCCGCCCCTGAGCCCTCAGACCATTGGACTCTGATGCTCTCCCTGCGCCTTGCCTCCCTGGGAAAACCCCGGTACCCGCCCAGTACGGTACCCATTCTAGTTCTTTGTTCCTGGTCCCTTCATGTGTGACTACAATAAACCCTGTGGAGCTCCATATGAGAAGCCTTTCCGTTTCTCTTCGTCGGGGGATGACAGAGCTATCCGGTGTGTGTGTACTCATCGGGAAGCGTGCCTGTGATGCCGAGCGGCTCCTTGCTGGAGGCGCTTCTGGAAGGTTGCGGCACCTTACCAACAGCCCGCTGCCACAACAGCCATCCTCCTTCTTACACTTATCTCTCTTCATTTCTCCACCATCCTCTTTGGTTGTTTTTTCACCCTCTTCTCCTGATTCCCTGTCTTATCTTCCTGTCTAAAATGGCTGATAGTCTGATGAAGGTTATTCTTCTATGCTGTGAGGCATAATTTATAAAGTGACACCCAGCTATCTTACTTTCAGAAGTTGGCTTACTTGTATTTAAAGAACATTATTTCTCCATGGAAGGTGGTGACAGCATCAAAAGTTAAATTCGAGCTGCAGCTGTTTGGCAGTGCAGGATCATTTGACTCAGCTGAGTCTTTTGTCTCAGTAGATTCCCTTTGATCATTGTTTGTGTTAGGAGATGGTCCTAGAAGAAGCAGTTTATGGAAGTAATTATAGTGTGAACTCATTGAGGTATACCCAGTACACAAAATTGGCACTGAAAGGTATCCAAAGTCTGAAATTATAAGCAGTAGTTGATGAAAAATTCGGAATTACCATAGAGGTACTGTATGTCGGTAATATCATCCTGATGAAGAAGGAGTACTGAAGGGTGAAATTTCCTGTAAACTGGATACATCAGAGCATTGGGGTCTTTGGAATGGCAAAGTCCCAGTGAATGGCCAAACTCGTGGGCAGCAACATAAAACAGGTTTGTGCCTGAAAACATCAAACAAAACACAAGAGCTGTGTCTTTACATTTGTCCTGAATAACATGAAGGGCATAAGGTAAGTCAGAGGCTTTCAGAACTGCTTGCCTAAGCAAACGAAGCTCTTCTGGGAAATTCAGTTGGAGATGAAATTCTGGTCAAAAGTAAAAATAATGGAATCATTATAGCAGAGTGCAAGGAAATAGTCTGCAAATCCTCCAGAATTCAGTGTGGAAGAAGGACCCTGGGCCAGTACAAATGACGTAACTGTGTGGGAAGAAGTTGGAGAAATGGGGAGAAGGAGGGCCTCCTTGCAAATAAATCTTCCCCAAGTGCATGGCAGAAGCTGAGCTGGCCCCTTAGTTTCTTAAACCAGAGGCTCAGAGGCTTTTTATTGTTGTGGAAACCATATGCTCCTTCAAATCAGTAGCAGTTTAAACACTTCTTAAGGAAGAGAGGAGACAGGTACTGCACCCTTGATTCCAGGTGCAAATTGCTCCAGGAAAGGCTTGGAGAACTTAATTACCTACCCTATGTGCTTTTGGTCCATGTTTCGTCCTCATCGAAGTGAGCATCTCCAGCAAAGTCCTTGCTAGGTGCATAGGCATGAGCAAGGGAGCCTCCTGGGCCATCAAAGGGGATGAAGTCGTTGCGACCTGTGGAGCAAACCCCGAACTCAGCTGACTGGGGGTTCATGCACACACTGAGCAGCACACAGCAGGTATAGATCCATTGAACTACTGGCCACTCTCTACATTTATTTTCTTCGTCTTTCTCTTCATCTGCCCCTATGCCCTCCCCCAAAGTCTGCTGAGAGTTGTAACCATAGCACCTAGAACAAGAACTGTGTTTTGCTGTCTGCTTGTTCAACTGGACATTGAACTCCACATGTGCTATCTGTCCAGAGAAATCATTCCAGGTCAACTGCTCCATATACTGCAACAACTTGGCAATAACTCATTATGATTGCATAGAGTTTTATGTCTGGCTGCAAAGGAGATCATTATGTCTGCATCACCTCTGTCCTTCTTGATGAATCTCAGCGGGGTCACACTGCTCCAAACACTTAATGCTTTCTTGATCGCTGCATTGACCTCTGCTGGATGCAGGTCTGGTGTGTAGTTAACTATCCTTTAAAATATAGGAGAGAACAAGTTGCGTTCTTTCTTACCACTCACCCAGTACTTCACACTGTCTTAACATGAAGAATTCCATTGTGGTTACCTGTATGTCAGGACTTGTTTTGTTCATTTTGGCTCTCCTGCAAAAGTGGAGAACCCAGCTATGTCAGGGAATCCACAGCGGCGTTTCTGTACCAAGTCCAAAGTGCCAGAATCCAGTTTTCCCGTCACCTCCAGCCCAAAGAATTCCTGCATCTCTTTTAGTTTTTGGGTCATTGCATTGTTACTTTTCCAAACAAAAGGTTCCCCATCTTTCTTAAAGCCATAGTAATTTTCCAAGTACTTCTAATGAAACAAACAAACAAACCTCAAACTTAGAACAATCAATGGTGTTTGCTTTTGAAGCTTGTCAGATATTAAACTAACACCAGTCAGTCATGTGTCTTTGATACTTTTCTTTCTGTTCTATGGCAGCATGGACAATAGTTTGTTAAAGCCTGTATGAATATTTTTCTCTTGATGGCAGTTTTTTACATTGTATTATCACTCTAAATATTTTCTAGCTATCAAAATGCATTTAAAATTAACTTTTGTTTAATAGATTATTTTCTGATAATATGCCCTCCACTTACCCTGCACTCTAGGGTTAGCCAAAGTTCTTTATAGGAAGTAATTTGAATATAAAATTTCAGTAGTTGTATCCCATTTCCCCACATTTTAGACAGTAATACATCAGAAAAAAAATGCTATACTTCACAAAAAGTTATGTTTCATAATATCACAAGTCACATAAGTAATCACATTTCAATATGAACTACAAACCAACCCTAGACAGACTCAGTATTATTTTTAAAATTAATTAATTAAATTAATTTTTAAAATTAATTATTTGTAGAATTAACAGAGATGAATGCATCATCAGATTTCATTGGTCTCTAAAAAAAGGTAAAAATAAGTAAAGTAGTAAAAATGTAAAAGAGTAAAATAGTAAAAAAAAAAAAAGAGGGTTAAAGTAGCTTTTGTCATTGCAAAGGTATTCTGAGGAATATTCCATCAGTTATTTATTCTACTTGCTCTTTGTCTGCTCTATACTACTTACACGGACTGCTGTGGATGCTTAGCTGTAGGTAAACACCTCCCCAGAGGTCTACCTTCCTCACCTGAATAAGCTGCACGTCTTCTTCCTTTGTCTGCCTTGTACCCGCAGGAAAAGCACAAGAAAGTGCTGCACATAATAGCAGGAGTAATGGGAGATTTTCCATTCTCATTTCCACTAGCCTTTAGAAGTCTTTTTGTAGTCTGTCACACACCTGCTTCACCTTTATATAGTACTTTTTTGCTTTATAAAGCTTTCAAACATCTGACTCATTGATTCTCACAGTGTCTAGTTAGCAACAAAACATGCAAAACAAGAGTTTTACCATAAAACAGATCAGTGCTATCTTTCATCCGGTTCCACCCTTGTGCAGGTTTTGCAACATGGAAATATGATTAATGAGAAGATAATAGATCGATAGTTCTTTTTAACAAGCTTATTAACCTTTTAATTGTTAAAATGTAGTCTTACCCTCCAAAACTTAAAGCATATATCTTTAATTTTTTCCAATGTTTAATACTTTCAAAGTTAATATTGATTTCAAAAGCATTGTTGGAGGGGCTAAAGGAATAAATAGTCACAGAAGGTTACAGAACTACGTATGACAAACAGAAGATTAGTTTTCTAGGATATTTTTGTGGGGGCATTGGGGGTTTATACTTCTTTGTTTTGAGACTATTATAGTGCCACCATCTTTCCCTGTGGTAGAGTCCTGTCAGTGTTTGATAAAACAATGGTTTGTTTATGCAGCTTTTTAAAACAGTTTGCACATGGATAAAAATTCTATTTTTTTCCTGAGTGAAAATGTAAAATTAACACACATAAATTAAAACACTTTTCTCAGCATATATAAAAACTATAAAAATTGAGCCAAGATGTTTTCATGCTACTTTCCTTCAGCAATTTTTCCACTCTTATCAGAGAATTGCCCTAAGACTTGGTATTCACAGTCTCCTTCTTTGATACTTACGATAAGATTTTAAAAGCACTGAGGTTTTCTGGATCCAGCTCTTTGATGGCTGTCCTTGTCAGAGAGAGGTTCCTCTGTTCTCCATTTCTCTCGGTGGTAAGAACTACTGAAATTCAACAGCAGATCCACTCTGTATTTGGTCCACTTTTCCTCCATGCCCAATCACACCCTCCATGCACTGCCACAAATGAGGACAAAGCAGTGGGGATGGGAATGCTGAAGAGAGATATCTACTGCATTGAAGACAGTCTTACATAGTTGAGATTCTGTGTGGGGCTGACACAGGATTTCTGGTAAACTTGCAGCTCTGCAATGCAGGCGGGACTTTGAATGTGCAGAGATAAACCCCATTCCACAGAGCTGGTGGGATAATAGAGATGTGAAAGGAGAGGTTATAAATATATTGTACACTTGAGCTATCTGCTGAAATTATTTCCTGTGTTGGTACCAGAAGAATGCCCAGCATGCCAGTGGTCATCCATAGACAGGACATGAGGCATTGCTAAGTCTGGGCAGCTGAAAAAGGGACAATCTCTGGCAAGGCTGGTGGCACTGTGCAAGTGTTATCTGGTCACTGAGGGTTGAATTCCTACCCTAAGAGCAGACACCTACTTGAGGCATTTCCATTAGGGAGAGACTCCCTCCCTAGTCCTTGCAGGAGATGGATGAGCTCAGGGAATGAACCAGAAATGGGCCAGCAGAGCCATGGGGAAGCAGTCCCTTTAGGGATCTTTTGATAATGACTCCACTCCCAGAGTTATGTGAGGTATACTTGAGTGGGTGAAATGAATCTAAAAACTGGGTGCAGAGTTCTCCTGTGCATCTTAAATACTTCCCATCTATCTGTCCACACCCCTGCCTTAACCCCTCTGTCCCTGTGCAGGGGGTCATGGCAGGAGAGGCCACAGGCTCCAGTCTCTCCCTTCACACACTCTTGGGTAGGATCTCCTCTTAGCTTTCATGCCTGCCCCACATTGTTCCTGAGTGTCATTGTTTCCCACCTCTGTCTCCTGGGTAATTTCTAATTGCCTGCCAGAACTGCCCCTCTACTTCTTCTCTTTAACTTACACCCCACAGATACTGAGCCTTGCTAAAAATGCTGAGGGGAACTGGTGGCATTCAGGCTTGTGTGTGTTTGTAGCAGATGCCTTGTCTCCAGTGGACTGAATCAGAGCACAACAACTGCTAAACTCCAGTAAAAGACTTTATTACTCAAAAACAACTTGATTAATAAATAGTTGGAGAACAAAATAAATTAAAACTGTACATTACGTTTTATATTTTAAGGTTTTAAGTTAGAATTGCCAAAGGCCATCATTTCAGACTCAGATGCACAGGAACAGCTGGATAACACTGTTTAGAATCAAGAAATATGAAAAACTCTTTCTGATACAAATATACCCCTGCATCATCACTTATTGTTTCTAGCAATTAAACCAGCTGTTGCTCTTCATTATGCGGATGAGTTTCTTTCTCTTGATGTCAACCTCATACTGGTTCAATCCATGGAAAAAGTAGAAATATCCTAGAATTGGAAGGATGAAATATTGAAAAATTAGTATTTCATTTTTACTGTTACATTTTTACTGTTACATGCTCACTATTTTCTTCGGTGATTTAAAAAAACAATCAAACCAAAAATTTAATGTGCGTATTGAAACACAAATTTTTTGGCTTTGGTTGGTGGTTTTTGGTTTTTTTTAAATTACATTTTAATTTATTTACCATTTTTCTGAAGAGCAGCATCAATTGGATGGCTGATCCCTTGGAAGTCAGCTGCTATTTTTCTTGGATAACCTCTTTCCATTGATTGGGTATTTTCATTGAAACTAAATAAAGAAATTGCATGGAAACAGAAAATAAGCATGTGACATTCAATATTGAAACTCCATGTATTTTTTACAAAATATGCCTACTCTCAGTTGAAAATCCAGTCCCTGCAATCATTGTGACCTCACAGAGCTGTATAAATCCTGGCTGTGTGAATATTTATATCTTTATTAGCCTAGGTAAGCCTGTTTTCAGACTATTAGACTAAAAAATTTACTTTCCTTCCCTGAGACTGACAGTAAGGCTGGATGGGGCTTATAATGCATAATAAAGTTAAATAATTATTCAAGCATAATTATTTTAATTTTACAGCACACAATGTATGAAGTGATCCCATAAGAGAATTGCAAACTTCAGGTGTAATAACTCTTTCAAGATAGTATTACAGATCAATTATTAGGCTAAGATTACTGCTTAGCTGAACTGTTTCTTAAGAAGTAAATATTTTAATCTCATTCTACAAGTTTCTGATTAATTTTTCATTTATAAATTTCACAGAGCACTTTTGCTCCTTAGTAACTATTGAATGAATGCGACATGATGACAAAGTTTACTCAATTTGTATTTTTATACTAATTATACTACATTGTATTTTTATACTAGTTTACATTACTTCTTAATGAATGAACAAAGCTCATTTTCCCCTTAATTACAGTCTGGTAAGAGTAAGTGAACATGCAGGTGTTACAGACTTGGTTCTTTGAATAGACCTGAGTAGTTGAGTTTCAGCTATTAGGAGCTAAGAAGGCTTACAAAAAGAGAACACGAACATCCTCTACAAATACTCATGTCCCTTGATTAAAAAAGCTGTTTTGATTATCTCATACAGGAGAGAGAAGAACCTTACCTCCAGTACTTGTTGCCTACAAAGAAATAGGTTCTCTTGGTACTTTGGTCATGAACGGCTGCATCGATTTTCCCAACACTGGTGGGGAAGCCCAGGTTCTGAATGGGCTTGGGGAACCCTGAATCTATGCTGTAGCCACTCACAGCCCAATACTGGTCATCTACAGGAAAGCAGAAAAAGTTGTAAGGATTCTTGAGAAGTCTGATCTCCTTTTCATCCAAGTGCCAGGGCTTTCTGTGTAGTAAATGCCACCAAACAGCACAGATGTCCAGCTGAAAACATTACCCTCTTAGGACACACAGAAGTTTGAATATCTCACAGCTGTTGGATTTTTCACTTTTTATAGTCATTAAGAGTATTATATACTCAATAATTAAAAGACAATATATTTTTAGGCGTGTTTGTCATCTTTAAAAATGTATTTAGATAATGTAATGTAGTAATCAATTTTGTCTCAGCTATGGTCTTCTCTTTCACTGACCAAAGAAAGTCTGTGTAGGACCATTGTGAAGCAGCATTAGTTAATGGCAGTAACATAATTTTCAAAATTTAAATGGATTTAAATATTAAGAATATCCTCTATTAGTGCTAGTATTAGTATTAGAGTTAATATGAATATTAGCATAGTATTCCTTTCATTATGATTAGCAGCATTGCTATAAATTCAGGTATTAATTAAAAAACTGATGGAAGTGTAAGAGAAGTACCTTTAAAAAATAGCACTCGATCCTTCTTGTCAACTTCATATGCAGCATCAAAGCCAGCTATCAGTGACGGCCAGAAGGAGAAGATGGTGTCATGCTCAATTTCTGAGAAATAGGGACTTTTACGCCAGACGTAGCTGATAGAAATGAAAACAACCTTTCATTGTCTGGACTTCATTAGGAAATCAAGAGCCCATAAATGTACTTTGGCTCCTGCTATCTGGGTGACAGAACCAGTGCTCCCTATGAGGCAAGGATAACACCCCTTTTGGGATTCAGTCCTTCACTGTGTCCTGCTCCCTCACAGGTATGTGCCCTTTGCTACAGGTTGCTCTGAGGTCACAGAATAGTTGAGGCTGGAAGGGACCTCCACAGTTCGTCTTGTCCCACCTGTTGGCTCAACCAGGGTTGCCTACAGCTGGTGGCCCTGTAGACTTCTGCATTTGCATCCTGATTTTTTGTCCAGGATAACATAGGGTATCTGGGGTAGTGCTGACAATTGTGGTTATCTCTTCACCAGGAGCCATGTAGGTAAGCACAGCTCATTTCTATTGGGTGGCAAATGTTAAATAAACATTCTTGAGAAACATGTTAAAACCCAGTTTAAGGAAGAATTGTTTCTTCCCCCTCCTCCTTGAAAATCATTAAGTTTTTAAGCTACAGTCCTTTATGTGTTTTAGAAGGGATATCAGAGCCACATCACCAAAGGAAGTTTATTCAATCAAAACACAAGTACCAAGCCAAGAAGGGGGTGAAGCCCTGGTCCTGACCTGCTGTTTGCTGCTGCTGGATGTGCCCAGCCAACAACTCACTACAGTGCAGTGTTAGGGTGTGCCCTAAATGAGGTCCCCCTGTAACAGCAGGGGCTCCCTGTAGACATGACTGGGCAGTTGGTCTAGTGCAGAATTCTAGGTCAGAGCGACACTAAAAGTCACCTGTGACATTTTCCACAGCTCCCTGGCCCACACACTAGATCGTGTGATGAGGATAATGCTGCATGTGAAGCAGCTGCAGGCTGAGGAGTGACACAGGAATTATTCAGCCTTGCACAATAGACATACATGATGCTGTATGATGGCTTAAAACATTATACTCACTTGTCAGTAAAACATGTTACTCACCCAGCCCAGGTGGGCTAGTGAAATTTTTCAAAGTTGCCTTAATACTTACAGAAAGAAATATTTCCCTTTGTAACCAAGGGAAGATAAATTCTTTGAGCTGAACTTTATGCTTTGCCTTTGTGAGTCTCACAAAAAGATATTGCTGGAAATGAAAGCACTAACCTGCCTTTGAAAAACAGTGTTTCCCCACGGAGAGTAGTGATAGCATCAAAAGTCAGATGAGGGTCACAGTCGTCTGGTCTTTGGGGTGGCTTGGATGGTGTCATTTCTGTTGGTTCTTCCCTGGGAGACATTTGAGTTGGTGCTTCTGGAGGTATCATTTCAGTTGGTTCTTGTGGGGGAAAAGCTTTTGTTGGAAGTGCAGAAGAGTCCTTGGAGGGTCCTTTGGAAAATAGATAGGTGTGGAATTGAAAGATGGATCAGAGCGGTTCATGTCACAGCATTTCAGGTTGTACCATGTGGAGCCAAATGTGTAGGAAGTTGTGCACATAACCACCCTTTTGTGGAAGAGAGTTTAATGCTACAGACATGGGCTGTTCCTCTGGTATCATTGGAGAAAAGCTCTTGGATCTTTTGACTAACTGGAATGAATAAAGTCCACAGATTCCATTTTGCAATATAGACTGTTAGCCACAAAAACCCCAAGAGATTTTTCCAAAAATAATAAGAAGAAATTAAACTTCAGTATCTTTCTTGTAGTAGGAAGTTCAATACATTTTAGCTGTTGGGTAAAATTCACTATAAATTGTTATCCATCATTCACTAGAAAATTATGCTTCTTGCTTACCATAGAGGGCTTGAATGCCATCAATGTCATCCTGATGAAGTTGGTAGTCCCTTGTATCCCTGGCCATATATATAGGATACATCAAAGCACCAAAAACATTGGAGTGACTGAGACCTAGTGAGTGGCCCAGCTCATGAGCAGCAACGAGAAATAAGTTGTATCCTAAAAAGATCCAGCAGAAAGAACAAACACTAAATGAATTTGTTGCATAACAGTGGGATACAGGCACCATTCTTTCATGTGAGATATATCATTCATGGTCTTAAAAAATGGCAAAATCTAACTATGCCCAAATAAAAGCTCTCTGGCCTCCTGAAGAAGAAATTAATTTTGAATTATAGGCATTGATTTCTCACTGGAAAATCACTCTGGGAACAGGTTTTGCCCATGTTGCAGTAATTTTCCAACAAAAAATCAAAGTTTCTTTAATTTTAGTAAGAATTGAAAAGCAGGTAAGAAGGTTTTAGTCACCTGATCAGATTTTGGGAATTGTAAATGACATGGAATTTGCCTGGTAACTACTTCACAAAACCAGTAATGTGTAACATAATCCCTGGACACTGCTGGAAACCAGAACACTTTGCTGCTATATTTAATTATATTTGCCAATAAATTCAAGATTTTTTTTCCTTTCCAGAAGTTAAAGATGAGGCATCACTTTAAATCAGAAAAATACTCAACCCAAGGAAAAACCAATCAACCAACCAATAAACCAGCCAACCAAACAAATGTGAAAGATTATATCACAACTTTTAAGGTCATTGTCTGATGGTGAAAATTCCCTACCTTTTGATGTCATGACTACCCAACATTGCTATTCCATGCTAACTTCATTTTCTTCACTGGAGCTGTAACTGCAGTCTGCATTAACTTCAAGGGACTATCATGACTACATCCCAGATCAAAATATGCAGAACTGTTTTACTAAATTGTACTGACATTTTACATCTCAGTAAATACTGAAACTAGTGCCATGGGATATGTGACTTTACAGCATCTTCAAGACAACACTTTCTAATAAAATAGCAGTCAACACAATATTTAAGGTTGCCTACCACTATAGGTAGTAAATTTGGTCCAGTTTTCATCTTCATCAAAATGGGCATCTCCTCCTATCCCACTGCCAGGAGGGTAGGCATGAGCCAGAGTTCCTCCTGGACCATCAAAGGAGTAGAAATCACCGTGAACTAAAAATAAGGGGGAAAAAAGAGGTGCTTTTCATTATCTTGGTAAGAAAAAGTGACAAGTACTATGATTCCCCAGCAACAGAGTCTCCTTACATCCAGCTGCAAAGGAGATCATTATATCTGCCTGACCGCCGTAGACCCTGGTGAACTTCAGAGGAGTGACACTGCTCCAGAGCTGGAAGGCTCTTGCAATTGCTTCCTCCACATCAGCTTGCAGCATGTCTGGGGTGAAGTTCAAAATCCTGCAAATTGAAGAAAAAAGGAATTAAAAGCAACCAGGTCACATGTGACTGGGACACATGGTATCAAGGTCAAATATTTTAATCAGTTTTTGTTATCATTTATGTGTCTCAAGTGGTTTATTTTCAAAATATTTGCCTACAGAAGAGATGAAGAACAGTTTTCTTTCATGTCTTTCAGAAACTGTAAAATATATACTCTCAGTTGTATTCCTTCTACCCACTGAGTATATTATTTAGCAGGCTGTTAGCTAACTAATGTAAACTCCTATTCTCATTACTATTTGGAAGCCTGAATAGTTGCCACATTCATCCTGAATGGAGCATTTGTATGGAGAAATACAGAAATAAAGAGTAAAGAACCTGTTGACATTACTTCTGCCTAGCATTCACAAAGCTTCCCAACAGAGTGGAGAAAAACAAGATTTAATGTATGTTACCGATATGTCACATCTTCTTTTTTCCACGTGGGGCTGTGTGGGAAGGCACTGTATGAACGGATGTCTGGTATTCCACATCTAGGCTGCTTCATCATGTCCAGTGTCTTATGATTCAGCTCCCCAGTCACCTCTAGCCCGAAGAATGACTGCATCTCTCGTATTTTGTCAGCCATGTGGTTGAGGTCCTTTGCTTTAAACAGAGAATGTTTCTCTTCTTTAAAATCATAGAATTTTTCTAGATATTTCTGATAGGGAAGAAAAAGCAACAGTTTAGAACTTTCTTTTCAAACACAGAGAGCTGGTAATAAAATATTCTACATCACTGATACATCACTATGTTCATTTTCTCAATAAACTGTTTCATCAGTTCTGTGTGTAGTCTTTACCTTAGCAAATTGCATGTCTTCTTTTTCCTCTTCTGGAGCCACTGGAAAAGCAGAAGAGCATATAACATATACTAACTCAAGAAAAAGAAGAATCTTTGTCTTCATCTTTGTTTCCCTATCCTACCAGCTCTTGCTAGAAGACCTCTCAATCTCTTCCTCTGTCTAAGACTCACCAGTGTTTCACTATTTATATCAGTGCTGTGCTTGCTAAAGTCAATAACAGCATGACTCAGCTTATAACATCCTCTGATTTTCCACAGAAACACAGAAAACAAATTTGGGTTTAGAAGGAAGCAAACACATGACAGTTTACCTTGCCCAAAACCCCCTGATTTCGCAGTCATATTATCAGACAGTGTGTTGTTTTTTATTTCATTCCTAAAGTGAGCTGGACAAAAACCACCCCATTTTCAGAGGTGCTGAAGTGACCTGTCTCTTTGAGAGGGGAAAAGAGCTCTAATTCTTCATACCATGTGATAAGGGATCTCCAGAAACTGCCTTCAGTTTTCTCAATGTGGCTTCCATGTAGGACATCAGTGTTTCAGGAAAGA
Organism: Chaetops frenatus; assembly: GCA_013400775.1. Lineage (NCBI taxonomy): Eukaryota > Metazoa > Chordata > Aves > Passeriformes > Picathartidae > Chaetops > Chaetops frenatus. The sequence continues at coordinate 149,997 of VZTR01032757.1, forward strand.
ACACTTTCCTTTCACCCATCTTGTCCCTGATAACTTTAGTGACATAGCCAATTATACAAAAAACTCATTTCTCTTTTCTTGAACCTGGCATTCCAGCATTGCAACAGAGCCATCATTTGTGCTTCTGCCTAGCCCATGCAGTCATGGATCTATGGCCTTATCCCCTTTCTCCCTCACATCACAAACTAAAAGTCTCAGTAGAGCACCCCAGATCATATATCCTGGTCTGCATGACCTGTTAGCCATAGGTGGTTTCATAAGTAAAGAAGAAATGGCAGAAATTCCCCTGCAGAACTATAGGCACCTTTAGGATTCAAGAGTGGTCAGCAGAATCATAATAAACTTCTCCATCGTCAGATGGAAGGTGTTGAGGATTTGTGCAATAGATTCCAAGTTCCCCAATTTTCCAGGAGTCCTACTTTCAGTTCCTATATCCTTTTCTGAACATGGTGCACTGAACTTTGTGGAGGGATTGCAGAACCACTGTCACTCGGATCTCTGTAGACTGTCATTTCCGAGACATCCATCTTTGGAAGCAGAATTCTCCTGTGTTGACTTAATGCCCACAAGCAAGTTCAAAAGTGGAAACATGAACTAAAAATAATCCACTTCTTTTTGAACATGAGAAAAATAAGAAAAAGGAACCACTTTTCCAGTGAGAGCAAACATATTGGAGACCTTATAAAAACAATCCTAGCACCACAGCAGCTGAGCTCTGCAGTCTGCAAGGTGGCATGGGGAAAGGCATGGACTCCTTCCAAAAGAAATGAGTTGAACAGCCTGGCTGGAGTCAGGTCACATTGTGTGTGTGACCCAGGTCACAGCCCAGGTCCCTGAACCACTGAGTGAAGTGGTACAAATGTTTACATCTTAGACTGCAGCAGGATGAGGGTGTCTTTGCCAATAGCTCACTGCTGCTGTAATGGGGTCCTCCTGCTCCTCCCAGCCCAGCCAGTACTCTTGGTGTTTTCCTTTGCCTTTCTAATACAAAGTGTGTCCTCAATAAACCAACTCAGAGGGCTGAAGCTGTGGGAAACAGTCCACAAAAATAATGCTAACCCCACCAAAAATAGTCTTCTGCAGAAGATAGCAAATGCACTAGCACCCTAAGGGGTGAGAAGAGCCTCCATGAAGGAGGGATGGAATATCACAGATGGGAACAGGAATTCAGGAATGCAGCCAGAAGCACTGGAAAGCTAGGACCTCTCCTTTTGACAGCAGCAGGGTTTCTCTCTGCTGGTAATGGAAGAGCATCTCAAACTTCATTTGTAAAGTATAATGTTTCCACATAGAAATCCAGACACAAAGCAGGAACATTTTAAATACTGTGTTTGTGTTTCTGCACCTGGCAGCATCAGCTTGCATATGACACTTATCCTCTGCTTTCAGTTAAATGTTTTGTAAACACCCTGTTTGTTGTGTCCAAGGGCAAAGCAGTCAGAGCCTGAGATACAGCACACCCAGTTGGCGAGCACTTTAGTGAGTCTTTTGGATGTTTAGGAAGCTTTTCTTTCTCAGTGACTTTTGCATGGCTGCCAATAGGCATGTTACAGCTCCAGCTGTTGGTTTCTCCTTCCAGATCCCGTTGCCTGCATGCTGAAGCTGACATTTATGGAGTGGATGGGGAGTGCTGGGAGGAAGAGCTGTATCTTGCTTTGTGTTTGGCAGCATGAGTGATGGAAATTCACTGCTGAGCAGTCTGCATGGCTCTGAGACGTGTGAGCAAGTGTGATACTTGCACGTGGATCCAAGAGATAACTTGCCTTCATATGCTGAACCCTAACACAGCAGTCTTGGTGTTCAAACTAACATAGATATTAAGTCCTGGGTTTAAGTATTGCAGGATTAAAAGGGGAGCTGTGTTGTGGCTTTAATCAGAGGTTTGAAGTGTTTGAATATTACATTGCCAGGGGACACAGTCAAGATTCATTTTCAAAGACATGGCTAGAATTTAAATGGGATGAGCTGAGCTGAAAAGATGACCTCACATGGTATTCTTGCCTTACCTATAAGTTGACTGGTTGATGAAGTCTGCTTCAGGGGTGCCCAGAAACATTCAATCCTTGACAAGGCTGAGCAGGTCAGGTACCTATTTTGTGCCTTGGCCCCATAGGTAATGAGATGGTGATATTCCCATCCCAGTCCTGGGAAGTTGCTCACCTCCGTGCCCCGAAGCCACTACTGCCCTCCAGCTGGGTTGGAGACCATGCAGACATCAGGGATGATTTGCTGGATTATGCAGCAGTAAAGCAGCCAGAATGGGTCCAGGAGTACTGCTCATTTCTTCCCTCAGCTCATCGTCATTCAGACTCGTAAGTCCCACATCACCAGCAGTTAACCACGCACTCAGGGACAAGGGTGGGTGCTTTCTGTTTTGCAGTAGAACAGAGCATTTCACCAAAAGCCTGCCAACATCAAGGCCAGTATTCCTCCACCACAGAACTGTTTGTCCTCTGACAGTGTCATTTGTATTATCCTATGGTTCAAGTGCCAGGGTTTTTAGTGGATTTGTCAAAATTCTACCTGGGAATTTTGCCATTTCTTATTTGGATACTATTGAGATTCCATCCAGAAATCTCATTCCAATTCTGGTTGGCACTTTTGACTTATGGAAAACAGTGGAAGGATACTTAACTCAGTCATGTAAACAATTGCATTAACTCTATAAACAACAGCAAATTAAGTAAAAGGAAGCTTGAATTAATTTAGCACACAACACACACAATTATTTCACCACCTAAACTTTTTAGAAGGGTCTGTAGATGTCTTCTTTTCCACCTCCCTTTCACTCATGCAGTTTTTAAACTCTCCCTCTTTAATCTACTTGTGCCAAAGAAGCAGGATGTTATAAAGGTCTTGGACGTGCCTGGACAAGGAAGAAGCTGCTGGTTTCTTTCACTTGAATGGAAATGGGAGATAAATTCATACAAATAGATTCTGGGACTTGAGGAACAATAACTGAACAGGAAAAGACACAAGCCTTTTACATCATTATATGAGCCAGTCTTTAATAAATAACAGCTGGATCATTTCAAGTAAGTGTTTGGGGGAGGTAGGCAAGCAGAAAATTCGTGACATGGAAAAAAGTAGGTCTGCTATTAAAAGACTCAGAAAAATCAGAGAATGCTTACTGAAAATGAAACATTTTCATAGTCTTTATGCAAGATAGTATTTTGAGAGTATTGAATCTGATCCTGAAACAGGTATTGACTTGAATTCCATGATTTTGCCTGTATATCCATATACTTCCATTTATCAGTGGAATCTCTTCACCCTGCTTTTATAATATACAACTGCTAGTAGTTATATCAGTCACTTTTTTAATTGATCTAAGCATTTTGTCCAGGTTCCATTGCTATTTGAGAGATGGCATGTAAAGGTAGAGTCAAGAGCTGATTTTAATCAAACAGGAATTTAGATATTTTTGATGCCTGTATCCTCAAGTATTATAAGCAAAACAAAGTTGAAATCACTTTGGTACTTGTATTTAATGCATAAACAAGTTTCATAAGCTGCATGTCATTTCCTCTCAGCAATGTCTGACTTGGTAGCTTAGAGTCAGGGTCACAGAGTGATTGCAGTCCATCGGTGTTATATCATCCATCATTAAACAAGAGGTGTGACAGAACCCAATGCCCAAGAACTCTGAGGTTTGCAGGAATTAAACTGGAAAACAAAAGTTGAAAATTATGGCACCCTTATTTCATATGTGGCAATATATTAGGGTCATACTCTGAATTTAGATGTGACCAAAGCAATGGGTGTGACAGGAAGCACTGTGGTTGTGAGACACTATTAATTCACCGTTTCCTCTTTACCATCCTGGCCTCTGTGAGATTCGGAGTGTCACAACACACTAAACCATTGAGGTAACTGAAATGTGGGCAGAATCCCACCTTTCCTTCTGAAAGAAAATGGCCAGTAAAAAGTTGCACTTCCCTCTCCTCCTATGCTCAGCCTTTTATGGTCAAAGACCAAAATCTGTGTGATTCTACCTCTTCTAAAGGATATGAACAATCTTCCAGATGTCTAGTTGTTAGTTAAGGTGATGATTTTTTAGACTCAAGAAGATTTACTGTAGTTTCTTGGTTTTGTAGAGCAGAAGACAAGTCCACCAAAGATGATTTGGTCATCCCATCTCTTCAGGACTGCTTAAACTGTTGATTTTGTTATGTCCGTTAGCCATATGGTTAATATATTATGTGCGAATGTTGTATGAACTTGACTACAATGCTTTGGACTAAATAATAGGAAGAGATAGGGAAGTTTGCCATGTAAAGAATCTCCTAACTTTTCTGGAATTCCTTTTGATATGGACTGGAAAAAGCTGACAGCTTTTATAATTTGACATGGAAGCCCTGAGATACTTACCCAACATACTATCAATGCATGAAACAAAAGACACCTCCTGGAGAAGCCTGAGTTCTCCATCCAAAAGAAGACCAGAGCAAGGAGAGCAAGGAAGCACTCTATGAAACTGTCTACCATCCTGCTGTCATATGTCATGGCCATAATTTGAAAATTATGTAATCAACTACTGGCAGTCATTTTATGTAGAGGTCTACATTGACCCTTAAATAGCTGCCTGTAGACCATGAGTACCAAACATAAACTTTACCTTCATCACTTATCTTCTTTATCTGGAGACCACCATCACTTGTGCAATCAATCCTTTCTTTATTTTGATGAATAAAATAAAGTGGTGATACCCACCTTAGAGCCCTGTCTGCTCAAAGCAAATCTGCACTTACAAAGGATTAATTTAGCAGAAGCATATATTTGAACAATGTGATGAAGAGGGGAATTTCTAGATGCTACCATAGCAGACAAGGGTGTAATTTATCAGGTTTGTTATAAAATTGACAATTAAATGTTTTAGTGATCTTCTAGGACATGAAATCACAGAGCAGAGGTCAATTGCCAAACATAAACCAAAGGAATTGAATATTTATTGTATATCTAAAAGATTATAAATATGTCTTTAGTTTAAAGTCTTGTTAAAAAAAAAGGCTAGTCGATATCCCAAACCACTTCTTTAAAGATGCTGACTGGTGAAGGTGCTGTTGTTGTGCATTTGTGGAAATGCTAAGTTAAAAGTAAGTAATCGGCTTTCTACATCTCTTTTACTCCTGCATACCAAAGAATATTATTATTTTGAATATCAGTTCAAGTAATCAAACAACACAGTTAACACATTGAACTGCCTTGGAATATAATTCCAAAATTTTTCTTGATTAGAAAAAAGACATATTCTAATAAATATTGCAAATAGTAAATTCAAATCCATTTAAATTATATGGGAAAAAAAAAAGAACATATGATTCTTGTAGTCAACAGAGAACCACTTGCATGCAGATTTAGGCCAGAGCAGAGATATGAAATTTCTACTTAATACATTGCTTTCCAGCAGTGGTTTCCTCCTGCTCATCTCCATCTGCCTGCACAGGGGTTACTGAACATCTAGCTGAGGTATTCAAATGAATTCATGTTAGCTTACCCCAAATAAGTTGAACTATTAAGACTTTGCAACTTCAATTGCTAAGCAAATCCAAGTGACTGAGCAAAGTGTGTCAGGGAGGGATGGGATCTGCTGTGGAGCAGAGGAAGAGGCTTCTAGGCAGCAGTTTCTCCAGCTGTCACTGCTGAGGATGGCACAAGAACCAAGCTTGCTTGTGCAGTCATGAACATGGACAGGGATTAGGTTTCAGATATTAAATTAAATTACTTCTTCGTGCTCACAATGTTCTCAAGGAATCGGACTCATGACATCGTTGGAAATGATTATCCAGTGGCCTCCAGCTAATTAAAAAACACAAGACAGGCTCATCAGGATGTTGCTTCACCACAGTTTTGTAAGACTTGATCAGAGTCTTTTCTCTCCAAAATGCCTTAGGACATTACTTCACATGCTAAAGACATGCTAAACTGTTCCCAGATTTAAGAGAAGTACTTCAGGTGTATGTGAACAGAAGGAAGTGCTGTGGGTTGTCATGAAGTTTGAGGACTGAAGTAATAGGCAGCTGTGTAATTCAGAATGACTGATGTTTCCCTAGATCATGCATTTACAAGGCACACAAGGCTTGTCAGTGCATCTCCTCTGCCCTTACTGTAAACACTTCATCATAAACCCACTCTGATTTTCATATCATACGTGAACTTCTTGCAGTGGATAGCACTTCATCCAGTGTGCTGTGTGCTCTCTCAGCAGCTTTTTGGGGTAAACTAAGGGACACTTACACAATGCCTTTCACAGATGAGTTGGACACCAAATCACATGGCTGTGCTCAATACCAAAACCCTCAGCATCAACACACACATGATTTGGCCACATCACTAGCTCCCTCCAGTCCCACAGGTCAAAACTTGTCTTTCTCTTTTTTTTCCACTGACAAATTTAATATTATTTATTTTCCTAGGGAAATTTTCATTAGCCTTATCTGTCTCTTAGTAACAGATTTTCAGCCCCACATATGGCAACTATCTTTGCTTACAGAGATTAAACAATACACCTGTAGCTAAACTCTAAATAATCTTGTATTTAATTTGATTCTGAAGTCACCTTCTCTTTCACATACCCAAAAAATATTTTTAAAGCCTAATAAGAGTATATTTCATCTATGCAGTTTAGCAAATAGATACCTACAGCATTAAAAAAGAGCAAGCAGGTTCAGTTTAATTACTATTACAAATACAAAAAGGCCACAGGGAATAGGCTGTGGGTTTTTAATATAATTTAATTTTTTTTCATAATTTAGTATTTCTTGAAGTGATTACTGATCTCCAGACTTGCAATGCAAGGTATAGCATTAGAATTGTCCATAGTGACATAGCCTTATACTTTCAAACACTGTAATTCTCAAAGGACCTACACTATAGGGAATTTGTCTTGGCAGTATCCAAATTTTATTTTGTCAGAACTGGGATGCTGTGTAAAATGGATCATAAGTTCATTTCTCTAACTCCTTATTATACTTGAGAACTCAAATAATATTTGTGAAGCAATCAAAAAGGCAACTAAATACACAGAGGTATTATCATTCTATTCAAAGTAGATGGAAAAAAGAACAAAGGAAATAATTTTGTTGTCCACGTATTACTAATCCTAGCTGAAAATATCCATTGAAAGGAGAGCAGGAACATTTAAAAACTTGATTTTTTTTATCTGAAAACCCTCATTCTTTTGACCTACCAACAAAAAGGAAAAAAATATTTATTAAAGAACAACTCATCCCAATACATCTGAAACGAACTTCTAATACAACATCTAGCAATTATTTCCATGGCTTACTTGTTCTGAAAAGAGGTATAGTGTATAGTTTGTTTCCAAGTACTGCAAAGAAAGGACTTCTTGTCTCCTTCGATGATTATTTGAGGACATACTCACTTGTCATTGTAGGATAAAATTAAGAAAAGTATAATTGATATGAAAGATTGTTCATTTTATGTAAAGTGAGAAAGAATCTGGTGGGAGTTTTCTTTGGTGTTATTAGAGATTTCACTGATGGAAGAGTGAAAAAATTCTCCTGTTGCAATGAGGGTTCAAACATGGTTCAATTGGAATTAAAATCATAGTTGGGCAAAAAATGAAATAAATTGCTGTCCACTTGACAAATTCCATAATGTGGAATATGAGTTAGTCACTGAATATGCTTTAAAAGTAATCATGCAAGACTCTTAAATTGTTAATAGAGAATTAGTCATTATTTCTCAAACATAATATGCTGGCAACTCCTTGTTTTTCTTTCCTTCAACAACAACATTTCCCTTTCCCTTAAAAATATATACTAGTTAAAACCACCCAAAATTTCCCACATTACTTTTTCGCTCTTTCAAACTTCTACACCACTTATTAGTTTGCATATTTAGAAACCATTTCCTGCTCAAAGCTGACAAATAAAGGGATAAGGATTATTTAAAAGAAAACATTAAACCACATTAAATTCAGAAGGTGTTGACTGGCAAGAGCACTGAAAATATTAAATATATTTTTTCTCCTGAACTTGGAAAATTTTGATTTCTGGTTTTACACATTATTTTTTAAATACTATTAAATCAAGGCATGAAATCCAATCAAGTATATATTGCTTATAACGCATATTTTTAATTTAAGATGAAAATTTCTTTTTCCTTGATGCACAGCATATAAAAGAGCATTAATTTTCAGCTAAGTGCTCAGAAACAGAAATATGTAGCTGCTATCCTTACATTGGTGCCACAGATCATGCACACATCCATCCATGCTCTTTACTTATGAACTTATCTTGTATACAGAGCAACACAGCCAACATGAAGAGAGGCACATATGGTAATTTTGGTGCAAGAATAAAGTTCAGAGCTCTGATTTTTCTCTCTCACAGTTTGTTTCTCCTATGGTTTGATCAAGACAGCATCCTTACTACCAAAGCATTCTGCTGCAGATGAATGATCGCTCACGGGTACACACGAAAGACTGAAACGCAGTTCTAATGCAAAGAAAATGAAAGTAGCAATCTTTGATGAAACCTACCTTGTAACCTCCAAACTGCCATAATCACAACCATTGGAGCAGGGGAAGACCAACACTCAAAGCAGCGCTTGTGATTTCATCTGTCACAGCCAATAAGGAAACCTGAACACAACCTGTCTTTGTGCCCAAAGTCAGATGGAGAGAAGGAGAGATGGACAACCACAGTAGCTGCTTATACAACTTTCCTTGACCTGTCTACCCTAAACATTTCTTGAAAAAATTCGTGAGATTTCTGGATGCATAGTTGACCTTGGAGGGGAGATAATTTACAGGAAAAGGGAAGGCTATTCTTTCACTGAACTTGCAGAGCCTGAAGGAGGAAGAACCTGATGGGAGGTCTTTGTACCTGCAGACAAACTGCTTTGGAAGACTGGAGTATTTTGCTGCAGTCATGTCCTTCATTGAAAGATCCCAGCACAATAAGCTTGAAGTTCAATTGTACCTTTACCTGTGTAAAGACAGGGATAGTCTTTGGCAGTGCAGTTCCCATTACTCTCAAGAGGTATCTGGGGAACATAATTCACTGAAACTGCCTGAAATAACTCCTATAAGATGGAGCAAACTAACCCTTAGAGAGTTTCCTCTGTTTGTCCACTGACCATAAAAAGAGTTTTATAACTGTGACATAAGTCCTTCCATGAGAGACATGCCATATTTTTGTGCAGCTGTACAAACAGTTCTTTATTTTTTCTTTTTAATAAAATAGATAGCACCAAAACCAGCTGGCTGCCATGTTAACCACCAACTCATTAGCACAGGGAATGGCAAACACAGACAAGAGTATGTTCTGCTCACAAGCAATTAATAGATTCCTATATTTATTTGATCAATTATAAATTACTATATTGGTACAAAAAAGGATAATGAAAGAGAAAAAAAACCCCATCCTGTTTGCTATTACACAAAACATAATGTGGAAAGTGCAATAGGATCTTCCTTGTCTTATAACATCTTATCCCCGTGGCAGTAAAAGAAACATATCTAGTAAATTTTTCTGGAGAGTTTTTTAGGAAAAAATTCTTCAGTGCAGTCATTGATACCATACTTTAGTTGTGGAATTAAATAGAATGCTCAGTGCCTCCCATCAGGCATTTCAGGAAAGGAGCATTTAACTTAAATTGTATTGTTGAAGTATCATTTTTTCTCAGTAATCCATAACAATATTCTTGAAGCTGACTCTTTTGTAGGAACATTAAAATGATGCATGACTCAGGTATTTACAATTTGTTTAGCACAGTGATTCAATTAGTAGTATCTGCTTGAGCCTCTGTTCTGAAGCAAAAACTACTGGGAAGAATTTACATTTTGCTGAAGCAGTCAAGTACCCACTTCCACACCCGGCAGAGCCGATTTGGTGCGGACTGAGCAAATGCTCAGGATATATAGGTCTGTGGGAAAGAGGAAACACCAGTGGGACAGGGCAAAATTCTGAAAATCACATGTGCTTTAATGAAAGCCTGGGCATGGATCCTTCCCAAGAAGTAAGGCCAATTCCCTATTCCGGAAATTTCCTGGAGAGAAAATATTCACTGTGTATCTCCTCCAATTTTGGGCACATCTACATCCATAAATAGTTTCATTGGTATCAGTTCAGGTGAGGCAGCATCACATGGGTGTCATGTAGGCAAATGCTCTGCACCCACAGGGAGCCTCCTGGGGACATCTACCCAGATCAAAAAAGAGGGTCACCTGCTGGTCCTGGAAAGTACCTTGTGCCCTCCAGCGACTGAGCTTTCATGCCCTCCCTGCTCCAGAGCGACCTCTTTCACTGGAGGTGTCAGCAGGGTCTCTGGGTGTGCCCAGAGGCTCTGCCTGCAGTGTGGCACCTGGCACCAGGGTGATCTGAGCACTGAATCCCTCAGTCAGTCACCCCCCACCCTGTCCCTGCCAGCTGAGTAACCCTGGGGTATTCTCTTCTGACCAGCACAGGTAATATTTGCCCCACCAGCCATGGTAGCTGCCAAAGCTGGTAACTAACTTAAGTCAGGAAAAGGCTCCTTCCCTCCTTTTCCCAGTGTTGTGCCAGAGCCCAGGCTCCTCAGTCCCCATCCCAGGAGCAGACCCTGCCCATGGAGCAGCTGCCAGCCCATACAGGGCCTCACTGCACTTGGCATAAAAGCCACTGCCTTCATCTTCCCTCAGGTGCTGACAGATCAGAGGAGATGGACCTACAACCTCACGTGAAATCTGCTGAGGTCTCACTTTAGAATGCTTAACTGGTGGGTTAATCTGGATTTGTCACTTGCACAATATTGATCGGCTTGAGCTGTTTATTTTCTTTGTAATAGCAAAAGCTGTGTGAGAAAACACAAAACTGAAAGAGGTGAAATACAGTAATCCCTCAACAGAGATCTGCCTTGCCCCCATTTCATTGTTATCAATAGCAGCTAAAATTTGTCTTATTTCTGTCTTTTCCCACACTTCTACATTATTTGTCCAAAAGCTTTATTGACCACAGAGGCTTCCTGATTTTTTCTGCATCATCTGTTTTTTATGTCTTCAAGCATAGTTTGAAAGTATTTGTACAATGAGGATTCACTTATTCAAAACAATTGTTTGCAAGCAAATATATCACATTTCTTCCTTTTTAGTATTTTATGTTATTTTTTCTATACATTCTGCCTAATCCTTTTTAATTTTTTTTCTCTTGCATAATAGCGCTAAATTTTAACTGGATTTTAAAAAATCAACTCATCTTTAATTTTTGACTGTAAAGAGAAACACCAAACATTAAAATATTGAAAGCTTCCAAATATAGTAGATAAGTATCTCAGAACAAGAATCCAAGGTCAAAGTTAACAATAACATGACAAAACAGAAGTGTAAGTGGAATATAACTATTCATGTGTGCACATGGTGGACTGATGTGAGAAACAAGAAAGAGATGAGCCTTAAGCATCATGATGTCACAGAATAAAAATAAAGAAGTCATATCAAAGGAAAAGATATTGATCTGGATAAAAATTATATGCAGTTTAGTATCTGAGGTCCCTGTGTAGATTCTGAAAGTCTTGTTTGGATTCTTTTAGAGGAATATAAGCTATGAAAGTCATCTTTGGGAATGAAATTGATTTCCCTTAGTGTTGGATCGCTCCTTTTGAAAGATTAACATACAGAGAATGTGATTCATCTCACCCTTAAGTACACATTTAAAATACGTTAAAAGAGTTTTATACAAAGATTCTGTTCCTTTGCTTTAACAAAAGCATTAGACCAAAGGGGATAGCATTGGTTTAAACATTTATGTTTCACCGGTAACACTCACCCCAACTTCCTAACAAAAACAGCTGCAGGGTCCAGATGAACCTTGGTATTATGGTCAACATGGTGATTGCCAGTTATCAGTGTCCCCATTATGAAGTATTTCTGTTTCGGCTTTGACTTTGCTAAGTACCAATGAAGAGCTGACTACAAAATGTGAAATTTCATTGACTGATTAAGTCACAGCATCTTGACTTTCATTGGGCAAAATCAATCAATGATCAGAAGTTAGCTGGAGAAAAAAGTTCAGGTACTTGAATGAGAGGGGGATCTGAATTTTCTGAGGGTCCAAAGTTGAAAAGAAACTGGATGTCCCAAAGACAAAAACTTTGAAAAGTAGTTCAATATATCAGAATGCTATTAATTTGATTTAAAAAAAATTAAGAAGCAGAGGTATTATATTTAAAAGTCAGAAACCTGGCTAAATCTAAGACAAATCTTTCATAAATGTAGCAGCTTCATAGATTTGTCTAGGTTAGGAGTACAGTCATGCAATTTCCTAATTGCAGTCAATGAAGAAAAACAGATGCTTTCAGACAGAAACTGAGATATTAGTGGTGTGAATCACTTTCTGTCTACCTTTCTTCATTGACTAAATGGGGAGCAGAGGACAATTTTACATCTGGCTTAGCATTTTGTTTAGAGGCTGTTACACTAGTAAAAGTTAGACTATGTGGTAAGAAGCTGGTGTCCACCAAAGAGAAAAGGACTCCAATAACACCTCAACACAGGAGCACATCTGGCCTCCCAAAGGGTGGCATGGGCTTACTGGGAATATGTGTCCAGCCTAGATGTAAGGAAGATCCCTCTTCTTCGCACCATACTCAATATGTCATGATGGCTTCAGCCCTTTACCTCTGCTACGGCTCAGACCTCAATCTGCACAAAAGGAGATACCTGAAGAAGTGAGCCATTGTTGAACAGTGGAGGTGATTAGACAATTTGTACAACTTCACAGATGCCCCAGGATTAGGGAGAAAAAGAACAAGATTGCAAAATAACCAAAGTCCCTTAGATAATGTAAGTCAGGTTTAGCTTATTAATATGAATGAAGTGTGCTGTCCTTATTTAGAGCATTAATCTACTTCAATAACAGCCAAAGATTTCTACTTTCTTTCTGTATTAATACAGATTTTTTTTTCCCCTATGTTTTTGGCTTTATTTGTCTCTGTGATAAAGGTGAAAATTGTTCCACTACATAAGTCATGGTGCCAGTATGACCAGGCATATGACATGAGACAATAGAATGAAGCTGTGTCAGGGCAAGCTCAGATTGGACATCAGGAAATGGTTTTTCACTGAGACAGCTGTTGGTCACTGGAACAGTTTGTCTAGGGAAGTGGTCATGGCACCAAGACTGCCAGGGTTCTGGAAACTAATTATGAGGCCACTGGGTTTTGCCTTCAGATCAATAAATAATTACTAAAACCAAACTCATTCTTTAACCAAAATAATTTATATCTTTCCAAAAGAAGATTTTTTTTCCCACAGTTAATCAGTTCTACCTGAAAGATACCTTACCTTAATCTCAAATTGAAATTACATGCATGACATCTCAGTTATTTGACTTTAAGCCCACCATTGTCCAATGAATGCAAATAAAAGAAATTATGTTAACTTGAAAGTGATTAACTGGACAGAAGATGTATTCGCTATTAATAAAGAAGTAATTACTCCAGTGTGCTGCTTCTGGTACTTTTATCTCATGGCTAAGTATGGAAGGAGTTTTACAATTTATCCTGTAGTTCTATTGCACAAAATTTTTTACTTCTTTCTCTTATGTACCTAGCTTACTTTCTTCATTTTTCCTGTAACACCATGGAAGTATTTTACCTAGTCTGCTGAAAAGTCTTTATGCAAGTGTATGTTCTTTTCTGGGTTTATAGTTTCTCTTGCTGCCCTGAAGGTTGTCCTGTACTTTCCGTCACTGATCAACAGTTTTGCAATCATTTTTTCAAAGATGTGAGTCCCTTACTTTCCATCATCTGCCATCATGTGTCATCACCTGTTCGCTGCCAGGTGGTTTGGGAGCAAGTGAGAAGAGTTTGATGAATTACATCTCCTTACCTGCGGGTGTTTTCTGCTGGATGATACTTGAACTCCTTTTGAAAGCTTTTGAAACTAAACAACATGAAAAATTTTAGGGCATTGAGAGATGGGCAAGGTGGGAGGAATGAGACACCTAATTGGTGTCATTTATATGACAGCTGAGCCCAGGGGATCCAATCAGGATGGAAATCCTGCTTGCTTCCATGACATCCAAATTCAGATACTGCTACAGAAATCACATATCAGGGAAGGCGCTAAAGCTGCTCTTGCAACACTAATACAAATTATATTAATCTCCACTCAAGTCCTAGCAAGCATTATTTCCTGCAGCATGACATAACACAGCCTCGCACGTTTGTTCTTTTGCTGGGTGCAGAAAGGCCCTCCAGGTCTTTGCTATTTACTGGGTGCCAGCTGAAGCAAGAATGCCTGACACAGCAAATGAGAAAGGGTTTGTGGCACCTGAGAGCTGAAAAAAAATTAAATCTCTGCAGTCTTATTGATGGAAACATCTAATGATTCAAAGTGAGGAAGCAGACTAGTCAATGGGATCATGCTAGACAAGTACTACATCCACACAATAAATCTGGGGTATTCCCAAGAAAAAAACCCTACAGTTGTTTGTGATGATCTGCAGTATAAAAATAATGAAAATACTGCCAATCATATGGAGCAGGCTCACTTTCTGATACCTGCACAGAAAAGCTGTTTGAATTTGAATGTGTTTTAGCCATTTAAGTGACTATTACATGTAGTCTCATATACCCCAGAAGTGTAACAATTGTTTAAATTTTTTGTGTTATAAGCTGTGGGAATGACCACAATGACTCTGCCTGTGAAGGCACATCTCTGGCATGATCACTACCACCAACTGGTGTCTATGCTCTTTGCTCTTTTATCATTGTAACAGGAAGGAATGAAGACAACACAACATCCAAAACTTCGTAGTTAATCTCACTCATGGGGTTATATGGCTTTCCTTGGCATTACTTGTGTTGAATAGCAACAGAAATCTTTTGCAGAAAGATACATTATTTAAAACAGAACACCAAGTGCCAGTAAATCTCCCCTTTTGAGAATGCAGGATCTGATAAACTAGCTAGCTCACGGAAAATGTTTACTGTTTATGCAAAAATAACTCATCCTTCATTCTCTGAAACTGCAAACAGGAAGAGTTCAGCCTGACTCTGAAAACAGTTCTGAGAGAATAAACAGGCAGGCTTGGAAAGCTTTTCTTTCTCCATGACTGCCTAGGAGTCTGCTGCTTTCTTAGGAAAAGGTCCAATATAGACCCCAATCTAAAAATTCAGTAACAAAGCATTGTAAGTATGAAAATTTGAAGGTAAAATGTTATGCCATTCAATGAGACTTATGAGAAATCCAGGGCACTTAAGCATCTTCCCTATATCTAAGCAAAGTCATCTGGAAGCAAATTCCCAGCTCTCAGTTTCAGGTTCCTCTGGGAATCAAATCAAGCACAAACTATATTGCTGTAGGAAGGAAACTGAGCAGCAAAGGACCTGCTTTGCATTTCCCATATAAGTGGGGTGCATTAGAGTATTGAGCTGCCCCACAGTCCAGGGCAGTCTGGGATAGTTACCTGTCCTTCTCTCTTCCTGTCCTCTCTCCCTGCCTTACCTTCCCTGTTCCCTGCAGGCCCTCTTCTTAATGGTCCTTGTCTCTGCTTTTGCCTTCTGCAACCCAAAATGACTCATCCAAACTTGGGGAAAAGAAATACACCATGGATTGGCTCTGATGCCTGCAGGCTGGAGCTCTGCTCATGGGCTACTGCAGCAGTACGTGACAACTCACTGTGTGTTACATCTCCCTGGAGCATAAACTCTTTGGAGGATGAATTGACTCATCCCAAACTGGAGTTATGAAGACTGCTTTTCCCTGGTCCACAAGAAAGAGCATGTCTGTGCCAAAACAGAAAGCAGTTTACTTCAAGTGGCATGGCCCTTAAAGCCTACCTCTGCTTCAGCTCTAACATTTCAATAGAAGCAAGAGTCCCTTTTGGTCGTTCTCAAGGCAAGTCACTAATGATACAGTAATCACCCTATCATATAGCCTTGCAACTTCTGTCTTGACTGTGCAGACGCACAGTCATCTAACACAGAGGAAGTGAGGCTAATTATGTCATTGGGATATTTTAAGAAATAGATATTTTACATGTGCACTATTTTCGGTAACAAATTACATTGCTAGAAATAATACTGAGCCTTGTTTTGATTATATCATCTCATCAAAATTTAGTCTACCCACTCCGAGCCTAAACACAACTGTGCCACCTACACAGCTGTGGCTACTGTAAGGTGTGTCGGGGGGTGGTGGTGTAAGAATTACAGCCCTTTGTTCTTGTAGCCAAATCCGCCACAAAAGGTGATTTAATCTGTGCATGCATTTCAGCCTTGGATCAAAGCTGTGGATCTCACATATTTGTTGTGACTTGGTCAAGGTTGGCTTGAGATTTCTTGTTCCTTTGAGTTTTGCTTTCATGCATCCTCCCTTGTAAGGCTAACAGCACTGGTGAAGTTTACTGATAGCAGTATCCTTCCCCTTTTCCTGTTGCCACAGTTTGTTCCTATCCTGCACCTGGAAGGTTGCTTCCATACATTCATTAAATCTCTACCCTGTTATAAAGTAGGTTGTTTCCCCATATCCTTTGCTTCCAAGAAGTGTATTTTCAGGCTGCCTTTCTTGCCTTCTGGCTGTTTTTAAGCTCACTTTCTAAAACCTGACATCATAAAATTGGCACAGTAATCTGAGCAGGTAGTACCCTGTAGTAAGATGCATCAGAGGAAGGAAAACAATTCCTAGTTTCACACAGTCCTCTGTCTTTGTCTAACACTAATATCTATTACTTTATTCCTGAGTGGCTCTATTATAACAGGATGGCTGGGCTTCTGTGTGATTCAGTACTGGCTGTTGGTGTTGACACATATTGAACTTGTAAATCTCTGACTTTCAGTAAACACAGAGAAGATGGTAAATTGCAGATTGCTAATCAATGAAGCAATACTGATGATGTCCTTGACTCTTGCTTATTTTACTGTAATTTTGGGGAAATTTCTTAAATTTGTGTTCCTGTGGGTTATCTTTCCTAAATAGATGATATCACTGGTAACTGAGAGTAAAGTAAACCTATTATAACAACTAAAAAGAACACATGTCTATAAAAAAACAAGGTTATAAAGTGTAGAGGAAGATATTCATGATAATTCTAGAGACATACTGACCTGATTCAGTCTGACCTGAATATTGTGTCTAGTTCTGGTCACACAGTCTTACAAAGCAGATAGTAAGAAAAAAATGTCTGCCAAAACTGTCAGGAGAATTAAAAAATATTGCTCACATCAAAGGACAAGAAATTGTAACATCAGTTTTAACGTTAGAACAACTAAAAGCTCTGCTAGAGATACATAAACAAGCAACTTAGAGAAAGTAGGTCCTCTTATTTACTGTGTTTTGATATAAGGACACATTCAGTGAATAAGGGCAATAGTTTAAAAATACCTCCTAGGGGAGTAATCTTTCATAACGAGCATAAAAGCTCTGTGGAATTTACTGTATTATTTTATATCTGAGATTCGGTTTAGAATGGGGATATTAAGAATGCCTGTATCTATGCAAGAAAGAACTAAAGAAGAACAATGAAAAATTCATCCGCACTTGAAATATCACAGGACAGGATCTTGTTTACTCCTCATTGTCATTATGGGTAGAAAAGAGTAGGACCATTTGAGATGGCCTGATTTGGAGGACTGGGTATTGCTGACATTCTGTGACTCTAATGATTAGATTGGAGGAGAAATGTCACAGTTTAAACACATGCCAATATAATGCAAGTCATTCCTTGGATTGCCATTAAAATTCTCATGCAGAGAGCTATGAATAGGGCAAGGGGAATCATAACAATTAAAATTTCCGGTGTTTATTTAAGGCTGCATACACAGCACTGGATTGTTTGAGCCTGAAATTTCAACAAGTGCTTTCCTTCTGGAATTGATGCTTGTGCAGCCTCACAGAGGGAGAAGGGGCCCACATCCGATATTTACTTTGTACATCAAGTGACTCAGTTTCAAAGAGTGTAACTCATACTCTAAATCCCATGACTACAGCACAGAAAATTCCCGAATGCAAAGCTGTGAGCTGCATGTTTCCTCCTTGGCCAAAAGACTTTTGCTGACCTTTCTTTGAAATGCTTGAAAGGTATCAGATCCAGGTGCTCTTCCAAAACATGTGTTTGTATCATCTTCTCTGAAATTGCTATTAAATTTGTGACTGCTTATACGAGAGCAATGACTTTTCCAAGCAGTTTGCAAAGCAGCTCTTATCTGGGCAGTTATTCCCTGAACCAAAATAAGGGAAGTCAACATTAAGATTTCTGTTTTGTTTGAATCTTGATTCAGATCCTAACAGGCTTCTTAATGATTATTTCTTTCTTAGTATTCACACTTAAGGTACTAATACTAATTATAAAAATATAGTAATGGGAAATAAGCTGATGTTATCACTTGCTTTATATTTCCTACTACATCGTCATTCTCCCGTTATAGATCTCTATCTCCCTGTTGCAATGTCATTCACTGTTTTCTATCACTGTAGATAGACCTGGGTGCATTTTGTTCCCTGCACCATGATTTTCAACAGAATTTTAGACAGGACATCTCTGTGGTACTTTTGAGAGTATAATTTAATTTTTGTTTCTCTTAATTTGAAATTAACCTCAGTTGGAAATCTGTTCTCATATACAAGGTAGCTGGTAAACCAATGACCCTATTGGAGCTTCTTTCCCCATGTTTTGGTGCAAAATATCCACATTTGAACTAAAAAAATCTCCAGGAAGCATTTTCTCAATAAAATGATGTGCTGAATTATTAGTGTTACAGACCCAAATTTTCCACAAGGAAGAGTCCTTGGGTGATTCCTGGAAAATGCAGCTGGATATCTCAGCCCTCTGCTTAGTCTCTGATATGGGCTACTGTGAGGCATAAACCAACCTTGGATTTAGGCTCCAGCAGAATGATAAAAATGTCTTTCCTTTATGGTTTTTGCCTGCAGGGTCTAATCTAATCAGCTGAGGCTTACAGGTCAGAATATGTAGCTAGAAGGAGAGCAAGCATTTTACCAAGCTCTGTTGTTCCAGGTGTCTGGGCGCATCCTGTCTGCCCCTTGTTGAAAGTGCACTCTGTGGCACTGCAGACACCTTCTAATGGTCCTGGCTTACCTGTAGTGCTGTTTGCCTAGGGAGACCTCAAACATGACTTCTTATCCTATGGGTCCTTGCAGATTTCCATGACCCAGTTGTTTTCTGGCATTTGTCTTGCCCTGTCTTCTTTGCACCACTGGTGCCTTTTGACCCCATCATGCAGCTCTGCATGATTTATTTGCCATTATATAACCAATGTGCTATAGCAAAAGAGCAAATCATTTGGACCAGGGGTAAGATTTATATATTAAATTCTCCTGATTCAGCTGAAAACAACCTGGAACCATTAATTTAATCATAGAACCATAGGATCATAGAGTGGTTTCAGTTAGAAGGGACTTTCAAGACCATCTAGTTCCAATGCCCCTGTCATGGGCAGGGACACCTGTATATCCATGCTATGCCTCAAGTGTTGAGACTCTGAAGTCATGGTTATCTACCAAGGCCACCTAAGTTGTTTTGGTCCCTCTACCAACAGCACTGACTCCACCAGCCAAAGCTACAACTGCCACATCCTTCCTGACAGAGTCTGCAGACTGTATGTGCCGACCAGCACAGGACACCAGCAAACAGCCCAGGAAAGCACCCCCCAGAAGGGATCTCTCCTCACAACTGCACCGGCTTCCATGTGCTTCCTCCCTAATGCTCACTAGCTTAGTGCAGGACTGCTGCTGCATAGCAGTTCCTGACAGTGCTGAAACCACTTACCCCTCTCCAGATGGGGCACAATGGGGGACATGGCTCAGGACACGGTCCAAGCTGAGTCTAAACAGGACATTTTCTAGATAAACAGATAGTGGGAAGGACACTGTGGACTCCAGACCCTTCAGACACAGCTGATGCCCAACAGACTTTCACAGGTTCTTCTTAAGATGACAGATTCTGAGGAGGGTGCATCATTTTTCTGTTCCTGTGAAGAATATATTCAGACAACACAAATCATTCAGATATAAAAAGAAATTTTTCTTACTTTCTTCCTAGAGTGGTAATCCCTGTAATGATGAGCTTACAGAGCGTTGTAATAATGTCATTTGCTTTGCTTAAGAAAGCAACACTTGGCCCTGGAAATGACCCATTTTCCTCTTCTAAGAAGAGCAGACCAGGATCATCTAAGGTCCAGCAGAGACCATGCAATATGGATGGGACATTCTGAGGACACTGCTCCATCAGCCTCCTCCTACCTGGTGGTAAGACCCTGGTGCTGTCCAGCAAAAAGTCAAGACACATCATGGATGGCTCACACCAATACACACAGAAATGCAACATTCTGTGGCAGTAAGAAATCTGTTATATGACATTTAAATAAGAAACTGAAAGCTGCTTGGCTGGTGCCTGGTAAGAATATTCTTTCATCTGTTTTCTGTGAGTAAGGGAGCAGGGGCAGAGCACATTCTCTGTAGCACAGCACATGGGAGATAGGTGAAGTGAGTGCCAGAGGTAGTCCTGAACAGCACTGGCTGGAAATTCAAACCGCAGTTTGTCATCAAAAGGCTGTGACTAAAATGGATGTACCAACAACATCCCCTCTGTTAAGAAGAAAAGAGGAAGATCACAGTCTGGAGGGAGTCTCCGTGGGCTTTGTACCCTTTGTATCATCCTAGGAAGAAATACTGAGGTTTTCTCTGAAACTGTTTTTCATCAAAAGCAGCAAAATTATCAAACCCCAAAACTGGTGTGGCCTCTCAGTGTGTGCAGACACCTCACTTTGTGCAAAAAACCTGTCAAACATAATTGACAGAAGGTCTTTGTCCTACATCCCAAAAAATCTTTCTGGTTAGTGGGTCATCAGTACTTCCACAACGTACTGTTTAATTGTATATGTGTAGAGAGAAAACATCTCCAGCAGGACAGATGAACACACACTCACCACAACAAAACTGAATGTGTAATTCTTTGACCTAGATGGAAGGTTGAGGTCTAGATCTTTGTTTAAGTCAATCTGACAAAATACTGAAACAATAAGTTCTCCTCTCCAGACTCAGCAAGAATCCTGAAGGATTGCCATGTTCCCAGGCAGTTAGAACTTGTCTATGTACATGTATGTGTATGTCTAATTTTCCAATGAATGGGGTTAGACTAAGGGATTGCATTGTGCCTAGGACAAGAGTGTACTGTTCAAAGTGTGTTGCACTGAATTCTGGAAGACTAAAAAATGAGTAGCCTTGATAGCAAATATATCCAGAAGCTTTCTAAACATTGTTATATCCTAATTTTCTACTCAGAGATCTCCATTTCAATAGAAAAAAAAATCTGGTTCTACTTATTAGTGTCAAGGTCTTTTACATTTTCACATAATGTAAGAATTCACTATAGTTATCTGTCTTCCTCATCCACCATTAAGATTTTCAGTTCTGTGCAGAATCTATAAGAAGCAAAGCTGTCACTGCCATCTAGTGTCTTCAGAGCAGGTTTCTGGAGATTATGCTGAGAAAAAAATCATTCTCGTAACTTTGAATTCCTTCTCAAGTTTCTCAGCTACTAGTATATCTCATGTATTTCATGGAAATAAAAACTAGTGTTGCCTAGTTTCTCACTTTGGAAAGTTTAAATGATGTTTGCTTACTTTTTTTCTCATTTGGAATATACATTTGCATCCTTAGTCCTACTTGTTCAAGGTCACATAATCAGGACAGAAAACTCCCTGAGGAACGCCTGACAGATTTATTTTCTTGCCTTACACTTGCTCCCCCTTCAAATGATTATTCCTAGCAGAGATCAACATGGATATAAAAGACACATTAATCAATATCTGTTCATGTACTAGTCACAAAATAACAGAATCACAGAATCAGAGAATCAGAGAATCACAGAATATGCTGAGTAGTAAGGGACCCACAAGGATTGAGTCGTAACTCCTGGCCCTGCACAGGACATCCCCAAGAGTCACATCATGTACCCAACAGCATTGCCCATACGCTCCTTGAACTCAGGCTGGTGCTGTGACCACTTCCCTGGGGAATTTGTTCAGTGCCCAACCACCCTCTGGGTGAAGAACCTTTTTTCTAATGTCCAACCTAAACCTCCCTAACACAATTTCCATCAGTTCTGTACTATTAGGTGGATTTGTGTAGTTCCACATAAAAAACTAGAAACCTGGTGGGAAGTTATAAATTCTGCTTGAATTATGTCTTGGAGGATGCTTCAGCATCCTTGTGGTCCTTTCTTCACTCACATCTCAGTGAAACCAGTCAGTTCAACCTCTGCCTCAGGAAAAAGACTTATTTCTTTTCAATTCTTGGTCTTGGGTGATATCCTATCGGGTCCCCACCAGGCACCCAGGCACCCATGCAATGTTATTCTCATGTGGTGGCAGTGGGTCCCAGGGCACAAAGTTCTGTGGAGAGTTTTCCTTTCTGGCTGAAAGCAGCTACAGGGTCCCTCTGGCTCTGATCCCAGCCTTCCACAGCACAAGCAATTTTTTCCATTTATTTTTCTCAACAAAATGCCAGGAACTTACAGCCTGGTACTTTTCTCAGCTGAGGTAGAGCTAACCACAGAGGAGCTCCTGTCTCTCGCTGGGCATGCGGACATAGAAGCTGGAGCTGTGCTCGGCCTTGTGCCAAAGGCTGCTCTCCAGTCAGTAGAGCAGCCAACAGGAATCTGTCTGTTTGGGCTGGAGAGCAGATGGCTATGATCATGCTGAAGGCTTTTGAAGGTCCAGCTTCCTATGCAGTACCTTTTCCCCCTGCCAAGTGTCCAACATTAACAGAAATTCACATAGATGTGAAAGACATTCATTGATGTCTCCTCGCTTCCCTGTCCACATTTGCATTCCCTTATCCAGTGCAGCTCATGTCAGATGTTTGAAACTCAGAAGACTCAGATTCAAAAACTAGAGTGTTATGGAAGATTCATTATTATTTTAATACAATTTTTTCACCAAGTCTTTACACTGAGAAAAATGAAGACTAAGGTTACATGTCCAGACACTTATTTCACTGCCAACATAATTAAGTGAAACTTCCTCCCAATATTAAACATTATTTTTTCAGGCACACTCTGTCAAAAATTTTTATATGTAATTTAACAAAATGATGTGTATTATGCTTAGAGAATCGTACTTTTCCCCCAGCAGTTTTCTCAATATTTTATCCTAAAACAGAACTTTGATTTTAGTCCACTTTAAGTTTTTCTATTTGTAAAGTTTTTTCCCAGTTCTATTTCCATGCATTGCTTTTCAGCATATTAAGGCCTGGAAGTCATTAGTTCACAATTATATGTGCAGAAGAGACCTCTCAATGTGTTAGGTTATCTCAACCAATCATCTACGTGGTGTGAGCTACAGAATTAACCTCATCTGGCCCATCACTGGATAAGCCTGGTCATTCATGTCTGTTTAAAGATATTAATTGTTGGTGAGCTTTGCTTGACAAGCCTGGCTGATTGCTTGACTTGGGGGTTATTATTGAGAAGGTAGAATGGGACAATGTCATTTTTATTAATTGTTAATATTTAACGTTCAAAGAAATGTGCAGCTGTTTTTCCCCGTATTTCTTAATATTTTCTCATTTTTCTGTAATGATAAGGACTAATTCAAACTTTGCTCTTATTTTGCAGATTTAAGGGATCTTTCTTTTTTTCTCTCTTTTGTCTTCCTCTCCTTCTCTTTTCTATAAAATTATTTTTCTTGAAGGGAAGAAAATGTAAATCATCTTTTTAAACAGAGGCGAAATCTTAATGAATAAAATGCACAGGTTAGGGTTCTTGATTTCTTTTGTCCAATAGCTCTGTATTGCATCTGTGACAGGCACAATATAAAATTTTAATTTAAGTAATTTCACAATGTCAATTTATTCCTCCAGTTTATTTAATATTATTTTTTAAAATCAAAATAATCAGAGTCTGACACCATTTGTATTGATTAAAACAAAACAAAACAAAACAAAATCTTTCAATATACTGAAACAATTGATATACATATTAAAAGAGTGGCCAACATGAAAAAATATACTATTTCAATATTTTGCTTTGGATGTTAAGGTTCTCTTCTGGCACAGGCATAACCTCTATAAATGTCACTTCAGTTAACTCTAGCTGAAAACTTAGGCTGTGATGCCAGATGTAGCATCATGCACTGTTTCTACCTGCGTGATTCCCTTGTTGCTGCTTCATTCTGGTTTCCCCAGTATCGTACAGGTTTAAGATTTCTCCAGGGAGTACTTTTCCCTTTTCCTGCTTTCCTGTCTGCTTTGGAATGACATCTCACTGCTTCTGTACCTTTTCCTTGTTCTAAAGATGACATGGGCATCTGCTTCCAGGGGGACATTCCCATTCAAAAGGGATACAGTAAAATACTTTTGAATTCCCAAACTTGATCATTGCTGCTTGGTGTTACTTGCTCAGAGAGACACCATGCAGTCCTCACTTGTTCATTGCATATCTGAATTCCCAGTATTTTAAAAGGAATTTCAAAAAGGGGAGAAGGATTGGTTTAAAAATATAACACTCATGGCTTTACCAGGTCTTATTTCTTGGGATGTGCTAGGAGGTCCTTGAAAGGTGCTAGATGTGCTCAGATTATTGGGAATTAGTAGTGTTTGTGATAATATGTGATGTATCCAGCATCTCAGTTCAATACTGGACAAACTTTAAATGGTATAATGCCCCTTGAAATGCTAATTATTTCTTTTCTCCTTTCCTATTAAGTTAAATCAATTCCAGACTGACATGCAGCTGTATAAGTCCATATATACAGTGTACATTTGGTGCCAGGTAGCCCAGTACTTGGTCATAGAACCTTTCTGTCCTTTGGTAAACCTAAATGCCCACTTTATTAATGTTTCCATGTGCTACAAGCTGCTCTGCAGCTTATGACATGGAACTCAGCTGTAATTAGCACCAAAATATGGAGTTAGTATGCAGGACACGGACAATTCTTTGACTCCAGATGCTGTATTCAAACTGCAGTGGTCCATTGAAAAAGTAGAGATAACCTAAGGAAAGTTAGAAAGAATTAACACTAAGAAACTGTGTTGTCATATCAAAATTATCCTTAAATAGTAATTGTCTTGTTTTCAGTTTTAATAACTGAAATGCAACATTTTCATATATAGAATGTTGAGTTAAATTTTTCAAAGATTCTCAATCCATTTGCTAGAGCTGGATCAGAGTTTTAAAATAACTGATATTCTTTAATCTTGTGTCCAATTCTTACTGCACTTGATCAGGAAAATACAGGGTTGGCATTTAAGACCCTGACTCAGAAACACTACTTGAAAAGTTGTATAGGAATGAGTGAGTTGAAACACCAGACACATTATAATACTCCTACATTAAGCATGTCACTTTAGGTTCCCTAAGCAAGGAGCTTTTTCTTTTGGCCAGAGCACAATTTAGATCAGAAAACCGAATTCAGCAGTGAACAGAAGTGTTGATGTGAAGAAATTAAAATTACAAATGCAGAATTTTATACAAGACATTAATCTCAAGTTTCAAGGGCAATAAATTGTAATCAAGTTCCATTATCAAATTACATACCATTTCTTTCATAGACTGCATCCACTTTATCACCAATTCCTGGGAATTCTTCCTCTATCAGCCTGGGGTAGCCTGCTTCCACAACCTCTGCCTCTTCATCATAACTGTATTAAACACAAAAGAAAGAAAATTCAGGGGATTTAAAGAGTCTGTCATTTTGACCTGTGCCCCTTTATATGTTTTGAAGCTACCCACACCCAAAGCAATCTAGCAGTTTTTAGGTGCTTTCTGTCTAGTGTAGTGGTAAAATTAAGGGTGATAAATGGGGCACAATTCCACCAGAAGTGAAAAAAACACAAAGCAAACAGAGGTACATTCTCAGCACTGGTATATAATGTATTATATGGGAATTATTGTACCTGGATTTATTGGTACTACAAGCTTATCCTGAAGCTCCTTGGCCCGGAGAGAGTGGCAAGGGGTGGTAATGTCTTAGTTATGCATGAGACCTGGCTGTGAGCCCCACTCACGGACTATAAAAAAGAGACACCCTAGGGTGGGACATATTTCTTACTCACAGCACTGATACCATTTTTTGTCACACAAGCAACTCAGAGAAGAAAGATGGGAAATTTGTCTAGCAGGCATGACTATATCACAAACTCTCCCAGACTAGAGCACTTTGTTCTCATTTCCTTACACTCATTCATCTTTTAAAGTCTGTGCCCATATTTTTATAAAAGGCTTGCATACACCTTTACAACATATTGTATACAACTATAGCACCGATGAAAATCCCAGACCGAATTGGCCAAATGCCTGGTTTGAACCAAACTCCCGATCTTTTCATATGTCTGGACAAGTTATAACCAGGGACACCAAAACTGACCTGTCTCCAGCTTACCTCCAGTATTTATTTCCAGTAAAAAAAAGAGTCTTGCCAGTGTCTTTAACATGGACAGCTGCATCTATTCTTTTCATTTCTTTTGGGAATCCCATTTCATGTATCTTTTTAGGGAAGTCTTCAACTATGTCATAGCCATTCAAAGCCCAGACTTTTTTCCCTGAAAATATGGACAAAGTGTGTGTGACTCTTCTGTAAAGACTCAGCTTTGAGAGAAGAATGAAATGATCATACCATAATCCCTATTTTCATACAATAAAGAGATCCCTAGGTCATGTACTCAGTAGGTATTGGACTTTTTGCACTGTGCTTCTGGACATCCTAACTTAATTGTACATCTCCTAATTCACTGAGAATTCTATCGACTTGCATGGGGTGAAACCAACTGTTTGTTTTTCAAGCAAGGAAGGTAGGATATTTTGTTGTTCTATCGATTACCTTTAGCCCACCTATTGAGCTTGATTAAATATGTGTATTTTTCTGCTGACAACAAAATTGAAAACTCACCTTTAAACATGAACACAAGATCTTTGATGGGATTTTCATAAGCTGCATCTATTTTATTTGGAAGCTCTGGCCAAAAGGACTTAAGTAATACCAGTTCTGCCTCAACCATCTGAGGGTGCAATCGCCAGAAAAACCTAGTTCAGAAAAGGAAGACACATTTTATGTTTCTTGCCGTACTGTAGACTAGCAGGATATTTGATGTGATATAGTTAAAATAAGTTACCGGTGAATTAATGCTTATCATAATATAGAATTATGAATGCTTAAAGCCCCTCATAGACCTTTCCTCACAGTCATCTAGCTGTAGGTCATTTCTGTCACTCGCAGAGTGAACATCTTAAAATATAACAAATTTTAACCTTGTTTCATTTAGAATAAGAGAAACACTGCTGTCCGATGTGGAGATCCTGAATGCAGTACAACTACACCCAAATAAATATTAGCAGATTTATACAATTTTTTAAAGAAAGTCCTATGAAATTAAATATGTGTACAAAAAGTGTCAGTCTTCCACCATATTACTGGGCAGTCAAGTCTGTAGTTGCAGTATAAATCCTGCCTAAAAAGATATATGATGCAGTTTCTTAAGAGATATGCATATTGATTTGTGCTCTTTTAAATGTACCTTTACCCAAACCTTTAGTAAAAAAATGAAATGGTGTTTTTGCTTGCTAAAACTTTATGCAGTACCCACCATCCATGACATGGAAGTCTCTTTACCTGTCCTTGAAGACCAACATTTCTCCACGAAGTTCTGTTATTGCATCAAGTGATAATTCTACATCACATTTCTCTGGTGTTTTGGGATGTTTTGGGTTGGGATCTTTGTCTCCAGCACCTGGAATCATATCAGATGATGTAAGCTTGACAATATTAATTTCCTGTTGATAGTGGTATTGAATAGATCATGGAAGAGCTCCCAAGAGCATGATAAATACAAACATAATGGGTAAAAATTTTTACAGGGAAAATCTGTTCTCTCCTCTAGACAAGTACATTCATGAGCTTTGCAGTTCAAGTGTACTGCAAAGGTGTTAAATGAGCATCTTTCTTTATCCCAAGTTTTGAAGGTCTCCAAAAAGCTTTATTCTTTCCATAGTGAAAGGTGTATTGTTCTGTTTCTGCCTTTGGACTCTGTTTTACCTTCTCTTTTCAGGCAGATGAAAAAGTAGAAGGACTCTGGTCCCCATCACCTACCCCTAAGGGTGACAGGCCAGTGACCAACAGTGCTTGCAGCATTACTTAATATTTTTTGCCTCTGAACTACTAAATCTAAGCATCTCTGGTTGCATTGAATCATTCTTAATTAGTCATGACTGCTGTTATTTAAGATCTGTAGCTCACAGTAACTGTGCAGTGCATCTGCAAGAGGCCATAATGATGCAGGAGATATATAATATATATTACACAGACTTACCATAGAGCTCTTGGATACCTTGCACATCGTCATCAGGAAGCACAAAACCAGTTTTTCCAGTGTATGTGTAGATTGGAAACATCAAAGCTCCGGGATCTCTAGAGTGTTCAAGTCCCAGTGAATGACCAAATTCATGGGCAGCAACAAGAAACAAGTTATAGCCTATAAGAAAGCACCGCAAAAGTAAATGTGTATCTCCTTACATTACCATACTTGACACTATGTTTTAACGTATGGGACAATGAATGAGACAACTGAATACATGGAAAAATTCTGCATAATTCATAAAGTCATAGAAGGGTTTGGGACCTTAAAGACCACCTAGTACCAACCCCCCTGCCTTGAGCAGGGACACCTTCCACTAGATATAATTACTTGTCATTTTTGAACTATGATGGGTTTTGCATTTAAAAAGGCCTAATAGTGTCTCATAGTTGGTGTTTAGCCTAACTCTTATATGACAATGTTGCTATATAGGGAGATTTAGATTTCTTAAAATTTCTTAGCAACACAGAAAAGCTCTGGGGTGATGCCTTGGTCCTACTCAAACCAAGAACAATTTTTGTTGGGAATTCACCTGCAGTAGAGAGTCCCTATTATTTTCAGTATTGCAGAAATTAGCATTAATGATAGGAGGGTGACCTAATCCAGTGCTGAAAAAAGTGTTTTGTTCTATTAAAACTCTGTCCTGAATAGGCAAGGTGATGAATTTTCAAATTAAAATGCAAGCAGATAATGTGCAGAGGAGGTATGTTTTCTGTAGGTTTCAGTATGGCAATTCCCATCAGTCGGTGGTCAGAACTAGCTACCCTTGAGCTCAGTGAAATGCCAAAATGAAAAAACCACACTTGTGGCATTTTTTTTAAATCACTTCACTTAGAAGTGTTATATCTTAAAATTTATGCTAAGCACATGTTAAAATTCCTTTTATGACTGGACGTTAACGTTCTATGTGTGAACAGTGAACATAATGATGAACAAACAGTAAACAGACAAAACAAACTGTTCACAGATACCAAACAGGGATAAATTTTCCATCTATCACCATTTCAAATAATCTCAGGAATCTGTGTTACCTTTAGAATCATCTGACCAAACTTCATCATCATCAAAATGGGCATCTCCTCCATAGCCTGGGCCTGGGGGAAAAGCATGTGCCAGTAATCCAGAAGGTCCATCAAAAGGGTAAAAGTCACCATGTTCTATAAAGCAAAATTCAAAAGTTAAATTGAATACTCAGTCTTAAGTATATAAGAATATAATCTACTTATAAAGCAAAAACAATTGGTTCTGTGTTACCTTTATTGCCAAAGGAGATCATGATATCAGCTACGCCACTTCGTATTCTGGTGAAGTTCAGTGGTGTCACATCAGACCAAACTTTAAATGCTTTTTTGAAAGCTCTGTCTACTTCATTACGTCTCAGATCTGAAGTGTAATTCATAATTCTGTCAATCAGATTAATATCTCCAGTTAAATAGTGTGAGTTGAAGAAAGGTGCAATGCACTTTTATCTGACTGTACCCCTCATTAAAAGTTTTTGCTTTTGTCCTATGATCTTATCACATGACAAGGAACTTAGTAGCTGCATACATTATTAATAAAATAAAAGAAACCATTTCCATCTTCATTAAAATAATTCAGAGATATGTGAAACGATCCAATATTTCTGTAATTGGTTTTCTACGCACCAGAAGATTTAGAAAATGACAGATATACTCAGTATTAAGTAAAATCATATCAGTGACTTCAAACTTTTTTATGTCATATAAAATATCTCTTGATCCTCACTTCCTGAAGGAGCAAAACATTATCCAAAGTGATTTTTACAGGCTATAATGGTCCATTTAAGTAATATTTGTCACTAGCTATGGAACTAATAGAGTTTAGTGATTTCATATTTGGAATCTGCTAAATAAACTCAGTCTGCAGCTGTTGAAGACTCCAGGCTGACAACCTTGCAGAATTAGAGGAGAAGGAGCTAACATATGAACTGTCAGCCCTTCACTTCCTAAGGTCAACTTGTTTGAGGTCATTGTAAAGGGACTTGTCTGACCAAACACAAAGATCTACATATGGGATGTGAAATGGAAGAGCCTGCTCTCACAGTCACACTACACAGACTGGTTTGCATCTACACCACACTGTCCAGGACAAGACAGAAGCCAACACTAAACCAAGGTCCAAGCAGAGGTAAGGAGTGACCCAGAGAAGTGCATGATCTGAGTTTTTACCCCTCTCATTTGGCACCATGAATGTGTCCTGCGTGTCTGTATGGAGGCCAAATGAGAAGTTGCTAGCTTACACCACACCAGGTTTCCTTTTCTGTGAAAAAGTGCAATGGAAAAAAATTAATGTTTTCTTCCCTGGGCTGAAATGTAAGTTGGGAGCACCTTTCCAAAAGTGAGGCTGCAAGGGTTTTAAACTGCAACATTAATTTTGTCAAACTCAAATGCACCCTTCTCACATCAGCCTCATGTACTGAGCAACCCATTGGACAATGCACCCGAAAAGAAGGTAATAACAGTAATAAAACTCAAAATACCAGACATTTACCTGTATGTCAAATTAAATTTTGACCATTTGAGTTTTCTAGGGAAAAAGTTATATTCCCCCACATCTGGGACACCACATCTTGGTTTCTGCATCAGCTCATATGTTTCTTCATCTAGTTTGCCTGTCACCTCCAAGCCAAAAAAGGCTTGCATTTCCCGAAGCTTAGCTGCCACTGTGTTTCCACTCTTCCTCATTATGCCAGCAGGATTCGGATGGAGATCATAGTGAGTCCTGAGATAGTGCTAAGAAGGGGAAAAGAAGTAATAAACCTAATTTCTAAACAGTTGTAACTGCACAGCTTACTGTTTATGGAACATGCAAATGAATCATTTTATACTATACCTCTACAAACTGAAGGTCTTTCTCTGTGAATTCATGGCTGTCTTCAAGGGGAATAGGGATTGTCAGGCAAAATGACAAACCCAACAGGAAAAAGAAAACAGCTGAAAGTCCTGATTGCATCATGTTGGATTTCTGAAGTCTGAAGCCCTGATGTTTTAGAGAGCAGTTACCTTTACTTTTATAGTCCCAACCCAGTGAATCATCACTTAGAGACAAGTTAGAACTTTCTTGTTGCTGGAAGTAAACATGCTTAGATGGCTGGTTTGTTTCTCCTCCCCAACACTGTGGTTTAGGCATCCGTTCTCCAGCTGAGGGCTCTGAAACTGTATCCTCATATAAATATGAGGTCTCTGAATATTGATTTAGTCTGTGGGGAGAAATGGGCAGAAGAAAACCACAGATTTGATTATTTTGCAGTAACTTGCACTGGCAATAACTGGCAACAATGCTGCAATAACTTACTTTTCTTTGCTAGAAAAATTGGTTTTTTACCATTTGATAAACAATAAAAATACATAACAAGGTTCATTATTTTTAAAATAAATTTGGCAACTTTTCAGTAGTTACACTAGTTTGACAGCAATTTTTAGTGAAATAGCATTATAGAATATACAATATGATATTTTTTCTTTGTTTATGCAAAGAACTATAACTCCATAGCATTAATAAAAAATTTACTTAAGAGATCATTAAAGAGAATTTCTATCTATATTACAGGATACTTCACTGTCTGATGTACTCAAAAACAGAAATGCTAAATATCAGGAAATAGTTAAGAACATTTAAAAGCATTTTTTTTAGTAATAAAGTAGGTCATGTAGAGACTAATTCGTACAATTTATCTTCAGAAAACATGAATTTAATTTACTTTATGACAACCATAGATCAATGAGACAGGTAATACTTTGGTAGCAATCTACCAGCTACAGGTAGACTGTGTGTGCAGAATAACAGAAAAATGTGATTTTTGTCTTATGGTGTGGATACTAGGATAAATCTGGCATTATGACAGAGATGGTCATTACTATACCTCAAATATAGGAATGATTTCTATCTACCCAGGATTACCACAATCTCAGCTCCTGCTATAATTTGTATCATATCACATGCTGACAAGCATGAGTCCAAGGGGAGATGTGGTTCTTGCTGCATTTCCATGGATAATTTCTTTTGCCTGCATGGAAAACCTCAGGCAGCTTTCTGAAAGACACTGGTACAGGCATCCTGGAATACACTACCCTGTCATGGATGTTGCCTTGCTGACAAAACAAGAAAAGGACCAAAATCAGTGAAGTTGAGTGTGTAAAAGTTCTATTACTCAAACACTGATAGCCGTATGTTTTACGGTGACAAAAAGCAAAATAAAGCTGAGAAGAATTTGTTATGTAGTCTATTTCTGCCTCACTGCTCATCTCAGCCACTGCTAAATATGGTTACACCACTTCAGAACAGACAACATCTGTTAAAGCAGTTTATCTATTCTCCCTTGCATTTTTGGTCACCAGTGCTGGGACTTTTACTCAGCAATGTGGCATAAAGACTGTTAATTAGTTATTCCACCTCTTGAGAAGTGTTGTCCCCCAAAGTGCTTCAGGAGAAGCACTGAATCCACACTGCCAATGCACTCACTGCACTGAACTCTTTGGTAGGGCAGACTGCCAGATTATGTATATATCCCATTTCTTTGCCTCCAACTTTTTTGTATTGATATTTGCAGCATTGCTTTTATTAAAGTTGGGCTGCTCATTCAGCAGATAAGCAGTTTTCACAGTGGGTTTTACTTGTTTTGTGTGGAGCTTAGGAGCAGTGGAGCTGCCTTGTCTTGTTTTTTGTGGCTGTAAGGAATACTTTCCTGGAGACCATGAAGTTGTGAATGTTACTGCCCTGTACAGCAGTACCAGCCTTATCTCAGAAATCTATGAGCAAAATGAATAGCTTAAAACTCCACAGGTAACATTCCTGTGAATTCCAAATTCTCTGAAATTAGATTTCTTACACATAAAGGACAGTTTTATACCACCATTTGTGTATCACTGCCCCTTACCAGACTTAGTTAAAAGTTTTTTATTCTGTGTCAAATCCTTATATGACCACTCTTTCTCAATTTGGATACTGGAATCTTTGCTTCTGGAATAGGAGAAAATAATGTCTTAATCAATTGTGACTGCAAAACTATGATCAGTCCATTACAGTTGAGGAGAGAATGATCCCAGATTATTCCTCAGCGGTTTAAGGTCTACCTTAATAAACATAGTTCAGCTAAATGCCAATTAAAGTGAAACCAAATATTCAAAGACAATATTTGAATGATATAAATGTAGAACTGAAAAAAAATTAGCTAGGCTCAAGAGTAAAATTAAAGAACAGTGTTAGCCTATCCAACAATGCTCCAAGGAAAGGTGGAGCCTTGTTCTTTAAAATGTTTAAGCTGCAGCTGACAAAGCAGTAGTAATTATAATTGTCTTTCATGAAGAGAGTGATATATTAGGCAAAGAAGAAAAATTTTCCACTTTCTGTGATTATTTTTTCATAAGTGCTCTGAAATCCTCTGAAGTTCACTATGAAATCTCTTTCAAAAACTTTACTACTGGTACTTTCAGAGAGCTGTCCTGAGGCTTTTCCAAGGAATATTTTAAAAATTGGAAAAAGTAATTACAGGAAAAACCAGAAGAGGCAGTTTTTCTGAAAACAACTTCTCTGTGTAAGAAGATAAGAGTAAAGCTGTAGGACGATGAAATGAAATGAAATGAAATGAAATGAAATGAAATGAACAAGTGTCCACTTGTAGTGAACAGGTTCTACATGTGGGTAGAAAAACATAAAAAGAGTAAAAAGAAGCAGGGAGTCTGTAGCTGTTTTGTCACAGGGAGTAAATAAAAATGTTAAACCTGAAACTGGTTTCTGAAAGACTGTGTGCAAAAAGCCATGTGAGAGTGCATTATGGCTGCATCATGTTTTCTGAACATTCAGTTAAATCCTTTGGGAGTCCTGGCCATAAAAATATACAGAATCCAATATGTTTTCTTCCAAATTTTATTTCTATTTATACTACATCAGTGGCCAGAAGGCATGGATTTTTATCTTCTGTAGACAAAATGAAGAAACTGGTGAAAGGCCATGCAAGCAAGCAAATAAAAGGCTCAAAGAAAATGAGCTTAATTCCCCCTGTTTCTGAAACAGTATCACAAATGTAGTGTAAGATTTTTTTTTAAGGGGAGATAAAGTCCTGACTGAGCTGGGAACTAAGTAGAGACCTCTGAAGTTGCTATTACCTTTATATATAGTGACTCTTTAAAACCTCAAACAAAAGAGGTTTTTAATGTTGGCAACAACAAATGATAATGTCAAAGCCAGCCAGTGTTGTGCATTGTAAGATGTAAAATCTATGGATCAGGTTATGCCACTATCTGAGTCAGAAAATTAACTAAAAAATATAAAGAGAGGTGTAAATGAAGGTAAAAACAGTCAGCACTTGTTTATAGACCTTGTGCTGACCCCAGTGCAACCAAGCAAGCCTGGAAAGTTTTATTTTAAAAACTTTAAAACCCACAAAACTGCTGAATAGTAAGATTTCAACAAGCACTGCAAAATTTCTGCAGTTCTGTCATCATTGTGGGTGTGGGTAAAATTAGCTGGACTGATGGTAATTTACACAGGCACAGTAGAGACTGGAATAATCATGATGGTCTTCCCCCCCACAGGAGAAATGGAAAATGGGGGATGGAAGATGTGTCAAGAAGAAATGAAGTGCCTTAAAGCAGGATTTAGGTACTATTAAGTTGAAAACAAGAATTGTGCCAACTGTGCGATTTCAACATACCTTTTGCTAACACAAATAATTGAAAGGTGTCCTGTTTTGATTTACAGTCTGTGTTTAGTGCCCAAAATAACAGTATATAGTGAATGTGGTGAATGATCAGTGACCCTGAAACAGCAGACACTTCACTTAAGAAAAACAAGCAAAAGTGAATGGTCCCATTTGTTAATGTTCCTTACCACAAGGCAGTTGTATTTCAAGTGAAACATTTCCAGTGCCTGGTACTGTGCCATCACATTTAGATCAGCTTCCTCTGGGAAAAAAAGATGTTATTCTGAGGCCCATTGTGCAGATGGGTAAATGGGATCTCAGAGTAGTTCCAAACACATGGAAATATTCTGGCTCTGCCTCTCCAGGTGGGACTTTATCCCTGGGACCTGCTGCAAGAAGCCGGACCAAGACAGCTGAGCTGGGATGACAGGGGATGTTACAGCAACCTGACTCCTTTTTATATTAAACAGCATCATCCTTGTGCCATTTGCTGGCGAAAAGTTGTAGTTAGGGTGCTCAGAGATGTTCAGTATGGTCCAGTGCCAGGAGCAAGAAACAAGTAAACATGTTACCAAGAGGCAATAGCTCTTGTTTGAATGAGACCCTGCAGAGCCTGTGGAGCAGAGGCAAAGGGCACCAGAGATGGACTGCTTTTTTGTCTGCTGAACTAATTTGGGCAGCCTCTTGGGTGCTGTGTCCAAAGTGGCATTATAATCAATGAAGTCAATGCACTCTCTAAACCCTAGAGAGCACTTTAGCTTATTACACTGAGGTAGGCACCTTGGGATTATTTCAGCAGGCCACAGACAGATTTCTAGTGTTGCTTGGAGGACAGAAAGCTCTCATCAGTCCTGTGTCATATCTGTCAGTCTCATGCAGATGCCTTGGGTATCCCCCTGCATCTCAGCTGGCATTAGATGCCTTTCTTCAGGCTGCTGTGCTGAGTCCCTTACAGCTGGGCTCTGCTGACTCTAGCAGAGCCCCAGCTGGTGCACAGAGAGATACTTCTGGTGACCTCTTTTGCAGCTGAACTTCTCTCCCATTTTCTGATGCCTGAAGAAGCCAGGAGCTGTCACATTGCAGGGATTTGTTGCTGTGCAAGGTGGCAGCTCTGCAGCTGGTGGGCAGCTGGGCAATATGCACCCCTTCCAGGACAGTACTCCTGCTCACAGCTGCATCTGACCTGGGAGGAACACGGACTCCCATCTAATGCCCACAGTCAAACTGAAAGAGAGAAAATACCGCAAAGAGGTATATGAATCCAAATTTTCTTTGTCCAAACAAAGTGACTGCTCAGATCAAGTACAAAATATCTAGTTATCTCTATAGCTAGAATATTGTAGGCAAACAATGAGTTTATGAGTTTGTGTCTAGCCAACATAATTTCACTGCTCAGGGGAAGGAGCTGGTCAACAGTAAACTAGGGGAAATTTAAACCGCAGGAAACTAGCTCAAAGTTAAAAACATAATTTTCTAATTTATTTTTCATACATCCACCATCCTATACCCATTTTAAAATTCTGATATTTAAAATTTCACACAGTCTCAAAAATCCCTTTAAAGACTACTTCGGTAGCACTGTGGATCTCTGACACCCATTATTAGGTCTTAGTATGCTTCAATGTATTTTATTTCTCATGTCAGCCCCAAAATACATATACTGTGTTCTTAAAGAATTTTTATTTTAGCTCTTCCATCATGGTAGAAAACGTTCTGTTTTCTCAATTTACTGTTCAAGTACTTTGCTGTAGCAACTTTAGTTTTACAACTTAAGACCTCTCTTATTAATGGATGGCCACTGTTCATAGAAACAATGTTAATTGTAGTTAATTGAATTTATATTAAAAATCTGCATTAGCAAGAAAAATGCATTTGATGACTTAACTATAAAGCAATCCAACATTTCTCTCTAAAATTTTGGGGACTCAAGAGTTTGAATAAATTACCTGGGAGAAATAGGAATTTTGCATGTTAAATGTATAAGTGGAGTTTGAACTTTAAATTTGTGGATTCTACACCTTCAGGAGAGACAAATGGCTCCTTCAGGAGTGTGAAATAAAAATTACTGTAATGTTCTCTGAAACATTTAAGTTTAGAGTACTTATTATTTTTGAAAATATGGGCTAGGAGCCTAGCAGAAACACACAAGTCTTCTTCCTGCTTCCACAAGCTCTTTTTTATGATGTATGTTAACCTATTTATTATTGATAATGAAGACCCATAATTTCTGATTTGGATTTCTGTTGATCACTTCTCAAAAGCACTATATCTTCTATACATCTTAAGTAATAACAAGCCATAGCTGTCTCCACTGGATCTAGACGTGTCAAACCAGTGCTGGCTGTAGTACCTAATCCCACGAAGGCCTTTGTTTTTCTAGGTGTTGTAAGAAGAAATGCAGCAGAGGAATAGGGCAGGTTGGGTATGAATTTCGAGGGTGGAGAGAAAGCCTCTTTTCAGCATCAGTGAAAAATATGACAGTTGTGTCCATTGTTTATAAGTTCATATGTACTAATGAGGTATTACCTGACTCTTTCCAGAGGCATCAGTCATTAAAGGTACAGCCTAATTGAACTGTATTCCTGATTCCTTTTATTTTTCCAGGCCAATATCTATTGGAATTTCCACCTGAGTGCCTAAAAATTTCTTTTCAGTATCAGAGCCTCTCATATCTGCACACAAATAATTCAGAATGATGTCAAATGAATTTAAAAATTGTACTGACATTATCTGAGACCGCATCACAAATCCTATTAACAGATTCTTGTCCTTCATGGAAATGCATGGAAGTAAAGTTTACTGTAAATTTTTGATTAGCAAGGAGTTGTATGACTAAAACCATACATTTGATAAACATTTAGGAAAGGAAGTGTGATGTTTAAAGCCATGGGTTTTGCTTGCCAACCACATTTGTGTTGTTTATACAGCTGGGCTTTTTACAAAGCGGTTTCTCAACTCCATTGCAAAAGCTCTTGAGTATGAGAGGGGCATAATTTAGGAGAGTGATGCATATAGTTTTATAGAAAATACTAAAAGCAAGTGGTAAGCTTAAAACTAAGGTTTGGATAACTGGTGAGAGATTACTAAATGTGGGTTTAAGAAAATTCCTGGTGGTACATAGCAGAGTGCATGTTCTCAACTTTAAAGTGATGTGGCATAGAAATCTATGTCTAATTATTTTCCATTACAAAGAAATATAACAAAAAAGGAGGTTGTACATTTAATCAAAAATC
Source organism: Chaetops frenatus (assembly GCA_013400775.1). NCBI lineage: Eukaryota > Metazoa > Chordata > Aves > Passeriformes > Picathartidae > Chaetops > Chaetops frenatus. The sequence goes on from VZTR01032757.1 coordinate 188,209, forward strand.
TCACTCCCCTATTTGGATCAAATTCAGGGTAGGCCACCAAAATGATGGGGCTGGAGCTCTTGTACTGTGAGGAGAGGCTGGAGAGCTGGATTTGCTCTACCTGGAGCAGAGACAGCTTGAGGAGGACCTAACAGCAGCTCCCAGTGCCTGTAGTGAGGTTTTCTTAATATCAGTAACCAAATATGAAAATTAGATGTTTTAAAAACATTTTAGTGAATATGCTTATGTGACACTTTAGACATCTCAAGTTCCATACATTAGAGATTTCTGAATATGAATTATTAAAAAAACTCAAAAAAGCAGGGCTACAAATTTTGGCTGTCACTTGAAATCTGTCTTCAGAGACTTCTCATGTTCAAATTTATCAGTCAATATTTCATTATATCAGAGAAATTTCAGTTACTGTAAAATATTGATCAGAAAATATACTAGAAAAATTAACCAGGCAATAATACAGTTTGCAAGTGCAAATTAATGTGATTCAGACTAAGTTCTCAAGATAAGTATTTACAATATTTTGAACATCTTATTAGCCTAATGTCATAGCACTATCTTGCCCACTAACACTTTTCTATATGAATGTTATTAGAGAATTTTCAGCCATTACTACAAATTTCCTAATTTCTCTGCCATTCTTTGACATTCTACACTTTTCACCCCAGTCTCTGCTATATAACTGTCCTTCTGTATTCACTTTCAGAAAAAGACAACAGCTTCCATTCCTCTTTTTCACATGGTAGCTGTGGGATGGAATGATAACAAAAGAAAGGAATTTCTGCAGTGTTTCTGACAAGTCATTAGAAATTAATCTTTCATCACACTATCTCTGTTCTTATGTCAGCTGAAAAATTCCATTCATGTGTTCCCTAGCCTTTGCATTCAGCATTTTCTCTTCTGTACTAGCAGATAGCAAGAAGTGGCCTCTTTCACTTACTCTTCCTCTTTCCTCATCAGGCAGTGTTCTCTGATTCACTGCAGTGATAAAGACCAACTGCTAGTAATTCAGACTGTTTAGTGGGGGTTAAAGGATTACAGAGAAATAAAATTATAAATAATATTAGTTAAGAGAAGAAGACTTGCAAAAGCTGTGATGTTAAAAATGCTTGTTCATATTTATGCTGAGAAACTAAGTTCAATAGCTTTGATGTTGTAGAAGATGCCTGGAGATCATGGTTCAAATCGGGTTACCCTAACAAAAAATTATCAGAGGGCTGAAGCACCTCTCCTGCAAAGAATGGAATCTACTGAACAGTGCACCATCAAATCAATCTCTCTCCAGTTTAGAGAGCAGGGGTTTGTGGGGGCCTGTGTCAAAGGCTTAACAGAAGCCCAGACTAATAATACCTGTAGCCCTTCCCTTGTCCACTGCTGTAGTCACTCCACTGTAGAAGGCCACTTGTTGGTCAGGCAGGACTTGCCCTTGGTGAAGCTGTGCTGGCTGTCTTGAATCACCTCTATATCCTGAAGGCTCCTCAGCATTGCTTCTAGGAGGATTTTTTCCATGATCTTCCCAGGCACAGAGGATGACAGGTCAGTAATTCCCATGGTCCATCTTTCTACATTCTAAACCTGGGTGCAAGGTTTCCCTTTTTTAGTCATCTGGGACCTCAGCTGACTGCCATGGCTTTTTGAGTAACATGAGGAGGGGATTGGCAACTACATCAGTCAATTCCCTCAGGACACTGGGATGCACTTTCACTGTTACCATTCTGTGACTTATACTTGTGATTAACCTCCCAAAAACGTTTCAGAGTTGTTTAATCACCCTTAATTTCCTACTGCCTTTTCTGTCAACTGAGGGAGCACTAATGGGAGACTGGAGGCTAGTGGGAGTCTTCAGCTCATATTCCCTCCAGGTGGGCAAGCATGGTTCAGTTTATTGCAAGACGTAGGAAAGGAAAGAAATGTTACTTATGCAAAAGAATACACACAAAATACAAGCAATATTAATCTCATTTATGAGAATTACTCTATGATGGTTCATACTTGCAGAATCATAACCATTAAAAAACTCATTAAATTACATAGGGCTTAAGTCAGAATAAATTCTATCCTTGACTATTTTAAAATGGTTGGAGCATCTTCAGCTTTTGTTATCACAATGGCTAGGCCATGGGACAGTCCGACCAAGGTCTTGGGAAAATTTCCAGCCACATGCTCCTTAACCTCCAACATCTTGGTTTGTTTAGTCCACTCTTCTCTAGCCAGATGTGAAATGGAATTCATTACATAAACAAATTAGGAGATATCTGTGCATAGTGGTGTCAGAATCTTTCAAGCTAGTAAAAAATCTGGTGTCATACATGGCTTGGTTTCCTTAGCATATAAAATGGAAATTCCTGCCTCAAAGTGAAGCATAACAAATGTTCACTGAAAGTTTCACAGAGCTTATGCATTAAGTTGAGCTATTGCTTTATGTCTTTTCAATGCAAAATCATTTATAAAATCTGCTCAAAGTTGACATACAAATATTTTTTGTTGGCTACAAAAATATTTCTATTCTTTCAAATAATGAGATTATTAGAATGATTAAAAATAAGGTTGGTATATTCTTGTTTTCCTTTATTCCTGGATGAGGATCATTGAAGAAATACTTTTTAGATTTGTCTAAAAACTAAACAAAATATTATGAAACATCATTATTTTCTCTGAAGGTTACTTCTCTATAAATAGCTATTTGAAAATATTTAAATAACAGTGAATTAAACACTTTTTATCACTTATCTTTCAGAAACATCACATGTAAATACTCCTGACTTACAACTGAACACAAAGAATAAGTATTGTTTCTATGCAATATAATCCAGTTGGCTTCCAGAAAATGAAAATCTTCAGATGGAAGAGAATGTTACAACATGACAGATGTACTTTTGGTTATTAGGTAATTTAACTAAGAGACAAAATTTTACATCCATGCACCCAACAAAGTAGGAACTTGAGGTTCACCCATACCCTATATGAATGCTCTTGTCCATGCAGTAAAGGGCTCAATCAGTTTCTCCTGCCTTTGTGTAAGAAGGGATCAATCTAGTTTTTAATCCTGTTTCATAGGGTACGTAATTCTCACAGCACAAAATTTTGATTGTACCATTAAATACAATTACTTTAATTTAGTTTTTCTCAATTGCTTCAATTTCTCTATTTAACATACAAATGACTAAATGACCCATCTATCTCAGTGTTCTGTCTCTTAGAACAATTAAAGACAATATCTAGAGAGAACATGAGTTTGATGAGTTTTTGACTGATGCTGGATGTCTTCACAATCTTCTGTAAGAGAAAATTCGAGATACTCACTTACTATTCTACAAGAGATGGTTTAATTTCTCTATCTTAAATCAAACTCCTGCAAGCCTGATGCAGTCCCCATACCTCTAATATTGTACAGTTTGGTCTATAGCAGCTTTACGTTCAGCTTCTGATGTACCTTCATGATTTTGCAAATCTTAGTTTTATGATGATTTTTATCTCCTCTTCTTCAAACTCTCAATTTTGCATCTGGTTCTTCAAGTTAATGATTGAAATTGCCTTTCTGGGTACTTTCTTCATGGTCATTAGTACACTTTCTGAGATCTGGAGAGCAAAACTGCACCAAGTTCTCAAGAATTGGACATGGGGTATTTTGATATAGTGGGAAAATTATGCTTTTCATCATTCCCTCTCTCAGCACTTATTCTAATGGCTTCCAGCACTTTGCTGACTTCTTTTGCCTGCCACTGCATATTGAGCCATTGATTTCTGAGTGAAGATTAAGTCTTGTAGAGTTTACCCTTGCTGTCATAAAATAATCTGTTTAAGTTCCAAATCCAGAAGGCAGAAAGAATTTGAGCTAACAACAAAATCAAGGTTGACATGATTACAGATTTTTGGTGGCAAAACAACTCTAGAAGTGCACACGCTCTTCAGATTTAATAAAAACATAAGCATAGTTTTACTTTACGGTGCATTTTTAGCTGCATTTTTTTATTATCATTTACAGGAAAAGAATAAACAGGAAGAAAAGATCAACTTCCCATTCAAAGCTGACATGACCAAAACCGCCATGTGGCTAAACAAACTGTAAGTTAAATTATAGGATATATGGTGTGCTGTACACCAGACAAATGTGTGGTTTTTTTCTAAAACTGTGAGAATAATTGATGGGTTTTTTCAGTCAGAATAAGAAAAATTAAAAACTCCAAGAATTTCATGTTAAGTGTTTTGTGTTTCTCTTTCTTGTCAGGAGGAAAGAAACCACCAATATTTCATGTTTCCTTAATGAGAACTAAGGCTTAAGCAAGCCTAGTTTAAAATGCATGGATAGTAAAAACAACCATAAGTTCCAGGGAAGTGATCACCCACTCTGCTTGGCACATGTGAGACCACATCTGGAGTGGTGTGTCCAGATCTGGAATCTTTTGTGCACAGAAGAGGTTACCAAGATGGTTAAGGGCTGGAGCACAGGGCTTAAGAGGAAAGGCCAAGAAAGTTGGGTTTGTTCATGCTGGAGAGCAGAAGGTGAGACCTTACTGGAATCTTAAGGTACTTGACAAGAAAATGCAGAGAAGATGGAGGCAGACTTTCCTCGGATGTGCATAGAGAAAGGACAGGAGGCAATGAAAACAAAATCCAATATTGGCAATTCCACTTGGGTGTTAGGAAACTTTTCTTTGTGGAGAGAGATGTAAAGTGTTTGAAAGGGCTGAGCTTTGGTTCTTTGTCCTTGGAGGTGTTCGAAATTCACATAGTCAAATCCATAAGTACACAAGGTCTAAATCTGAGGCAGTGGTAGCCTGCATGCCCTCTCAAGGATCCTTCCAAATTAAATTAACCTATATTTCAGCAGCGCTTTGAGTGATGGTTGTTACTGATCCAGTAGATAATTGGAAAATCTTTCAGAAGGAATGTAAGTATTTTATATCTGAGTTGCAGAGAAATAACAGAGCAAACTGCTCTTGGTTTGCTAGCTTTTGTGAGTCTAGGCTGGATCACGTTTCTTCCACCCAGTCCAGATTTGTGAATATAATCAGGGTCACTGAAATTGTAATTTGTTTTTTGTGAAAAGGTATTTGTCTAAAATGTTTTGTAAGCTCTAAATTTTCTTAGTTTTCATAGAACTGAGTCACTGATAAAATTCCAAAAACTAATCTAGCTTCAGAGTATTTCACAAGCATTAGATGATTAATCCTCATATATATCTATTACTCAACTCAGCATTTTCATGCAGGGTATATAGTGAAATTAAGAAAGATTGGTCTCTAACTTCAAAGCTATCTGTCAGTTCCATTCGTTTCTGAGAGTTTGTTAAGCATCTCACTTTGGACCTCAAATCCAGGTCAATGAAAATTCACTGGTAGGTGTAAAATGGAGGATCCTAAAGCTCTTTTTGAAATCCTCAATAAATATAAATTTACAGACTAATAACATAAGCAAACTCACTAATGACAGTCATAGTTCAAATTCTAGTGCATGATACTCAAATGAAGTTTGAAAATTAATTCTTCAATCAATAAATATGGCAAAAAGGTATCCACTGCTAATGATTTCCCAATCCAATCTCCATGTAATCACGGTGTGTTGGTATTCCAGCTCCAAATAAATATCGGTATGACAACCCTATATATGTATTTTGTTTTTGTAGGTTTCTCCCTTAAAATTCTATGCCAGGCTCTCTATTGATTCATATGCTTAGTACAGTAATTTAAGAAAAAGCCAAGTCAAAGTGACTGGCTAAAAAATTCTTCAATATGCTATCTACAAATGCTTTGTAAGAGGGTAAAGTGTTGAAAATGCACTATTCTTATTTGTTTCAGTCTGAAATGTAGATGTGTGGGTGAGCACCATGTATATGGGACTGGGAACATAAAATTAGTAGGTAGGTTGCCAAAGCCAACATGCTGTTTGTATTGTGCCCACTTTAACATAAGACAATTGAAACTGTTCTTCTGTGATTTGATAAGGCTTGATTAATGGTTCTATGAGTAGCCTAAAATTATGACTCAAGTCTAAGACTGAAACTCAGTCAGTATTTTTAGATTATTAAAAAATGATGAGACAATTGAGGCAGGGAACTCCTTTGTCTTGTTTACCTAAGGAATGGGGAGTAAGGTGTTTTTCACAGACACTTGAAAGCAGAGGTCTGTTCTGTGAGTCACTAGTGGATTTTCCACAATGACTATTAAACAATAACTAGAAGCATAACAACAAGCGGCTCAATTGCTAAAAGACTTGCAAGTTAAAGAAGGCTCAAATTAACCTCTTCTAAATCTTAATTCTCTCTTTAAAGCGGACTTAAACTCTAAGCACAACAACGTGTTGTCATTTTCTCAAATAGTTTAGCTGAATGATTTATTTGACATATTATTTTTAGTGTTCTTTTTTTGAAGTCTGTGGTTGTAGACAGACACTGCTCTGAACAACTTCTAAATTTTTTGCAAAAAGTAAAAAAAAGGTGTTAAAATGTCTGAAAGATATAGTTAATTTATTCACACTGTATTTCCAGACAACCTATATTGGATGTATATGCTAAAATGCAACCAACTTTCTCACTTTATCAGAATTGTTCCATAGTTCCAGGGCTCCGGTAAACCAAAAATTGTTATGGTTAAATAAAAGATGTGTTTTCTAATACTGTCCTATGCACACAGTAACAGCAACATGACATTTATGCAGATATTTAGATACTCAGTTATTTGGATATTTATGCAGAACTATTTTCTGAAAAATTTGGATCTCCCTCCATGTCATTAGACTTCTCTATGCAGGCACTGGATATGAGTCATGAGGAAAATCCTGCTCAGTTTGTCCCAAATGCCTTATGTCTGGGAATATTGTCTTAAGAGTTATCATCTTTTGTTTCTCTTAACAGATTCTGGTGATTCAGCCAAGCCATTATTGATAACAGAAGCTGCAAAATATTTTAATCTGGACACTTTTTGCTGACATCAATGAAGCTACAGAGATGTTGTTTTCTCTGAAGAGCTGCAAAGTACCAGGGGCTTTTTGCTAGATGTTTGAGTTGTGTCTGACTCAGACTGAAACTAAACCAAAACAAACCATCACATGGGGTAACCTTACTGTCAGTCATCTTTATAGAATAAGTGGTTAAATTCCGATGCAATGACCCCTGTCTTGATCAACAAAGGGCAGACTTCCAGTGGTAAAATGTTGAGCCTATACAGCTCAAGGCTAAACCCCAAACCTGAGATGGTAGAAGTGATATACATAATATTAGAATGGGCATGGCACAGAGGAGAATGAATAACACTCACTGTAATTATTTACTCCTACTCATCCTGGGTTAATGAAATTTTTGACAGCAGTATTGGAAAGAGAGGTCAGTCATGCATTCCTCTGAATAAAAGCCAATAACACAACACTTATGAACAGTCTTTATACTGTAAAATCTGGTTAAATGGTTAGTTGAGGGGACTTTCCTAGAATGTATTAATCTGCCTTCCACACCATATTTATAAACATATGAAATTCCCTAATACAGAATGAAAGTTCTCAAGATTATCTTGTTTTACATAAACTGGGGCCTAAAAAATAAACAGAAGTGCAATAAGAAAGACCATGTTTGCAAACTAGACAAGACCTTATGATTTAGGCATTAAGCACACAGGCCATTCAGATAAAAGAGAGAAAAAAAGAAGACAACTGTGTACACTGTTCATAAAGAAGCATAGATTCCAAAATTATTTAGTCTAATTAATTTGGGTGATTTATTTGGATGATTGTCATGGAACCAAGGGAGAAAGATTTGAGGGAATTACTTCATCTTCCTCCTGTGAGAGATTCTGCATGTTGTCCCATGTACAGTCCCAGACTCAAGCAGACTTAATCAAGTGCAGATGTCTTCCTAGTAAATGTATTTAATTTTTTCCCCAGAAAAAGAAGATACAGAAGAAAAACTGATTTCTGGGTCTAAATATTTCCCTCACATATTCCTGGTTTCCCCTCTTCATTTCTTTTGAAGGACTAAATCTTTTTATATGAAATTATGTGCAAACCAGTTGTAACTTGTAATTCACTGCAGATGAGTATGTTAAAAATTACACTTTTTGAGAAAGATATGGCTCAAGAAATTTTGCTTAATTAAATATCTGGAGGTAACTTCATAATTAACCATTTCTTGGTAGAAATCCCTTCCTCAATAAACATAAGTCTAATAATTGCAAAAGATTGTGTAATTGTGTTCTTTGTCAGAAGCCTCCATCAAGAACAATTAATAAGCTTATTAGTGTGAAATTATTAAAATTAAAGTGGGAACAAAGTGAGGGTGGAAGGAAACTATGGCCCAAAATTTGGCTTGATGTCTGTAATCCTAGGTGTCCTGTAGCTGATGGTCTATATCATCAGGAAACGAATTTGAGATAGAAGGTCCAGTAAACATAACACATGATTCACATCTTGGTACTGAACTCAAAACAGCTAGATAGAAATAGAATAAGGGAAAAATATTTAATGAAGCAGCAGATCCTGATTTCCAATGTACCTTGAACTTCTCTTGTTTTGTCCTCAATTGGAATGACTTTCTGCATTCCAGTGAAGATACGTTTATTGCCTATTACAAACCAAGGTATTTAAAAACATTGCACAGGAAAAACCTTGTATCTTACACACAGTACTAGTCATCACAAGTTAATGATAAAGAAGGGAAGTATAACAGTCACATTTACATCAGCACAGCAGCTGGTAAACACTACTTGGCAGTTCCTACATTGTAAAACCAGAGATGTACTTACTGGAGTACAAGTTATGAGGGATTGTAAGTGTACAAGGTTCTCTCTCTCTCTCTCTCCGGGTCTCTAGCTCATGAAGAAGCTTGAAAATTTCAGAAATGTGGATTCAAGTTTAGAATGTAGGGCCCATAGCTAGAATACAAGTGCAGGAAATTGGATGCCCCTTGGAAAATATTACTTATAAATACAGGGATTTGAGCAGTGTAAATACTAACATCAGTGAGGAACTTTTGTGGCCCAAGGGGATGTAAAACTACTGAGGTGGAATGCTGTGCTCAGCCTTTGGTATCTGGGACACAAGTACAAGTTAATTATCCCATAGATGTTTTGGCTAATAGAATCAGACATTTTAGGTAAGTTTGAAGTTCTTTTCAGAGTTTGCAGATGTTCCAGGATAGATCCTCGTAGACATTTTACCAAATCAATGGAACAATGTCTCAAACATCTGCTTGGAAATACAGAATCTGAAATGTGATGGAGTTGAAAAAATGCATTAAATATCAATAACATTGTCAAAGCTTTAGAACTAATGTTACTAGGAATAATACAGATTTCAAATATTTTTATTCTCTATTCAATTACCAGATGATTTAAAAAATATAGGTTATATTTTGAGTTTCTGGGCTTGATTAATGATGGGTGTGGAGGACATTTAATTGCTCTAGATAAAACTTGCACATACTACTACCGATACTTATGTTGTTCTACATCAGTCATGAACAGAAGCCCAAGAAGGATTTAAGGCACCTGGCCTCAACATTGGTCCATGTGAGTTACAGGACAAGATCTTGAATGACTTCAATGTGTGTTATATGAAAACTTGGAAGTGGAAAAAGGTGATAGTATGAAATAAGAGGGAGATTTTTCAGAGTGCCAAAATTCTACAGAGAATTAGTCTCAACAGCTGCACAAGAGAAACTTAATTGATTATTAAATAATTTCTCTTTAGATCAGTACTTTGCCTGTTGGACTTCAGTAAAAATTTATTTTGTACATATTTGATCCTATATTTCTGCGATATCACAGCGCTCTGCTCTAAGGAACCAACAAAGAATTATATATATAATTTTTCTTGGCTAATGTTGTCTTTTTATCTTTAGTCTTCCATTTATAATTATAGTATTTGAAGTGAGATTGAGAACTACATTTTCATATCTGTATCTTGGAAGAAGATACTAGAAAAAGAACAGATGTTTTACAAAGTATTTTTTTGCCTGTTAAAATAGAAGACAATTATTCCATCAGTCTTCCTTTTTCTTAATTGCACAAATTTATTTGTAATAACTTCTTTGGTGTCCTGTCAGGATAATATCTTCCCCATCACACACTAACTACTTATTTTCCTGGAATAAAAGGAAGAACACTGAGAGTACAGTCTGAAAAAAGAGATGTCAAGGTTTTTAGGGCAAGTTACCTCCCAGTGTCATTCCAACAGCTGCTGCAGAACAGCACCACTGTTGGTTTCCTCCTGCCTGTGGATGATTGTGTTATGTGCTGTTGTGGAGTGTAACGGGAAAGAGAAGCTATTGGTGGCTTTCCCATTTACTAAGTCCTCATTTTGGGAATTACGGAATCAGCAAGCTTTATCTTGTTTTCATTGGGACCTAAGAAGGAAGGGAATGTCATTGTTTGGCAAATTCTTCCTTTATTCTAGCTCTGTTTTATCCCTGAATTGCTACACTGGTATTGGTAAAACTATGCAGGATGAATTGAAATGATTGAGAAAGCCATCATCACTGAACATCCCTGCCATTCCCCTGTGCTGCCCTCGGGAGATGGATATTACAGAAGTATTACCATGTCAGTTGTAAATAAAATATTTGCCTTAAAATAATTCAGCCAGTTAAATAAAAATAGTTCATCTTGTGACAAGAAGAAGACAATTCAGCAGAGCTATGTAATCTTAGCAGAAAATAAGGCTAAAGTTATGGCCTGTTGTGGTAAACTCAGCCCTAGAAGAAGAGGTTCAGCATAGCTCAGTCCCATTTGAGCCCAGCACGGGCTGGCAGAAGCTTCCAGAAGGGCCTGCTTTTGCTGGGCATGTGGCAAGGAGCCTGCAGGCTGAGCCAAACCACAGCTATGGGAATGGCTCGAATGGTTTCCAGACAGCCTGTGTGCAAGTCTGTGACCTACTTCTTGCAACACTGCAGTGCACAAACATACCTCCCAACCTGAGCTCTAGGGCAATTTCCAAGAATCATTTCTTGATACTTTTATCTTGATTTCCCCTTTTCTTTCCCCTCTCCTGCTGCCTGGCCTGAGAGTACTGGCCTATGGTGGCTTCTCCCCAGCTCTGTTTCTCAGTTTTCTCACAATTAAAGGTGAGAGGAATATGTTCCTATCATTCATCCAAACACATTAAGATACTCATACACTTCTCTCCAAGGTACTCTCCCCTGACAGCAAAAGCCTTTTTAAATCCCCCAGCTTCCTGCAGCAGAGTCTGGAAGGTTTTCTTTATAGAAGGCATTGGTGTTCTTCTGGTCATACCCAGATGAGTGAGAGACAGCCCTGTTCCTGGAAAGCCTGAGATGGAGAGAAAGAAACCTGGAAAGAGAGGAACAGTGCCAGAGAGTGCAGAAAATCCCAGTGTTCTGACAGGGATCTCCATCATGGTCATGGGGCAGGATGCTCCTGAGGGATAGCTCACCAAAGGGAGCAGAAAAGAAGCTCGCCCTCATTTTATTATTAAGATGTTGTACTGGAAGGCAATCAGCAAATACTGATTTCTGTACAGCAAGCTTGTGGATTTGATCCCTGTCTGGGCTATTCACTTAAATGTTGGACTTGAAGATCCTTATGGGTCCCTTCCAACTCAGAATATTCTGTGATTCTGAGTGCAGGGAAAGGCATGCATAATAAAAATGTAAACCCAAGAACACTAATTTTTCTTGTAAAGAACCATGGGAAATGAACTAAACAAGGAAAATTAATTTCCCTTGATGTCTTTGTATGTCCTCTTTTATTTTATCTCTAGGGTGGTTTTTTTCTTAGTTTTAATCTACTGTTGAACATGGGTTGCTTTCTCTAATCTACTCAGAGGGTTCTCTAACCTCCTATGAGGGTTTCTCCAACTTCCTCTGAGAGTATCATATTTTTGCTGAGACATCTACTCCTGTTTATGGCTTCTGAGCATGGTTTGTTTCTCATTAGCAGTATCTGGACTTCTAATTGGACTTCTGATTGTGATTCTTACCAGAAAATTAACTTGAATAAATTAGCCATAAAAATTGCATTGGAGTGGCCTCACAGCTCCAGAATCACAGCTACAGTTAAGCCCTGCAGAATGTGGATTAACCCTTAGCAAAGCTTAAACATCACCATGTGGAGGTGAAGATGATGGACTGTGAGGTATGGGACTGGTAAAGCATTGCACTGGTGTGGGCACATCTGTGCTGTGTGCTGCTCAGGGCAGAGCAGCAGACACACCATTCCTGGCTGTTTAATGGAGAAGTGTGGCTCTCCTGCATTTTCTGTGCCCTTTGAGAACAGTCTGGTGTATGAGGCTGCACAGCCAATAGGTAACAGGTGTGAAATGGAGTCTTGTTTTCCAGGTATACCTATGGGTATGATGCACAGTAAAGCTGTGGATCCTGTTGTAACTTACTTGGCAATCCTGAGGCTGTGTTGTACCTCTCCAAGGAATAATCTAAAAGAATTCCCTCACATGTTCTTCCCTGTCTCACTCCTAACTGGCATCTCAAAATCTTGTCCTACTATCTTGCTGCAAGATCAACACCTAATTTGTATAGGGTAGCTAAAAACTCAGTTTGCATGCAGAGCTGACAGAGGGGTGTGGAGCAGAGACCTGACATTAGGTCCTGTAAGTCTTATTCTTAAGCATTGTGTAACTCGGCAGATTTTTAGGCAACAACACTGGGGGGCCCTCCCTGCTTTTTCCTGTTTTTCAAACAAAGGGGTTTTTGTCCCTAGAAGCATGACTTTTGCCAAGAATGGTAACCACAAAAATTGCTGTTTATATCAGGAATTCAGAGGCACAGACAGCAAGTCTCCCTCTTGTCAGGATAGAGAAGAAAAGAAGTTTGAGGCTCTGGGTTACCTTAGCGGGGAGGTTTAGGTTAGCGTGGGAAGAGTCCACCACAAGGAACACAACACTAACACTGGTTTTTGCTGCTGCCAGTAAGGACCAGAGGGTGCCACAGAACAGAGCATTTCTTGGCCTGCTTTTGTTGTTAGACACGAAGATTTAAATGAAAACTACACCTTCCTCCTCCAAATAAACTTTGCCCAGTTTGAGAATCCTAGTGACTGTAAACAGCAGGACTGACAGTAGCTGCTGACAGTAATCTGAACTAATAACAAAGAAATCATCTTTATGGGAAAGAAGAAAAACATGCCAACACACAAATCAATAAAGTGCAGGAGGAAACAGAGCATGCATCTAAATATTTCTTCAGATTTGTGTCATTTGCTCTCCTGTTTAAGTTCCACAATACTGCTGTGGAGAAAGCAGGTTTGTACAAATACAAAAAACACATTGTGGGCTCATTCCCGCCAGGGTGCCCAGCAGCAGAGCTGCAGGGTGGCAGCAGATCTCCTGCAAATGCTGGGAGCAGGAACACAGTGTTCTTCACTTCAGAGCTGAGCTCTGTGCTAGCAATAACTTTCTGACTGTTTAGAGAGCTAAGTTCAAGTCAATCATAACGCGTCATCCATTGTGCTAAAGCCAAAGGATCCACCACCTGTATATTCTATATCTAGCATCTCTATATTCCTTAATCCACAAAACACATTCTAGCCCTTCAGCTTTTAATGGCAAGTAAGTTGCAACCTTTGCAGTTTCTTCTTTGTTTAGTTGAGATCTTCATAACTGAAGTTGCCTCTGACCTGTAAAAGTCCTGTGAAAACCTTCATGAGAACCCAATTTACTTCTGGATTTCTTGCTGAAAGTATTCCCTTCTTTTCTTTTAATGTGTATCGCTCAGATAATAAATCTGACTGCTTAATTCCAATCAGTTCTGCTAAGACTACTAAGTGCCAGTAAATTCCAATGGTGTTCAGATTTCATCCATTTCATACTTTTATTCTGCTGTTTAATGCTATAGAAGTATTACCATTCTATTAAAGGCATTCAGTTATTTAATATAAATCATAAGCTGTTTTTTGAATGAGGTAGAAATTACTCCTATGTGATTTTTTTTTACAGATTTAAGTAAGTAACTATTTATCTACATCTCAAATGTATTCTTTTTATAGAACTCCCATGGTTTATTCACTAATAAATTTTACAAGGTTCTTCTGTATACCTTTAAATGTTTTAGAGATTTTTGTAAGTGAAAATAAACATAATTATAGTTTTCAAGAGAGACCTCCACTTATGCATAAGTGAAAATTAATATGAAACAAATGCTTTAGATGAAAATAAAGCTAAAAAATTACTCTCAGATCCTATCAACCATCTAGGTCATTACCTAGCAACTGGAACTGCTCTATATTGTTTGTCACAACTTTCTTTGCTGCATAGATTATAAATTTGGTTTTGGAAATAAAGAAGGAGGGAATAAGAAAAATTGGTTTCAGGAGTAGAATAGAGGGAATAAGAATAATTGGTTTCAGAAAAGGAGACAGCAAAAAAATCAGGGAAGTGATAAATGCAATCTTTTGAGAAAATGTTCCAAGTCTAAGAAAATAATCTGAGTGTAGAACAGAGTAACCTCTAAAAGAAGCAAGAAAAACAATATAAATTGAGCAAAGGCAAACTCTTCTGAAGTAAGAGAAAGGCCAAAAGAGGCACTATTGTACTGGAAGATACTTGAGAAAAAGGAGGGATTGAATAAAAGCAGAAACACTATTAAGTAGGAATATAGAGCAGCAGCAGTAGCATGGGAGCATAAAATGAAAAAGATTAAAAGATTAAGGTATTTAATACTATTGGAGGTCCCATAAAACAAAAAGTGTAGATCATACAGTTTAATTAGAAATAAAAGAAAGACAAATGAAACTTGATTCTGTTGCCTAACAGGTGAAGGAGCCATGTTGGGAAATGAATCAATGTATGAACATCACCCTGAGGAGCACAAGGTGGGGCCAGTGAGACCAGGAATTCCATGTATTTTTATTCAACATTTGCACCAAAAGATGAACGGAGGAATGGAGATTATGACAGAATGTGTTACCACATGTTTATATATGTCCTTGGTGGCTTTCTCTGTCTTTTCCAGACTTTTTTTACATTTGTTTGTTTATTTGCTCATTTTGTTTTGGAGTTTTGTTTGTTTGTGGCTTTTAATTTGCTTATTGTGTTTTGGTTTTTTACTTATTTTGTTGGATTTGTTTCTTTACTGTTGAGGGTTCATGGGCAATTATAATAAATATTAGAGGTGCTGCAGGATTAGGCAAAATCATGAGCACTTTTGTGTCTAAGCTTCCACATAACCATGCACAGATGAGCAGGATAGAGCAGCAGCAATGTTGTTGCAGCTACTCCTAGAAAATACTTATATTTAATGTGATAGAACCTAAAACATTAACAGGGCAGTATATGATTTCTGGGAAATTACAGAATCGTTAAGGTTAGAAAAGACCTTTAAGACCATCAAGTCCAACTTTTCACGGAACAACACCTTGTCAACTCAACCATGGCTTCCTCAGCTGCTCCTCATAGGACTTGGTCTCTAAACCCTTCACCAGCTATACCAATAAATGGCATCACATAGCTTATGAAATAAGCAATCATCAAGCAAGATCTAATTCTACCAGGGACTGTATGCTTCAAATACCAGTTATTCCCAGTCAGGTTCAGAAAATACCTGCATTCAAACAGAATGATTGAGATCAGAGTATAGAGCTGTTGAACTGAAAGCAGGTCTGCTTAAGGTGACCCAAGTCAGTGGCAATACTGGAAGAATGACCACAGGCTGCTGGACCACACATCTAAGGGCAAACCTGGAGTCATAGGCAAAGGAGAAAACTTTCCTGCATCCTCTTACTAGGACTTTTGTTTAATTTGTGAGCAGCTGCTGCTTCCTGTCCTTCTGTCAATTACGGATGCTGAAAATTCCCTTATTTTGCAACTTATGAATATTCCCAAAGGCGTTTTGAAGGATGTTTTATGAAATAATGTACAGATGGACTTTGATTCATTGGATTTCTTGCATCTTTACCAGCCTAGGTTGCTGTATATCACCTCTAAGATCATAAGCTCTCACTTCACTCAGGAACATGTGGTTATTTATTGTGCCAGAATAAACTAATGACTACATGAAAGGATTCCTCTCAAAAACTCCCAGTCATAGCGAAATGAAGCCCATTTGGATCCAAGACCTTTCTATTTCTAAAAAGAGCTACTGGCTTCAGTTTTCTGGCATGCTGAGTAGTACTTGCAGGACAGTTCTATTTAATGGTGATTTCAGCCATCTCTCAGTGTGCTACAGAAGGCGCTGGTACTTAGTTTTCTTTTCTAACTATATAGATCCTACAGTATAGTTAATATACTGTCAAGAGGTACTAACACTTCATTTGTGGATAAATGTTTTTTTCCCAGGAGGCAGAGAAAGTCCAAATATTTACGTGAATCAAAATAGTAACATTAACAATCTGATTTTGTCAGTGGTTTAGAGTTAAAAATATACCAGTATTGAAAATAATAAATCTTTGGTCTTCCTAGGATTTCAGATTTCAGGATTTTATTTCCACATCATAATATAGAGATGCTGATTCAGAATTGTGAGATAATGAAGCTAACAGCCATGTTGCTGAGAGGAAGGATTGCTAAGGCACACAGTTTTCGTTAATAGTTTTGTCTTTTATCCTTATGGTGTATTTTATGATGAATACTGCATATTGGATATAACATGGGTCCTATGGTCAACCCTTAATTCATCATCTTTAATGCACTAGAATTCAGTGTAATTAATACAAAGAGCAGAAGTACAAGAGGGAATGTTTTTGCCTCAGTTATCAGTCTGTAAAATTATTCAATAAATTAAAGTCATGCTGAACACTTAATTGCTTAGCAGTGGGTATTGCAAACATATTTTACCTTAACTTTAGCTTATCTGGGCTCAACTGCTTTTTCCCCACAACTAATACTCATCCCATACTTTTGAAGCAAGTTCAAGAGTTGTATTAAAAAACAAACATTCACTAAATTTTGATCTAAGAATAACTGCAAAAAATACTAATATATGTGTTTATTGACATATTTAGAGCTTTCTCATGTTTGTGCTATTAAATTAATCTTTTCTGCCTTGGGCAACGATCAGTGGGAGCCCAGAAGGATCTAATGTATTGTTCTATTTGCAGGATCCAATTCTCTGGCTGTTAGTACTTCTAGATAGAGACAAAGAATACAGTTTTGTTCTCAACTGTTCCTGGAATTACCTTGTTGGGGTAAGGTTAGTAGTGCTTGACACATCTGAAAAAAAAATTGAATGTGTTTCTAGGAGCTATTTGAGTGTCATCACAGCTATGTTGTCATGCAAGAGAGAAGGATCCCTCTCTCTGAGCTTCACAAATTCAGTCTAATCCTGTCCTTCACAGTACTTATTGTACTGTGACATCATCTATATAATTCATAGTCCCAGGTCCTATAAAGACAAAGAAATGAAGGATGAGTATAATAAAAACAAATAAAATGGCAACAGAAGTAGATACTTTATATATTCCATTCAGGTAATAAGAAAAATGGTGATACATCCCACAAAAAAAAAAAAAAAAAAGGGGGAATGAGTAGTAAAATGTAGTAGTAGTAGTATATATTGATTTCTGACTGTTTATACCCCAACAGCTGTGACTTTGCTACTCTGGAATTCAGAAGAAAAGGATTCTTCCAATTAGAGATGGACAACCAAACCAGTCATTAAACACAGCTATAAACAGTCTGTAATGGGCTGACAAGCAGTGGCTTACATTCAAAGGGGAGGGTGAGGGAGGGCTGTAACATGCCTTTGCATTGAGTCAGAAGATACAAAGCAATCGAAAGAGCATTGATTAGTGCCCATTACTTAACGCATAAATGTAACAGTAAAATATAACTGCAGTCCCTTCACAATATAGAACCAATTTTATCTGTTCACTGCTCTGGTTTGTGCCCCAGATTAGTCCTGGCTCTAAATGCAAAAAAATAAAAATGAACTGTGTCGATTGCAGTTTAGGAGAGCTCATGGTTGAGTGACTGGGTAGTAAAAACGGGGCCAGACAGAAACTCCATGGCTGCAAATCAATGCCCATCCCAGCTGCCCGCCAAGAGGGAGCAGGTGGCTTTACTTCACTTTGCTTTTGCCAAAATCTTCTCTTCATAAAGAGTACCTGGACATACAGAAACTTGGACCCGATATTCTGCAGCTGAGTCAATGTGCTTCTCTGCCAACTAAGAGGTAGCCCTCTGCTAGAATCATAATGTAAATCATACAAATAAGAGATGGGGAGGAATACTGGTGTATGGGGAGTCATCTGATCATCCTCCTTGCCAACACAGGATTATTACCTACCATGCCCAAATTAGAGGTTTTTGCCAAGAAACTTTTAGGAAACCTGCCTTAGTAGGATTTTCTCTGCAAAAAGTGCCGTATTTATTTTCCTTTGGAGATTAAATATTCAACTGTCTAATGCTGCTGTCAATTACGACTATGCCAATCACTTAAAAAAATGTCCAAGTATCTTCACTCTTCTTAATGGTATGAAAATAAGCTGATTATCCAGCTTTGTTCAAAAGTTGTGCTTGTGGTTGTATGTTCAATGCCCCAAGATATAGATATGATAAGAACAACTGAGCAGTGACCTATGAGCTCTTTGTATTTTTTGGAATGATAAGACTTCATGATATAGACCTGTTTCCTACTGATATTATTTTCTGATACAGGATAATGAGCCACCTTGTCAAAGGTATGTGGATTTTTAAAAATATAGAGGCAGCAATGGGAGCTAGGTACTAAAGTTCTCTATGCATTTAACACCCAGCTGCAAGGAAAACACTGGTATGTTTTCAAGACCAGTCATGCTCACCAACTCAGTTGCCAAGTTAAGTAAAATATTGAATAGAAACTTACAGGAAAGATTGGTGTCTGTAGCTGGAATGTCTATATGGAATTACAATACCTTCGAAAGCCCGTATCAATCAATAATTTTTACATCGGAGGATACAAAGAATATCCTTACTACTAATGACGTCAGTTGGAAGCAGCTCTACATGATGCCCACCTTTCTGCCTGAATGCCGTATTAGTTTCAGAGAGCCCTTGTATACCAACTTTTAACTTCTAAAAGTCTTTATACATGACTGAGTTGTCAATTTTTGGAAGAATAAGTCTCCCAGACAATACTGTTGTATTGTTATGACACCAACAGAGAAAATATGGGTAATACAATATAAAAATAGATTATTTTAGACAGTTGTTCTTAATAAAATAAATGTTATAGTGGTACAAACACAAATCAGTAAGTAGGCATGACAGTTGTCTGACTTAGTAGCTGGCTACCTATGATGACAGAATATATGAAGAATTGTAATCATAGAAATCAGACTTAAAAACACATTATTAAAATTCTGGTGCCTTTTATTATCATGTCATTAGGATTTTTTAGTGTGATTTTTTTTAGTTATAATTTATTTATTCTATTTTTAAACATTACAAAGTTGCTTCTATGACTCCTTTTGGGAGACTCTCAGTCAAACAAATCTACATTTGCAATATTTTGGCTAATATGTCTTAAAATAATTCAATTCTAATTGGTGGTGGTTAATAATAATCTAGAATGCTTCATTATAGCTCTTTCTGCATTTCAAATTTATTTCTGGAATATTTATTCTGTATACTAAGGTTTTCAATCACCTTAACTCTTGTAAATATGTTCTGTTTATTCTTAAGTCTTGAATCTGCAAACAATTCATATATGTATAGAAAAGCTATATGTATATAAAGGTAATCACAAGCTAAAATTTTTAGTGCACCAAATCTATTTGCTCTATTATACTTTCTATGTATGCTATTCAGACACTTTCTAAACATATAAATACATATAAATATATAGTATTTATATACAAAAGCTAGGGAAAGGGAATTATGCTCAAGAAAGACAACTTCAGGATTAATTATCTGGAGGGCCTGTTCCCAGACACCTGAACCCTGCTCAGCACAGCCAGGGATGAGTTCTCTGTCCATACAAAGAGACAGCAGACATCTAGGTGTCACAACTGAGACTGAAATAAAGGCCCAGTGCCTTTTCCCCAGGTACCATGTCCCATGTGCCAGCACTGTGCATCTCCATAGGATACTGGGCTGTGAGACAGCCCAGGTGGCACCAGGTCAGTGTTAAACATCTCAGAGGCTCCCTGGGACTAGGGAACCAAGTTTGCTTGTCTACACCTCACTCTGCCATCCAGATACAAGTCAGTAGTTCTGCTTATTGTTTGGAAACTACCCTGAATCACAAGAACTGTGCAGTTTTCCTATCTGTTTCTCATTTCCATTAGGAATCACTTGCATATCCATTACAAGATGCATAGCTCACCACTTGAATCAGCAGGAGAAAGATCTCAATTCCCTTTCCTTTGAAATTTTGTCTACTGCAGCATGGATTGACCACTTCAATCAGTTCACAAGCCAGTATATTATGGAATGTTTTCTAAAACAATAAAATCCTTACATGTCATCCCTACTCTGCTAGGGAGTTTGCAGAAGCATTAGGATTTTAAAATAGTCAGATGATTGTTGACTATATTTTGATTATATTCTTGCAACAGCCATGCCATACGAAAAAGTGCAGGATGAAAGTCAACAGGAAAATGTGGCTGTATGGAAAGGAAGAGAACAATGGTTTGACTGGCTGGTCAAACTGGGTTTATGGTTTGTTTCAGTCCCTGTGGTGGTAGAAACTGGGTTTATGGTTTGTTTCAGTCCCTGTGGTGGTAGTGGCACATTTAGCCTACTATATATAAGTATACAGTGAGTATGTGAAGTGTTCAAAGTTCCAGATTGTTAAAAATCCTAATTTTATTGTAACAGCTGGAACAGAGTTCCACTAGAATAGTAGGAACATTAGATATTAAACATCATTTAGCACAAGAATTTTTTTATCAAAGCCTAGTGCACATCGATATTCCACATTAAGAAAATACATTGAAAAGTAAGAAATTTTCTATTTTATTTTTTAATTTTCAGCATTTCCAACTATTGGTATGAAGCACATCCTACTTTTGTGGGACAAGATGCTACTCTGTGTGTCCAGATAAGAGAGCATAATTTTTGATCCGTCACAATTCAATAAGAGGTTAAAAAGGGATATTGGCTTCCATTCTAAATCTGATTTTCAACTTTTTTGTTTTATTTATTTTTATTATTTTTGAATGTTAGGGGCAGATCTGTGAGTGTTTAAGGAGTTAGGTACCACGATGCTTTGAGAAACCCCCAGTCCTGTGACCTTTCCTACTAAAATACTTCGGGTCACAGGGGACTTCCTGTGGGTTTTCAGGCAAGGCTTTACACGTGAAAGAGCAAAAATGATCCAGAGAGTCACCTTGAGTACAGACCTGGCTTGTCTGGGGAGCTTGATCAGCATCGGATGCTGTCACAAGCAGATGAGTTCCGTGTGCCAAAACCAGACAAAGCAGTGCCTCCTCTGGGTGCGGCAGCGGTGCCTACCCCGGACGGAGGATGGTGCAAAGGACGGTTCCGTTCCCGTTGTCCCGTGTCCCTGGGCTGGAATACCGATGGCAGCAGGCACCAGCATCGCTGGGGACACGGCCCCACCTCGCGGCGCTCCACTGCCATCGTGCTGCTATTACAGTAAAACGCGTGTCTCGGGAGCGCCCGCAGCACTTCAGCGCTGCTCCGAAGCACAACGTCTGTTCAGCACCAGAATCTGCTCATGGGGCGTCAGCTAAAAGAACGAATTCCTCCAGAGCTGGAATGGCGAGGCAAAGATCTGTTGCAGTGTTACCCAGAGGTTAAAACTAGGTGAGATAATTTTGGTTGCTCCTGTCCTAGAACGTATCTATCCCATTCACAGAAGCAAATGACATGCACATATGAAGCAACAATGAAAAAAGAAAAAAGAAAAAAAGANTATAGTTTCAGTGTTTCCCAGTGGCATAGATGAGGTATGGCTATTTTTATGGTTCAATAAAACTCTGTAGTTGTACAAGTTTACTAACTCATCACTGCCATCTGTCTGTGATCAATGGAAGAGTTTCAGTTTGGACAACGTTCTCAGGCACACAGTGTGATTCTTGAAGGTCCTGTTCAAGGCCAGGAATTCAACTTGATCCTCATGCGTCCCTTCCAACTCAGCATATTCCATGACTCTATGATTCATACAAAGTTTTAACACAGAAAATGGGCATGTACCATGGATAGATGAGTTTACCTAGCTCTCAGTTGCCTTGATTAAAAGAGGGATGGAATAGTAGACAAAAATTGGGAAAGGAGAGAGGCACAGACCCTTGGTGGAAAAAATAGGCGAGAGCAGAATTGGTAAGGCCATAATTTTGATTGTACAGAGTGTTAGGAATCAACTTTGTACTTTGGAATAAAACCAACAAGTGAATACAAAATATTTGTTTAGACTTGAAAACAACAGTAATTCTTAAAACAACAACAACAAGAAACCCCTGATTTATAATCCAGGACAGGATAATGCTGAATAACAAATCACAGCATGGTACCGATAGCAAATTGACAGGTGTAACTGGCCTTACTTAAAATAACACTACTGCAATCAAGTTGTATGAAGACATCACTCATTCCAGAAGTGAAAAAATTGGCAGCTACCCCAAGAATACTCATTAAAATTGTGCAGCACCCAGGTAGGTCAAACTCACAGTACGACTGCATTCATAGACACAGGTTTTCTAAGACAGAGTGGGACTAACGTGGTTCCAATTTATTTCTAAATTGCTTGGGCCAAATGATATTATTCAGTGACTTCTGAATCAGTGGTCAGCTTATAGAACAAGTAAAATGAAAGAGTCGTTCTTAGAGAAGATGTGCATACGAGGTAATAAAGAATACAGGTTAGAAAATCAATAGAGCACACTGTTAAATGATACACATTTTATAGCACTTGCTGTAGGATTCTTCTTCCAAAATTTCACAAGGAGCCACAGCCCTCTGAGGTTTTTGGGCTTCCCTATGACAGGACCAATGCATTATAAACAACACTTCCCATTACATAACACTTAGTTAAAACAAAGACGGATGAGGTACATCAGTGACATGTGAGGGCTGGGAAAAACATGAAATATTTAAGTGGTCAGCAAGCATATCCATACAAGGTATGAATTTTAAAAGGGACTGCATTGCTTACTTAAAATATAATAAACAAAAGATAACTTTTTTGACCTGTCATCAAGTCCAATTCAGATGGAATATGATCTCCACAGGAACAAAAAAAGGTATAGAAACAGAGGGGCAAAAATTCCTTCAGAACATGTCTGACACCTCAAGAACTAACACTTTTACAGCCTCTCTTATACCATAGCTGGAACAAAAATGCTGGCCCAAATAGTCTATGTAGAAATGCTGATCTACCTGGTCTGTGTTCAGTATGGTCCCTTTAACAATAAGAAACTTTACTTCCTGAGAGGAAAAGTAAGGAGCTTCCTGATAATGTTAGTTTAGAAAGAAAAATCTGCATAAGATAAAGGAGGTCACAGGAGAAGTTATTTAGTTTCTATTCATTGGGAAGGTCCACAAGTGGAATGGTCCTTAGATTTTTCAAACTATATATGGAAAAATAAAGTAAAGTTAGGATTTTCTTTGAAATCAGCTCTTTTTATAGATATCAGACCAAGCCATAGAAGCATTTAACACTTCATTCTACATAGACAGCAAGTAAAATTCACAGTTAAGCAATGTTCATTGTGCAGCAGTTCTAAGAAACCCAACCTAGGCAGAACAGGCTAATCTGAATAGCAGAAGAGGACTGTGTAGATGTGATTCTTCATGTGAAGTAATTGCACCTTCTTTTGTTCTACAAACCATAGAGAAAAAATGGTAAAAGTTCTTAAAAGTTTTTCTAGCTCTGTATGTCTCTTAAAATAGAACAAAATTGCAAGAGACAATACAAAAATGATGAACAAAATTGTGTTTGAGCACACTTTTTTTTTACTGCTGTTAAAACCACCACATCTTTCTCCCTGGTAGCCTAACCTCTCAGTTCATTGTCGTACCTGTGACATTTCCTTCAATCTGTTAATTCCATTTCTATTACACCGTCTGAATTTCTGCAGGCCTTGGGCATTTGTTTAATGAAAACCGTTAAACTGAGATGGACTGGATGAGATCTCCAAGGTAGTTCTAAGTGCTGAACAAAGTAGTTTTAGCTCATTCTTCTGTACAGAGCTGATCCAGTAGCCTCTGCTTTGTTTTGGTTGCAGGACAGCTGGTGATGCCATCCCCACAGGAACTGGCTTGTGACCCATCTGCTCTAGTTTCCAATAGTCTCATAAACTCACCCAGTGCCTCTCATTCACTGTTTAATGAGCTGACAGATTATGCTGAATAGATTCAGTTATAAACCTTATTTCTTCTGTTGAATTGGACTTATGAGTCAGTAAAAAGTGGTATTAAGAGAATTTGGAGAGCAAGCTTAGAGTGTGCCTTATCTCCCTTTGGTAGGGAGTGCATTCATCAGAAATCCAAGCTCCACTAAAATGAATATTCAAGTTTATAGTATTTACCTGAAATTTCCTAAAAGGCATGAAAGCTTACTAGGCTACTAGACAAAAGGAAGACTCTTATCTCTGCTTGAGACTGTTGTTTCTGAGTGTCTCAAACAATTCGATGTATTCTGGGATGCCTCATCTGTTTTGCCCAGAAACAAAACAGCTGCCAAACCCCTTAACTGCAACTGGGATTAGACATGACCTAGGCATCTACTGACTCCAACACATCAAATGCAGCATTTCTGGGGACTCTCATCAGCAGGTACTTGGACACCTGTGGAAGCCGTAGAAAGAAGTCTGGGGACATTAGAGCTGTAGTCACATCTGTGGTTGGATAGTGCATGGGTGCCCAAGGTCTGCCTGAAGCCTTAGGAGGATCTGGGATGCTGGCTCCGAACTTTGCTCCAGATGGAAGTGTCTGTTGGTGTTCTCAGGACCTCTCCAACACACCTTGCACAACAGTGACTACCGGAAGAAACAAGAAGGTTAATTTACAGATGAACAGAGAGTTTCAGGGTCCAGTTCAGAGACATGAGGAAAGTGCTTTTGCACTACCACAGCACTCTGCAAACTCACCTCCATCCACTACCTGAAGTTCTATAGAACACAACAATAACATCAATATATATATTTAAAGGGCTAGAAAGAAGTATTAAAATCACATGGTTGTAAAAGTTGTAAATATAATGAAGCAGTATCTCTTCTTTTCTTTTTTTNTGTGGGTACAGCCTAACATTAATGCAAAGCTACCTTTTCTCCACAGTAACCTCACTCTGCAGAACCTCTCTCAGCCTCTACATTGTCTCACATTAATTGCACAGTTGGTTGTGCTTTGTGCATGTATTGCATTAGCATATTTACAAGTAAACTTTAATAATTTTGCCCCAAGTGTATTCCTTTATCTGTGATCATAGGTGTATCACTATGATAGCCTAAAGAGAGCCTTTCCAGGTCTCTTTTGAAGACACTGTTTTAAAGTCTTAGTCCTACTGATAAGTCTCTGATATTGGCTTATTGGAGTGTGTAGCAGGACTCTTTTTATTCTTTGCTCATTTCCCAGCATGTGTTTTCCAAAGAGACAGCCCTGAAGACTGATGGGGTCTGGTACCATTAAAAGATTCTGTGGACCAAAATTTAGGTGTGGATTTAATTGTTAATGAAATAAATCTCAATTTAAAGAAAAATGACCTTTAAAAAAGGGAAACTGTGCTGTTGCACTGCAGCATATGCAAGATGTTTGTTACATGCACATCCTTTAATCAACAGACAAGTGCTCACTGATTGTTTTCTAGTTATATTTACCTAAAAAGCAACTTGCTAATCTGCATTGTTAAAAGCTTCAAATCCTCTCTCCATGTTAAAACTGAAAAGAATCTGTTGTATTTCAGTATTCCAAAATATGACCCATTTTCCTTGAAGCCAGAAATAGATAGTAAGATGATGTTTATTTCTATTTTGGTCACAACAATGGGTTGCACTGATGGCAAACATAATAAACATAAACACTGGATAAGGCAACATAATTCTATTAAACCTAATTAATTTCATTTAAAAAAATTGAAATGATTGTTTGAAGTTAATGCCACTGCTGAAAGCTTGAAATACTGTAACGTATTTACAACACAGAGTCTAAGTTCTAATTTTTTGGTGGAATTTTTAAACTTGCTCTAGCTAGAAACCAACGTTTTCAATATTCTTTCAAATACAAGATTATTCCCACTCCCTCAGCTCTCATTTGCTTCCCTGAGAGAACTTTGACTCTTTCTAGCACATTTTCAGTTAGATTAACTCATGTTACCTAAGTGAGAAACCACTACTTCCTTCTTACTTTGTACTATTTTCCCATTGGATTCTTAATGCAGTGAAAGTCCAAAAAAAAATTAGATGGAAGGTGTAATTTTGATTAAAGTGAAATATTTACCTTCAATAGTGAACAGTAACAGTAAAATTTAAATATTTCCTTGAATGACCATGGATCCTCTATTGTGTTTTATTTAAACTAGGAAGAAAGCCACAATTATAACTGTCCAAGCATGACTTCTCCAAGATGTTTACAAAACACATTTATACTAAACACTGCAATAGCATAATTTAACTCACCTCACTTTATGAAGCTTAGCTTCCAACTCCATTATTTTCCAATCAAATTAATCAGTGAAATTATAACTAAAATAAAACCCTTACCTCTAAACCTAATTTCTTGTCATTTCTCTGTTCTGAAAATTTTGTTCAGGATTTTTCAATTCATGTACTGGAAAGGTACACATTACAGAGAAAGGAAGCAGGCTAGGGATGGACAGAGGGACAGAGATTCGTTGTTTGTGGGTGTCATTTCTATTTTGTCTACAAACTGTGTTGTGTTTATATAAAATTGTAAATTTACTTTTTTAGAATACTGCTAATTCACTAGAGTTTGGTCCTAAACATCAAACACTGGCAATGTTTTTACCAATAAAGAACATTTAGTAACAACAGTAAGCACATACAATTTGGGGGCAAGATGTACTTGCAAACACGTAAGATGTAAAACTGTCCGCTGGTTGTTGAAAAGGTAAGCCAATAAACTTTAATTCCTAGCCAAGATTACCCCTCCATGCTTAGATAAAATAATGTTGAACAGTGAGGAGGGCTACAGAATAGCAGATACATGTGCAGCACCAATTCCAGCAATACAATCGAATCCAAGTCCTTTAATTTCTAGTTCTGAAGGCATGAAACTCATAGAAGTTTCAACAGGAATTCACTGATCTTGTCTCCTGTAGATTCTGCTAGTGGGAAATATCCAGGCATTACATGGTTTCCTCTTCCTAGCAGCCATTAGAACACTATAAGGAGTTATGTTATTGCAAAAGAAAAGTGACATTTTTGGATATTCAAATCTTAAAAGCAGGCCCCTCTGTCAAGCATGTTAATCATCTGCATTAACAAACATCCAAAGCCTGAAAATCCAGACCAGGTAACTTTGTTTGCATAAAGCAGTATACCTGCCAAAAGCTAACTATCTCAGAAACTGCCAGTAACTTCCTTCTATTTCCCTGTGCCACATTTCTACTCTGTGAAGACATGGCATAATGTAATGTGGCAATCTTTATTTCTTACTGTCAGATAACAAAAAGAAATACTGCCAACCTCACACCTGTTTTAAACTGTAACCCAAGTGATAGACACAGACCTGGCCTGCAATCCAATCTAAAAGTCAGCACTTCCTCTGCCTTCCACCTGGAACTGGTCAGCAAAAGCTTAGCAATTAGTGCGCACTAATGACTGCACTATTTCAAGGACAGCAGAAAATTCATATTAAAATCTAAGAGAGAAGGGCATAAAATAATGTCTGTTCAATCATTAGGTATCTAATTTCTGTAAAGATGAAATCTTAAAATGTTTGGAGAACTGAGGCTCTGTTATTTGCTTCCATTATTTAATTAACCAAAATAATTGTACAACTCAATTGGAGTAATCATTGGTGAATTCAAACTATGCTAATACATATCAAATATTTCAGTTAAAAAAGGCAAAAGCATTCAATAAACATATCACCTAAGCAAGACATAGGAATGAGGTGATTTTTCCCTCTGGCATTTGTTACCATGAAGACTAGAACATAACTTTGTTTTATGATGTTTTTAATGAATACTGAACTATAGATGATGTACTTAAATAGAAAAAATTTTTAGTATTTTGACTGCAGAAATAGTCTAGTTAAAAGACAAGCACTATGCAAAGTAGAAGCACACTGTTTATAGGACAGTAGTATCATTCAGTTGGAACAAAAGTTTTATTAACAACACTGTGCTCAGAACAATGAAATTGAAGCCTTACATGCTAGTGCACTAGTTGTCCTACAAACTCTCCAACTGATACAAAAATAATATTCTGTTATTAAACAAAGACTATGAACATGTCCCTTGATGAACAGTAACCCTTTAGGAAAATAAAATGAGCATCAAAAAGTAAAACAGCAAATTAAACTCTGTTTTGAAGCTTATTCACTGCTTCAAACAGGTCCTAACACTTCAGATGCTTCCCCATGACTTCAGAAAGCAGTTTTTCCATTGACCAAAGAAGCACACTATGTTGCAAAATCATGTGAAGAACTCCCACAAACTGTAACACACTACATCATTAAAGCCATAAGCTATGCATTTAAGAAATACACATTGTAACGATCTTCAGTACAGCATAGACAGTTGTACAGCACAGGCACAGCAACGTCCTTGTGATTTAATACACAACCTAAAATCACAGCCCCATAAACAAATAAGAAATAAAGAAAAGTGAGAAATATTGGCAAAGGGTGGGCATTGGCACATATCACAGTGGTTCACTCAAGTGTCAGTGTCTGATTACTGTCTTCCCACAAACACTTCAATTCTACAAAGACATTTTTCCACATTAGAATATTCATTCTCTAAGCCAGTAATCACTATATCAAGGCAAAAAGATCCAAAAAACCAACCCCAAACCATAAAAAGTCAGTCAGTGGGTCTGGAATCAGCTTACTGAAGATTCAGGAAGGAAACAGCATTTCACTATCAGAACTTTAAACTGGCTCCTAGGACAGAACCACTCAAATGCAGAAAAAAACCCACCATCAAGGGTAGTTTTGCATTGGACAGAAAGGTGGCCAGCCACTTCCACTCTCCATGATTTAGGAAAGCTGAGCAGAACAGAATCTCCTTTGTAATTCTCCTTTCAGCTTCAAAATCTTTCTGGGCAGTTTCCACCACATGATGGACACAGAATGGGAAACATTTATATATTTATTTTTATATATAAAAATGTGTGTGCATGTATAGAGGCTACAAATCTGAAACGGGGAGAAAGCATACCCCTGGTTAAACCAAGAACCATGGAAATACAGGGGAAAATGGCAGGATTTTATTTTGAGATATATTTCCCATTCTTTCCCCTATGTACCATCAATATTTCCATTTCCCATCTTGGCAGAAGCACTCTGTCATGACCCATGCCCAGTCCTTGGAGCTCCAGGAGTGGCCTTTGCTTTATATTACTACGCAGTCCCAATCCAAAAAAGTGCTAACATGCATGAGGGAATAAACCACTTTCTTTGTTTTGTAGATAGAACCAATATCTGTAACTGTTAAACAAAGCATCACTCCTAAGCAAGTGTCAGGTATTCAGAGAACCTTTTTTTTCATATAACAAATATTCTTCTTCCTAGTGTTGTAATCTGAAAAAGATTAAAGCCATTACATTTCTCATGGATTAATAACGGTTTTTTTCAGATGTATACTGACTAACATTTTGTCTATGGTCAAACTGACATATGTTAAGCAGTTAGATGAGGATGAAATGCATAGCAGTTAATGACATTTCTTTGTAAGTTTTAATTATTGAGAGACATTACATCTTAGGATACTATTTCTTTTTTCATGAAAAGAACTGATTTATAGTTAACTGATTTTGAATGCTAAAATAATTTCACATTAAGCCTTTGATAGGAGGCAAGAGCTACCATCTACCATTTCACTTTATGATAATTTAATTATTATAATATGCACAATAAACCTTTCTGAAATATCCTAGTATTTAAAAGAATAAAAAAGACTCACCTCAGTGCTATTACCAGAAAAAAAAAATCAGCTAGCTAGCTAGCTGTTCTATATTCTAGCCCTTTAATTTACTACCATAAAATGAATAGTGAAAGTAAACAAAGTAATTCTGGAAACACTAAAGAAAAAATTAATTTGTATATAAGCGAAAATTGAAATCAACCAAAAATACTTTTATTTTATAATCAGCACTAATTCACTACTGAGCTGAAAAAAATACATACATGGACAAACCCCTGAAACTGAGTGATTTTTTTTTTCTTTAATTGTCATAATTAGAGAAGAAATTTAAGAAGCTAAAGAACTTTGTGTTTAAAGCATCTTTACCAGTCTGAAAGGTAAAGAAACAGGACACAACCATTGCGTTTTTGTAACTTATCAAGTAGTAAGTCATTCAACAGAAGTACACTGTAACCAGTTTGAAATAAAGAAATAGTATTTGGCTTGTCAAGACAAAGATCTGTCCATTCTAAGGCCTATAAAACAAACTCAGTAACTTACATCTTCTCTCATTTTTATTATGGCCACTTTTCAGGGGAAAAAGCTAAGGAGAGCCAAGTAAGTAGAAAGTGTCATACTCTGATTAACTAAGACCAAAACAGGAACAAGATGAAAGTTTAGAATCCAGATGATGTGATACACTGATTTCATTTTGGTGACACACCTAGCAGCGGCTTGAAATTATAATAAAAATTAAGGTAACACAGGCTACATAAACTTGCAGTGCCTGTTCAGGCTTTAATGCACCAACCTACCAATTCAGTGCCTCCTCTCACAGAGACAGAAATAAATACAGGAAGAATGATAATACAGATGGGTAGAGAAGTAACAAAACTCTTGCCATCACTTGAAGGTATGAGATGCCTGCTGTGCATATACCACTAAACTTCTACTGGCTCAGGAAGGCATCAGGAACTTCATTGTCAGAAACAAGATAAAGCAGAGCAATGGAGGCAACAAACAGGCATTGCCTTAGGTCTAGAGAGACTGCAGGAAGATTGTCCTGAGGCAGGTATGGCACCAGACCTCAACAACTAAGAAGTGTCAAGAGTGGAACAAGCTGCATCTGCAAGGAAAACAGTATTATTAACTCAAACATGTGATGGGATGTTGTCTTGGATCCTTTCTGTAAAGGGCTCTGAAAGACCATATGGAAGTGTACATTAGGAAACACCATGTCTTTTCCTAAAAGCAGACATGTGACCCAAGAGATAACGCTGTGGAAGAGTGAAGGAAGGCAGCTGGGGAAGACAGAAAAGCTCATTCCCTATTCATTCACATGCACTACAACAGGTAGTTGCAACAGTGTTCATTCAATGAATAATTAATGACAGTTAATTTCCAAGTTCATTATGTTCTATCAGCACCTAATAACATGGGATATAATCAAGAATAGTGTTTGCTGTTACTCCCAGTTGCAAAAAAGTTTCATTTCCTACATCTACACACAGAAGCAAAGAAATTCTTGAACAAGGTTAACTTAATTAGACTGATCCATCTTGCTGGAATTAAGTTATCTCAGTGATTTTAAGAACAATATACACACACAAAAAAAAAATAAGGAAAAACTAAGAGGCAGCATGACAAATAGAAGTTTTCTGCCCTACTACATACCATTTTATTCATCATACTTAACAAAGCTAAACCTGTACAAGTTTGTACATATTGCATTGAAAAAACTGTTCACTAGCTCAAAAAATGAAAATATCAGAAACATTGAACTTATGGTCCCTTGTGCAATTTTTGTTCAGTCAGTATCAATGTATCAGCTCAAAGCTTTTGACAGATAGATAAAAAACCCCTGAACAAAGGCCACAGGACCCTCATTCAGGCTACCCAGGACAGGTACCAGGCCGATGTCCATGGTCATCTCAAAAGCCAGATTCAAAGTCTGCTATACAGAAATGTGAAACTACAGCCATTAGTTAAGAATTTAAGAAGCTAATTTAAACAGTAAGGATGAATTGGATCAAAACTACATATACAGTTAAAGACATAGGTAAACATACAGAACTGTTTAATTCAAGGTCACATTTTTACACAGGAGAAATATACATTTTGATCTACCAGTATGGCTTTTTCCATGAATAGCTGGGGGTTTTCAGACTTTAAACTGAAAACTGTTAGTTGTCTAAGAAAACTAGAAGTGATTAATTATGTTAGGAATTATAATTATAAAATAATGCCAAGAAATGAAAGTGAGATTAATGTGAAATTTACAGCATTAAGATAGACACCGCTATGATTTAATTTTGGAAGATGTTTCATATTCAATTCAATTACTCGTCATACTGTGGCAGCATATTTCACCTGTGAACTTTCATCTTAGGACACTGAAAGATATACTATAACTTAAAAAAAAAAAGTCAATAGACTAAAATGCACCTGAGCAAAACAAAAATTGAAGTTCAAAGACTAAAGAAAGCATTTAGTAGAACTCAAGTTTTGGCTTGTGGACATGCACAAACTTCAAAAAATCCAAAACAAAACCAAGTTAACAGCTATTGGCACTTATCCACAATAAGATGTAAGGTGATGTAATAAAACACAGCTAATAAACATGATCCATTCTCAATGAAACTGTACAAGCCTTTCATTTACATTGAAACAATACACCTGATTGCAGTTTTGAGCAAAAAAAGTAACTTAAAATTCTGTTTTATTAAGAGTTGAAAAACTATTTCAACTAGTTTAAATACATTCATCCCCCATCAAAATTTTACAGTAACTGATGATTTTCAATCATACACAACCACATTGTAAATCCCTGAAGCATGGACTTATTATAGGAATACTGATAAAACTTTTAACAGATACAAATGATACATCACATACTGTCTTACACCTTAATGGCAAGTACTTGACCACCTCAGATTGGTAGGTGCATCATTCCTACTTTCACACTGTAATACCACCCTCAAGAACCAAATGGTTTAAACTGAATCCACAACAGTTTACAGTTACCTAAAAGCAATGGTTTTTTAAAATCAAGCTATAAAAGATTCTCTTCTGACCAGTATTTCAAAACTTTTGGAAAGAGAACACCCCAGTGGGGACTAAACACAGTATGCAAGGAGAGCCATTGAAATGAACTTGAAAGTCCTTTCAGAATCAGCACCCTTGAAGATACTTAGTATACAGCAGTACATCCCTTGACATCAGTTAGGTGGTGCATGTTTATCTGTGCATCTTAGAACCTTACTGTACCAGTAGGTCTTAGGACTGTTGAAATTAATCTCATTCTGGCACAAGCTTTCTGTGGGGTAGGGCAATTTCCAAATGAAAGGCACTCTGTTATGAGTGAAATCAGAATAATCAGTAATGCAAACAGACAACGTGTTGAAGGGAAATGCCACAGCTTACATCAAGTCTAAAATTAGGTACTTCCTATAAAATAGGTGAAAAAATATTTAGAGCAGCTGTAGTGCATCTGTTTACATGCACACAGACACTAGCCATCACACAAGCAGAGATCTTCCAAGTATCTCAACAGTTGTTTGGTTTTGTTCCTCCAGTGCTTTTTTCACTTGGATGAAACCAAGCTTCTGCAGTTCAAGGTGGCTGGCAGAACAGCCCACAGCTCATCACTGCACTGCTTCCTGCAGCACACAGTAAGCAGTTCTGGAGAGAAGTTGCAAGTGTGGTCCTCAGTAGTAGAACAAGAGCACAGGCATGCACCACTAGTNCTAACGGATGTACAAAACAGAAGTAATTTCCCTGAGGCAAAGGTCTTCAAGTCATGCCTAATTTATGCTGCCTATTCTTATTTCACCTATGGAAATATTTGGCACACTGAGGCCTTGACCACTGACTGAGTTTCCTAGCATTATCACAGTCTGTATTATACATTTCTATAATAAAGTAGAAGTTGCAAATGCTTCATTCTCTCATTCTGGTTTAGGTTTTCACATTTACTGATTGAAATCCCTTTCCCTCTCAAGGGTGGCATTGGATCTCTTGGGCAAGAAGGTAAAGTGAGAAACTTCTACTGTATTTAAAGGTTGTCATGAATACTGAATGCCTAAAAGGGCAATCACAATAGTTATTGGACTCAAAACACAGAACAACAGGGTGACAATTAATATCCTGTTACACACAGCCTGTTACTTGGTCAAAGGTAGGCGATTAAATAGTTGCTTCTTGATTTACATTACGGAAACCATCCAGGGAGGAAAAAAAGTCATGTAAGGAGTGCCTCCAGTCTAAAACAGATAAGAAGCAAAGCTTGAAACCAAATCTTCCCAGCTTTCCCTTTTAAAATATAAATTGCAATTTTATACAAAGCAATCCATAGTCTAAATAGCAGTAAAAATCTGAAGCTGCCTTGCTGGACCATGGAGTATCTGTGTTCAGCATCTGAAGTGCAGGCAACTAGTTTTCTATGTGCCATTCTGCACATAGAGCCATTTATTCTACACCTTTCTGCCATGCCACTGGGTGGGGAATACATAAAGAATAAAAAACAACAGGAGTCTAAGGCCTTTATCTCCACAAGGAGCTGAAAACTGTGGCACAATCCATGCCCAATACTTACTTTGCAAATTAGCACACTCCCACCCAGGGCTTCCAAAATCAGTCATTCTTTCTAACATTTGCCACACAAGACAATCATACCAACAGCAAGCAACAGCGCCAATTAAGCATTTTTAAGGTCTTCAAAAATTCATAGCAAAGGGCACTTCTGAGAAAGATATCTTACAGATTTGGTTTTAAAATTAGACACCACACTCACATTCAAGGGACATCCTTCACTTTTAGGCCTTTGTCACAAATCTGAATCTTTATTGTTCTGAAATAAATGCTATAAACATAAGACTCAAAACAAGAACTCCAACTTTCAGTCTCAGAGAGGTGTGGTTCAATGCCCATATCACATGTAATAAGAAAGTCTCCTTAAAAAAGGAAAAAAAAAATTACTCTAAAGTCTTTCTTATGAATGAAAATGCAATCCTTTGTTTTTCTCATTACTTTGTGTACAGGTGGGCACCAAAAAAAAACTTTTGCATTTTCTTTTGAATTCTTGCTATGACACTTGACGAACTTTCTGCCATTCAACAAATTCATCCAGAAGTACGGGCCCTGCAAATGGACAAAACTTGGAGTTACAATTGCCAATGTCTTTCAAACACCTTTTTTTGAACCATGAGGATTAAAACTACTGGTCTAGGAAACATCCATGTCAATCCTATGGTAAAATACTCATAGATTAGTACAATGATTCCAATCCAATAATGACAAAACATGCACAAAAACACTACATGGAATTATGGAAAAAAATGTTCCTGATATCTGACAGGTGGAGTGAACTGAAAGAAAAGCATAAAAATAATCTCACATTGTAAATCAGGACAACTAATTCCTTCTTCCTAAAGTTCTCAAAATTGTGACTCATTAGAACATGGACCAAAATTGGACTCAGGCAATTCACTCATACCATGACTGACTACCAGCTAGGTGGAGAGTTCAGCCCCAAGTACCAGCAGGTAGGCAAAAATTATTAAGCTAGAGTTTATTATATACTAGAACAAAATGAGAGTTTGCTGTTTATAATTCTACTTTCAAGTCTACAGTTGCATGCAGCAAGTACCTTCACCAGATCCTCACTGAATACAAGCTGGCTGAAGTAAACCATCATACTATTGACATACTATACCCTCTGACATACAATTAACATCTGCAGTTTTTTAGATGGATGGTTATCAGGGCTGTTCTTCTATACATAGTTGGAAAAAATATTTTATACCTTACAGTATTGTTTCTGTTACAGAAATTTGCTTTATGCAATTTTAAAATTCTCTGCTAATATTTTAATAAGCAAAACATTAAGAATACTTACATGCACCATCTTCATCATAGTTGCTAAGATCTGCATGGACAGTCCTGCTGAACTCTAGTACATTGTACCACTGATCCTTGTTCATAACTCTGTATTTTGATTGCTAGGAAAAATAAAGTAAAAATATTAAAAATGTCAAGTAGCATTTAGTACTGCTGCATTTCATATTATCTTCAATCAATTCCTAGTAATTTAATGGGCAACAATGGCTATTATTTACTTGATTTTTCATTTTTAAAAATACTATACATGAACATATTTCAGTTATTAAACTACATAAAATGATTTCTTGAAACATCAGAGCAGAATCAAAATACCTGGAAATCACTAAGTCACCACTCTAAGATTTGAAGAGTAGTATATTTTTGTCTTGCCCTGAAGTGGGGCCTATTTACCACAGATATATTTCCAAAATGAACTAAAAAAACCCCTTTCTTTTCTCCAGGGTACAATACATTATGATCATAAGGACATCTACTTTGCAGT
Source organism: Chaetops frenatus (assembly GCA_013400775.1). NCBI lineage: Eukaryota > Metazoa > Chordata > Aves > Passeriformes > Picathartidae > Chaetops > Chaetops frenatus. Next base: position 224,451 of record VZTR01032757.1, read on the forward strand.
GTTAGTACTGTTTTGAAACCAGGGAATAGTCTTGAGCCTAATGTGATCCTCAACCTACACAGATTTACTTTAATCAGTTATTTGCAGCTGAGCTGACCAAAATCTTCTGGTACCTACACACCATATCTGCACAAAGCAAACTTGAAATGCAGTGCAGATGCAGCTGAAGAGACTAGTGGGCCTCTGCTACTTTTCTTTAAATTTATTTTTATGGTATAACTAAGATGGAATTTTAGTTGCCATTGATAAGGGGGTGGGGCACAGAGACAAAGATAAGGCTCTGTGATGCATTCATAAGCACATTGAACAAGGGAAGAGGTGCAATATGGATAAATACTTGAGTAAAACAAACACAATATTCTCATGGAACAGTCCAACTACTATTCCACCATTCATGAAGTCAAGGGAACTTGTACCTCCAGGTATTGATAAAATACTGAAAACAGTGGCCAAGTTCTTCCGAGCAGAAGAGCTAACATGGACTTCGCAGTATCAATATCAAGACTTCGCTGATCTTTTTCCTAAGGTTGAATAAAGAAAGCACAGAAGTACAATCTTGTACAATCAAGTACAAGCTTGTTGATAAAATAAAAGTAAGAATTTTCTTAACATTTCAGCAGTCTTACCCTTGCAAAATCAAAGGCGTATCTGTAGATATTCTTAAAGGATGAAATGTCATTCAACTGTGACCGTAAGAAGTCAAATTTACTCTGTAATTTTTCTGTACAGTCACACCTTAAAGAAAACCAACCAAACAAAAAAGCCCACCATTAGAAGTTAAAAACACAACATTTTGGCCATGAAAAAATGCCAGAAATCATAAAACCTAAAATCACCAAAACACAATCATTAGATATACAGGAGTAATAACTATGAAACTGACTTAAAGGATATTAAACATGCTCAACATTTGCAGCTTACTGAAATAATGAATGTTGGCTTCTCTAAATAAAATTTTTGTTTTAAACATACCAGCAACATAATACAAAGTGCATGCTTCACATCTCAAATAACAGTCTTTTATTCCATACTCTAAAATCTATATTCACACCTAGCAGTGTCTAATCTTCCAACCACTATGAATGCTTGAAGAAAACATCATTCAGTGTGCATTACGGCATAAAATCCAGCTGTAAATAATGGGAAAACGCAAACCCTACACATGTAGTTTTGAAGTGTGTACTTACAAATAGCAAGATTGAGCAGGCACTCTGCAAAACATACTAGTCTGCTCATGTTTTATGACTGATAAATGCAAGCTCTGATAAAACCTTAATCACCTGAATTAGTCAGTAGCTATTCAACTGAAAAATCAAAGGCTGTATGAGAATGTACTGGTCTGCTAGTCAATAGAATAAAGCTTTGGCAAAAATAACCTCTTGGCAGAAAGATCTCCTTGTACTTTACTCAGCAAGGAATTTTGTTTCTAAATAGAAAATGGGTCAGATTCACCAACAATGGCAAGGGAGAATGCAATTTAACCTTGCTAATCCTCCAGAAAATACTCAGTCAATAGAACAGTTATAATATGACATTTCATTTTTATAAAAAAGCTGCCATGATTAGAAAAGTATAAATTAAAACAATCTACCTTGCCTTGTATCCTTCGTGAAGAAGCATACTTTCAGAAATGCAGATGTACATAAACACTTCCTTTGGTCACGTGTCCCCCTTTTGGCAGTCTACCTCTCAGAGAACACATTTGCACCTCTAACAGCTCCACATGGACTTGTCACACAGGCCCCAGCAAGGGCCCTTCGGGGGGTACTGCAGGTTGCTGAGATGCTGTACTTTGCCTACAGCTGATACCTCCTGTTCCTCAGATCTGCCAGCCTGTGTGTGCATAGCTGTCTATCAGTCTGTCTCTCTCAGACTGAGAGAAGAGAAATGTAGCAACTCCAAGTGATGAAACTTTTTATTATTTCTTGTCTCCAGTAGCATCTACCTAAAGCAGCACTGACTCCTAGCCAATGCTGGTGTTAAATAAATAAAACTATTAGCTAATTAGGCTTCATATTCAGATGACAACTAACATATTCTGCAATAAACCATAGAACAAGTCGAAAAGAACTCTTAAAAGAGCTTTGGTAAATTTAAACTAAAGGTAAAATTACTTTTTTGTCTCCAGCCATTTAATTGGTCTGCATTCTACTATTTAACCCTTAAAACAGCACTACAGTATGCTAGAAAGGCATCATATCTTCTATGTTCAAACCTTCATATTTCCAACAGAGTGTTCTACATATTTGAGGACAAATCTACCTATTTAACATCTACCTAGATGCTCAAATTTTTAGTGTACTAGTGACATATTTAAGCTATTTATAGTAGGTTTACCACACATTTTGTTAAATATATTTGACTGAGATTATTTACCATACCATGGGTAAACACAAATTTCAGTATGTTTAAATTTTTTACAAACTACCTCATTAAAATTGTTCAAAAAAATCATAAATTTAAGTGCAAAGTAAAATGCCAGCTATTGTCTACTACACTATTGGCTGTGTGTATTTTAATGTGCAACTGATTCTTCTGAAAAAGTCGGTATGAAAATGAGAAATTATTAAGTGTGAAGACTCCTAAGCATTTTATTATCAGTGCACTTATAGCCAAACAGCCAAAAGGATCATGCTCAGACCAGTACCACTCTCTGGATCCTGACACATGGACATGTCTCTCTTAAAGCTGCTTAAGGCATTTCTGTACCTACCCACTGCCTTTCCTCCGAAAAACACGCAAGGAGTTGTCAAACTCCTCTTTTACAGAGATACACACAGCTTGTATGGCTGCACCATAAAATAGATGACTGAGGTCATCCACACTTAGAATAATCTTCCAAACAACTTTCTAATTAGCACAAGTGAATTAACACTAAATTCCTGTATAGACAGTAGAAAAAGGTGTGATTTCTCAGACTGTCTTTACTAAAAGATAGCATTAAATAATGTTACCTCAAGATCAACAAAATTAGACATGAGCTTACTACATTCTCTTCTCATCCCTATGTCATGTTTTTAACAAAACTTAAATTAGCACCACAAAGCAGATGCATTTTAATTTCTACTGAGGTAGAGAAATCATTTGAGGCACAGTTAACATGGACAGAGTGATGATGCATTAACTCCTACTCGGATATTCCAATGTTTTATATTTCATAGTTATTTACATATGCTTGTCTTTTTATTATTAAAAATAAAAATTGGTAAGATCTATACAAACATTAAACCAAAAGCATTTAATGTTAGTATATATATTTCATCCTAAGGAGGTATTTAAGGTAGCTGAAATAACTTGCCTAGCAGAGGTACTTTATTCTCTCTGCTATGAAGAGAGCTTGCATATATACATACATATATATGTATATGCACACACAAATATATGTATGTGGCAGAATTCACTATCTACATAACACACTGGAAACCTTGCAACCTAAGTTTCTTAGGTCTCATAAGATGCTATTTAGGGCTCAATTCATCTTAATTTTGACAGTGTCTACCTTAGCACGCATTTATTTTTCTCATCTCTAAACAAAAAACTTCACCAGTGTATTATGAAACAACACGCAGAGAGAATGTCACTTCAACATCCAGGTTAGATGGCAAATGCTGCCATCTAACTGTAGATTAGAGATAGATGTCCTAAGCTTCGTGTGTTGCCATTCATAGAGGACTAGCCAAGCAACCTCTAAGAGCAATTCAGGTGACCAGTCATTAGGTTTTAGGGCAAACTAAATACCTCCCTAGACTCCACTACACTGACTAGATCTGCAAAAACTGCAATAAGAGTTTAAGAAATCCAGCTCTTGCATATAAACCAAACCTTTAGGTATCTTACTATTGAGCTGAATTGCACTCAATCCTGTTCATGCAGTTTTCTTGTGTGACATTCCACATATTTTGAAATGAGGATTCTATAACATAACTCTGACTAGAATACACTCTGAGCTTTTAATGCATTTCAATCTCATTTCTTCAAAAATAAAAAGAAAAAAAGTAAGTTTTGCAAGCATGTGGTAGTATTTTATCATTTTAAGTGTAAAATCCTTTTCCTTCAAACTTCTCTCAAACCTTTCAAGACAAACTAGATTACCCCATTCCAGATGGAATCCCATAATATGATCCTCCCTTCCAAGTAAGCAACAACAGCTGAAGTCTATAGGCTTGTATTTTCTATCATCATGGTTTAATCCCAGCTGGCAACTAAGGGCCACAAAGCCGCTTGTTCACTCCCAGTCAAAACCCACACATTTTTTAGCCAGTGGATCTTGTGTTGTGTCTCTGCTTCACGCAGCTGCTTAGCATATAGCCAGCTTATTAGAGAACAACAGGGGAAGAAAAACATACAAGCTAACTGCTTTAGGCTTAGGCAAGTGCTCTCATCAAAAATCTGTTTCTATGAAAACACACAGCAGCACCCTATTTTCAGTCTTAAACACACTTGGATGACAGCATGACCAGCTTTGTTTTGAAAAGAATCAGAAGATTTCCAGTCACAGCAAATTATTAGAAACAAAGTCTAAAACATCAGCTCTGAACAGGTGCCTGATTCCATACATCTTTGTGCTTGCATTCTGTGAGATTGGCTAACTCTTGAAAGCTTCTATTTGGACATAAAAATTAAGTATTTCAGATATGTGACCAATATCCATTCACTGCACCTGAAAAATCATGCACCCAGAATTTAATCTGTCATCCTGAGTTTCAGGCAATTTTATCATTTCAGCTCTTAAATCAATTTCTGGTGATAGTCACAAAATAATCAAGGCATCTATGAGAAGCCTGATTCCAAATTAAGAGAGTCAGTACAGAGTCACTTACTCCATAGTTTTGAGTAACCAGAGGTATCTGCCCGATACAATTTCCCAAACTAATCCACAATTGACAGGGCAAGGGTAAAATCAACCTCTCTTTCCTACTGTGCTCTAGCTGCAAGACTAGCTCCCTATTTGTAATATTGAATTCAGTGCCATAACAAGACACCCTTAAAACACTAGGGTACCATAAGTAGTTAAACAAAAAACAAACAAAAAGTGACAACTGAACTAAGCCTGACAAAAAGAAGATTACTTTAATGTAGAAACAATCTCTTTAGGCAGGGCATCAACTCACCAAAAATTCAAATGCAAACAGAAAGAGCAAGAAGTTAATTTATAAACTGAAAAGGTGTTATTTAACCTGAGCATTAAGTATGGCTTCTGACATGCATCTAATAATAATACTAATAGCCAAAATCGTTATCCATGCAGCCCCCATCTATAAAGCTCAGGAACCAGGAAAATCTTTCCAGAATATAAATGCTGAGATATGCTTCTGTGCATCTCCAGATCTACTTATTAATGTCTGCTAACTAGAATGATATTTAAAAACATATTTTTGTAAGAAAAGGAAGCCACCAAAACATGACTTAACTAGGTTTAGACAATAACTTAATCCTTTGAGTGAACTCATCAGATTAATTTTGCAGTTGTGGACCAAGACCAGACCTAAAAGCCAGCTTTTGTGTCTTATTTCCAACATAAAAAAGCCAGAGCAAGAATAGTTAAGCTATAGGTACAATCATAAAATTAGAACGTTCTATTAAATATGTAAAAACACTCTTACTGTAATGAGGTCATTCCTTTTAACCATTCTTCCTTGGTAAAAAATCCCATGCTTTCAGCCTCTAGTTTCCAGGCTAAAACTAACATAATAATCTAGGGGAAACAAAATAAAAACAAGGGCAGGAAAAGGAGTCAGTACATAAGAAAAGGCTGATTTACTAATGTCCAAGAATAAAACTCTTAAGCATTCAAACATTCTAGCAACTGTGGTACATGCTTGATCTTCGTATTTGTTAACATTAGGTAATTCAGCTACATGCAATGTTTCCTTTAATTTCAATTTCTGAAAATTAAGTATTACTATAATAAACCTTCTGCCAAAAACCTCACACAGCAGCCAAGTATAATTGATGTATTCAGGTGAAATATCTTAGAGCAGCTCCTATAAGCATGAAGATGAAAAACGCTTTGCTTAGCGGAGTTAAGAGTTTTACACAGAACTTAACCTTTTCTAATATCCTCTAGGAGTTATTAGCCCTATGCAAGAAACTTACATTTTCAGGTTCAACACCGATGTCTTCACAGAATTTTTCCATTCCTTCAGGGCCTACAACTTCATCAGGACCTTCAAAGAAAAACCACACCAGAATTAAATCTAACATTCAGTGCTCCCAAGGGTTATACACAATAATTAGGCTATATTGCATCTGAAATATTTCTAAAAACACTGAATTAGACTATTAAGTAGCTTTTATGCTAGAACTATTTCATCAAATGCAATTGCGTAGACATGTATGTTATGTGCTATACCAGAATGTTTGTGCTGTGCACTGGCTCCCTATGACAGCAGACAAGCCACTTTAGTGTTGTATCCGAGTTTTCAAAAGACTCCCTCCAGTGAGCTTCCTATTGATGCAGCTCAACTCCAGTAACTGTGGAAGTCAATTGTTTTAAGAGAATTAAAGTACTGCTGCTCTCTGCTTAAGTTACCTTATGAATAACGTTTTTAGAAAAATTATTTTATCAACAATAAAAAAAAATAGTTCTGAGCTACTCCTACAGATATCACTCTTTTGATGGTGCTGACATTATGGGTTTATGCTAACACAGAAGAGGGTGAAACTGCAAATAATGTAAGATTAGTTTTATGATCCTGAGTAATATAAACAGAGCGATAACAATAAATTGAAGAAATGCTGAGCATGTTAGCCATATACAAAGCAGAAAAAGGTTTAGGGCTGCAATGAAAGCAGATTGATTAGGACCACAACAGTTAGTGTTATGCTGTCATTTCTCCATTTTAGCACAGAAGTCTCTAAAATGCAGCAAAATAGTGCACTTAAAGAGTGCATATTGACACACTCTAGAGCGTTTTGTTCCTCTAATCTCTCTGGTTTCAGTTATTTTTGACTAAGCCTGCTCCAAAAATGACTCCTACTGGGCAGCCAAATATTATTAAAAGGCCTATCAACACAGTATTTTGATGTGTCTTGGATCATTACATTAACATTTAGGATGAACTCATGTAAAAGGCAAAGGTTTTAGCTTCCAAAACAACATGCCACTTTACAACTCTCTGGCAAATTTTGCTACTTATAATAGGCAGAGTCCTTGATGATACCTGTCTCCACTTTATCTGGTACCAGGGTAAGCAGAAGCCTCTTTACGAGTTTGGATAACGTGCTTTGAATAACTACTCACTGTGAGATAAGAACATTGTCAATAAAAACTATTAAGAATGGCTACTTTTACAGGAAAATAAAATGCAACAGTTAAGATGATGAACCCCTACCTCTTGAAAAATATTGCAAAGGACATATTGTCTAGGTAAGCAACATGGAACAGATAGAGAATGCTAAAAACAAAGCAAGTTATGAAGAGAAACACATACAAGGGTTCACTGGTAATGACAAGTAAAAACTTGAATAGGTGTTTCTGGTCCAGAAATCATAGGAACAACTCATACATAAATATATATATGTGTGTGTATAGTTTTATCTTTCAATGGAAACATTTTATCTCCTATTGTATATAATTTAACTGGAATTCTACCTTGTGCTGGAAATGTGGCATGTTTTGATTACTGGTTAACTAAAAGTATAACCTCCTATGTTCAATTCTTGATTCAACAACAAACACAGAATTTACAGACATTAATTCTGAAGTATGTGCAAACACATTTATTACAAGAAAATTAACTTTGAACTATTATTTCCCTAGAAAAGACTCTACTCCAGAAGAGTATGCCTCAAACCTAGAGGAGAAAGCAGATATATACTACTATAGACAAGAGTAGTTCATTGGTGTAAAAAGACCGCAAGGAAAATATCAGTCCTGATAAATATACTCAAACCAATTGCTGACAGATAAATCAGCTGCTCACTCCATACTAAGATCTGACAATTAAAGACTTTTAATCACCAACCAGTTATGATAGACTTTAAGTGGTGACTAGACAAGAAATTAATAACAATTTAGAAATCCTGAGTTCAGAAACCATATACTTGGTAAATAAATAGCAGTAATAGTGTAATAAAGTCTGCAAAATACACTGCATATTCACTGAAAGCAGCTATTCGATGGCCATTCTGAGTTATTTGAAAGAGGCTACTTCAAATACTTTTGGAATGAGATATTTGCTATTTAGAATACCAAAAATGTTAGTATCAAAAATTCTCAGATGGAAAAACAGTATAAACATCTATTATTTTGTTTTGTAAAACAGAAACCCAAGGAGCTTAAATCATGACCTATGTCATTAGCCTTCCAATATAATCACAAAAAAGATACAGCTAGATACATAAGCATCAATCTGAATTATCTCTCAATGTCCTGACTTCTACTTGACAATTTCAAAGCAAGAAGTAGAATCAACTCAGTATATCCTGGTTCAACACTCTACTGCTCAACATCTACTATTTCTATTAGTTATAAAGCAAAGAGTAAGGAAAAATAAGTCAAAAAGAACAAATACCAGGAAGGTAATAATAAAAGCTAGACTAATTCAAGTGCATGTTAAAAGGAAGCAAACACATATTTTCATGTCTACATCAGCATAAGAAAAGCAAAATGCGAGTACTATTTGATGTATTTCTTTATTTGAAACAAAATAATATGGTTTTAAATATGAATCCATTGTATATTACCTGCATATTCATAAAACCAAGCCAGGCACTTTTTGCTTGAAAAATGTTCCTCTCCACTTATTACTTTACCAGATGCTTGTGATCTGCAGTAGCAAATAGAAACATAGGGATGAACAGTGTTATTTTAATGAGATGTGAAAAACAGGAAAATTAAATTACAGAACATTTATTATTAATCTATTTAAATTGTTTCACAGGATCAATATACATCTACAGTTACTCAGAATTTCATAAAAGGCAGCTGTCTGTCATCCCCAATTCTTGCTGGAATACAAAACTACCTTTAGATTACAGCCATCTGTAATACAATAAAACAATAGCCCAATTTATTGCAACTATTACTTTTTCTGAAATGCAAAAGTACTGTTATCTTGTAGTTATTTAGCAAAAAAAAACCCCACACAGATGGCCAAAATATCACTCCTCAGTAATTCAAATGCCTTATTATCTACTTGTATTTATATATACAGGCATTTAAAGTTAGGTCTCTAATAAGCAGCATGATCTTCAAGAGTGCTGAATATGCACAGATCCCATTAAGGTCAACAAAAGCTGCAGAGTTTGACATATTTAAAAGTCAGGCTATTTATAGTTAACCGTCCAAATTTGGGGAAAAAAACTTGGTGAATTTGTTTATATTACACATGTAATTAAGAATCTGTGAATTCTATTGATATTTGGTACATATACCAGAATAGTACTGTGCAATCTGTGGTAAGACTAAAGCTGCTCAGCACACACAGCTTCCCCCCATCATTGCCTTCATTATGTAACACACAACCCAGTTTGCCTAGGAAGTGATTTCTGTAATTCATCATTCATTAAAAGAATGCATCAAATTCCTTCCAGTAAAAACACTGACCACACAAGGGCATCTTTAGTCAGTAAGGAGTTGCAGCACCTTTCAAATACAAATGACAGACTTTTAGAACAAGCTAAGATTATTTCTAACAATGAGGTGAGAGCTAATCATATGAGAGGATTTCAAATTATGCAGCTCCCACATTGCAATTTTAAAATTAAAACATCAAGCAGAAGAATAGTTCAATTCTGAAAGGGGTGAACAACTTTAACTCCTGTGTATCATTTTTAGCTTCACTGCAACACTCCAAGAAGAAGCCTTCTGTGCTGAAAGCTAGAATTAAAGGTGTCCTACAAACATCCATCGGGCATTAGGAACACAAGTCACCAGAAAGACAGTCATACGGTATGCTATTGCTTATGGGCTTTAGCCAGACTAACACAGATCTATCTGCAACCACTGATTTTACTAAGGAATATTACCAATTAATTGTTGTGCAAGAACACAATGCCAAAAATGCTTGTGTATCTAACATTTTCTGATCACCTAGCATGAACTCTCACTTACATCAGACTTTTTGCCCAACAACTAGGTCCCTGTAGAATAATTTTCTTTTTTCTTTTGAGCTATGAAAACACTTCTTTCAAGTAAAAGAAATTAAGATAATAGAATTTTGGTTAACAGTGTTTCAGAAAGACAAACTGAAACTGAACACATGAAAACAAGAGCTAAGATGAGTAAAGAAACTGAAAGCTGGTATTGCAAAACAGAACAATTTAGCTTTTTTTAAGTATACAAAATTAAGCAAGAGAAAACAGAAACATTCCCTCCAAATATACTTGGAGGCAGAGCCATGAGGGAGTAGAGTTCCATAGAGGATAATGCTGGCACAAAATCCGTTATTTAAAGGCAATGAATAAACTGACTGAAACTAAAAGGTAATCAATGATCACAGGAAGTGGGCTCTGGAATAGCTACGCAAAATGAACAGTTGTAACAAAATAAGAGCCTGGGTACTTCCAAGCTCAAGCTTGGCCAGCCTATGAGAAACGCCACACGCCACAATTTCTTGCAATAGCCATTCCCATAGTGTTGATTTCACAAGTCCTTTGTATCCTCATTTCCTCAGGACATTAGTCGTAACTAGTGCTTTACTGGCATACTTAAGAAGATCTAATAGGTGAAGCAGGCAGTTACTTCGGGGAAGCCACACTGCAAGCTCCTGCTGCACCGTACTAATGGCTTATGATTCTAACAGCAACTTTTGGGTATCATGGCATAAAGTGATCTTTTTACAGTAGTTAATGAACAAGATGCTTCAGACTCCTGAATTTATTAGAGAAACCTTTCCTGCTCTTGTTTTCCAATGTGCTGACCAATCCTTCCAATCCACTGCAAAAAAAAAAAAAAAAAAGGGGGGGGAAAAAGAGGAAAGGACAATTTAGCATAGACACGCTGAGTACTAGCAACCTTAAAGTGAGGAGAACCGCCTACCCCAGGGAGCTAGAGCGAATATGGGGACAAATGCCAGAATTGGCACTAAAGGTACAGCCAACGGCAAAGCTAGCGGAGAATGGGAGCCGTTCCGCGGCGTCTCTCCCCGAGGCGTAAGCACGCCGCCGCTGCGGCCGGCACAGCGAGCCCCGCACCTGCACCGGGACGTGCCCCCCGGCACGGCTGCAGCCCTGCCGGGGCCCGCCCGGCCGCTCACAGCCTCACCCTGCCCGCCTCCCCGGGAAGTCTCACGGCTGCCGCAGCCCGGGGCCCGCGGAGGAGAGGCCCAGCCCCGCGGCCGCTCGGCCGGGACGGG
>VZTR01032757.1:235775-249578 GCA_013400775.1 Chaetops frenatus
AGACGGTACCTGCCGAGTTTACATTTCTTGAGGCCGGTGTCGTCCGCCGCCACCGCCGCCCCCGAGGACTTCCTCTTCTTCTTCACCGGCATCGTCCCGTCTCGGGGCGGGGCCGCCCCGCTGCCGGGGCCCGCAGCCGAGGCCCCCTCGGGCTCGCTTCCCCTGGCCGCCGCCGCCTCCCGAGACCGGCGGTGAGGAAACGAGAGGAGACGCCGGTCCGCCCTGCTCCTGCTGTTCCTCCCCAGCCCCACCTGGCGCTGCCGCCGCCCCCCCCTCCCCACGGGCAGACGCCGCCGCCGCCGCCCCGTCCCCAGAAGCGGGTGTCGCGCCGGGGGGGGAGCGAGCGCCGGTGGTGTCGGCTGCTGAGGGAACGGCGAGAATGACCCGGACACAGTCGGAGCCGGGCAGGAAGTGGTAGCGCCGCCGGGGCGGGGCTGCGCCGGGACCCGCCCCCGGGAGGGCGGGGCTGCTGCGCATGTTTTCCGGCCGCAGCGGGAGCCGCGTGCGTGGTAAAGAGCTGCGGTGCAGGTTACAGCTCAGCGTTCGGAGCGAAATAAATGGGCCACTACTAACTCTTCCAGTCCTTTCGAGCCCGCGCGATCACAGCCCGCACCCAAGGGGGAGCTGCTGGTCGTGTCCCGTCAGCGGTGGAGGCGGGCGTGAGGCTGGGGCAGCCGCCTGCCGAGAGACGCGAGCCGTGGCCGAGTTCAAGGGCAGCTGCTGGGCGGGTCGGGAAGCGCTCTAAATTGGAGACCCTCTGGGAAAGCGGCCGGGAGCGCTGAGCAGGGAGCGGGTCACTATACCCGCACTGACCCGCGAAACCACGGGCAGCCACAAGCCTGTGGTCCCGGTGGGCGGTCTGAGCACTCGCCCAGCGCCCCACAGGGCCGGGCTCGCAGTCTTTCTCCGCCTTGCTGTACCAGGCACCACGGGCTCTAGCGGAAACGATCCGCAGCGGGGTGGGGGTGTGGGAAACACGCCAAATACTGTGGCGGCCGTGACACCGTGACACGGCTGATGGCAGGAGAGATGCTTTGGTAAACCCAGCGGAAGCCTGACAAGGGATCGGCCTAACTAAGCCTGGGTGATTGCCTTGCGCTGCTGCGGTGCGGGGAAGAGCGCGGCGCTTTCTCCGCCGGGCCCGCCTTGTCCCGTTGTTCCCCGCCCCGTCCCGCTGATTTCCGAGCCCGTCGGCCACCGCCTCCTTGCCCGGCGCCACCCGGAGCTAAGACGCCTGCGCGCCAGGGCCGCCATCTCTGGTCACCGTAGTGACGGGTCCCGACGACGGGGGTACGGCACGGGCCTCCCTCCTGTGCCCTCGAGCGAATCTTCGTCCTCCCCGCCGTGAGCCCTTTGTATCTTCTCCCGCCAGCGCCTGCATGTGCTCCCGTGGTGTTCTGGATCCGCCCCTGCCTTGATCCTGTCTGGTGGGGTGCGTGCCGCCACCATGGCCGGGGAGGGAGACCGGAGGAAGCGCTTTATTTCAGCCACGGCTGCCAACTACTTCGGGCTGGACCCGGCGGGCGGTGCCGCTGCCCTGGCCGCGGGGCTGTATTCCCGTCCGGAGCTGAGCCACTTCCTCGACGACGGCAATGAGTTCCTGCTCGTCGTGCAGCACGCGGGCACGCAGCTCAGCGCATCCAACAAGGTACCGTAGTCTCCGGCAGCTGAGGGTCCCGCGTGTCCGCCACGTCCCGGCCTGTGAGCCGGGATGCAGAGCCTGGAGGTAGCCCAGGCTTGGTAGCCGTAAAGACTGGTGTCAGATTTGAGAAACATCTCCCTCCTGCGAATACCTGTGCAGGTCTCTGTGTCTGCTCCAAGGTACTGGCGGATGCCGTGGTTTAACCCCAGCCGCCAGATAAGTACCACTCCCTGTCCCCCTACCCCGCCGTGGGGGGACGAATCGGAAAGACAAGAACGCCGTGGGTTAAAATAAGAACAGTTTAATAACTGAAATGAAATAAAATATAGTATTAGCTAACTACTAAGTACACTAATAATAATGTTAATAACTATAAAGAAAAGAGGAGAGAGAGGGGAACAAAACCCAAGAGATACATAATGCAGTTATTTACAGCCCACTGACTGATGCCCATCCCGTCTCCCAGCAGGGATCGGTGCCTCCCAGCAAGCTCCCCCCAGTTTATACACAGATGCTCTGTGCTGTGGAATATCGCTCTGGCCAGTTTGGGTCATCTGTCCTGGCCATGCTCCCTCCTAGCTTCTTGTGCTGTCCTCACTGACAGAGCATGAAGCACTGAAAAGTCCTTGACGTTGGATAGTTACTATCCAACAGCAACAACCAGTATAGCAGTGTGTTATTAACATTATTCTCATACTTAACCCAGAATACAGCACTGTATCCACAGTTAAGAAGAAAAATAATGCTATCCTTGCTGAAACAAGAACACTGTCCCCAGAGCCTGTGAAGACCATACAGTCTGCTGACAATACATTTGTTAGTGGGTTGTGCCCATGCTGGTGCAGGTTTAGTGTGCTGTATATTGGCTCTGTGTGAATGTAATGTGGCCTGGGGCATGGAGTTGAATGTATGATTTCTTCCTGGGCAGGATTGCATGGGCAATATCCATGCAGGGAATGTGTGGCACATAGGCTGATATTTGACAAATCCAAGGTAGATGTTTGTCTAAACTGTGCATTTTCCAAATTGCTGTGTGCAGCTGTGAGCAAATCTAAGGTTCATTTTGTGAAATGTCCTGCCTCAAGTCTTGTGTTCAGCAGGTGACTCATGGGATTGGTACCATGGGGTGTGATGTGCACTCAGTGTCACCATGTAAGGATGGCATGGTGTGATGCCAGCCACACAGAGTGTACAGGCAAGGTGTGGGTCTTGACATGGGACCTGTCATTCTGCAGTGAAACCAGGGACGTGGTGTCTGTTGTGTCAGTGGCTTCACGCATGTAAGGAGTCATCATCAACGTGTGAAGTGTGAACCAGCAACTTGCATAACTCTTTGGTTAATTGTCTGTGAAGTTTAGTGCATGCTGTGTTCAGGCAAGAATGGACATTTATGTGTACAGGTTTTTGGGGGTGCTGCTGAGCCACTGGCTAAAATACGAAGCAGCTTTCAGCAGCTGTGGAAGATCCAGGTGCATATTGGTGCTATACTGTGTAGTTGTCTCAGTGAAGCTATGTCTTCAGGTGTTGGGGTAAAGACTTGATAAGAAAATAAAACTGATACTGTTCAGTAAAACTGAAAGCTGTTCTTACTACCCTTTGTTTCTTTTAACAGAAAAATAGTACGCAGATGTTTACAATTGCACAGAATCTGGGATTTCACTTAGTGGATCTTTTTGCTATTAATTTCTCAAATGTTTAATATATTTTCCTGTTCTATGAATTCTCCTCGGCCACAAATTGTTTCAGTAATTACTTTATGGCAATTTTTGGAACTTTACCCATAAGTTGGGCTGTGGATGAAACATTAGTCATGTTACAATTTACAATTTTACTGATGAAGGAGCGTGCCTTTCTCTGTTCTTGAGAAATCTGTGAATAGAGTTATGTATTTATAAACTCAGGAAAACAATACAAAATGTTTAGAATATGTAGAAGAATTTTCCCAAAGGTATGTAGCATAAAAATATGATGGAAAAAAATAGGCTTTATGCTTAGTTTTCTCTAGGCACCATACAGAGTTTCTGTTTTGTCCAGAGAAAGCGGTAAGCAGAGTTTTCAAAATACAGTAAGAAATTATGGTGTTTACAGACATTATATGCTGTGAAAGTCTTTATATATTTGATATCAGAAGTCAGGTTCCTATGGACTCAGAAATGAGTATAATAAAAATTTTAATTTTCTCTGCAAATCAGATACTACCGGAATTTTATCAGAGCCTCAAGGGAGCAATTTGGTATTTTAAATCTTTTTCTTCATGCAAAGTGTTTGTGTAAATGGTGTATGTAATTTAGCAGTCAGTAACAGCTTTCTAAACAAATCCTGTTTTCTTGATTACTACAGATTGAAGCTACTAATTCAAAGAATAATGTGTTGGTGTTCTTTAAGCTGAGGCCTGACGTAATTACTGAAGATAATCTTCACAGTAATATTCTTGTGTCATCTATGCTAGATTCACCAATCAACACCCTTTATCAAGCTGTACGACAAGTTTTTGCACCAGTGTTACTGAAGGTGAGCAATATACTAGTTTAAATGTTCTGTAGATTTATATTGAGATATTGGAATTCAATAGGATGTTGCCTAATTCTGAACTAAATATTTTAAGTTACAAAACCAAAGTATTTGAGGAGATTAGGCAGTGGGTGCTAGTCATAATTTCTAAGTTAAAGCAAGTACTTAAGCTCCTATCAGTAGGGATGAGGGGAAGATTCTAGTCATACATATGCCTGACTTGAAATGTGGAATACACCGGCCATTGGTGGTTAACATGGAAAAACAGCTCACACATTTTCAGGGTGCCTTTATAAACCCAACAACTGATTTTTGATTTTGTGATAAAAATGTTTTTTATAGTATTATTCTGAATTGTTAAAATAATTAGGTGCCCTTCCTCAATGTAAGGGGGAAAAAAAAGGCTACATTGTCCCTCCATGTCGTTGGTACTTAGTCTGAATTTTATATTTTTTTAAAAATTAATGGGAAGAAAATTGTAATTGCTCTATCATGTGTCATAATTTTTGAAATTTTCATTACAGGATGAAAAGTGGAGTAAAGCATTTGATCCCAAGCTCCAGAAGCTTTTAAGTGAGCTTGAAGCTGGCTTGAGTACTGCTCTCAGAAGATCAGATCCCAGTCACACAGGAGCAAAACTCAGTGAAGATGATGTGCGAGGTTTGTTTTACAATTATGTCTTTTATAGTTAATTTTTAATTCGGAGCAAATAATTTATTTGCAAGTTGAGTGTTTAGGTTTCCTGGTAATTGCACAGTGTGAAATATAACTGGTTGTTGTTAGTAGACTGGAATTACTGATGGTCATGCCAGGAGACCAGAGTTGACTTTTGTACTGCATCTAGTCAGGATCAGAAGTTAAAGGATATTTATATAACCATATGTAAAAATTTGCTTTAGAAAGTATGTTCTGACTGAACATATTTTATACACATTCATTTATTTTATATTTAAATATTTTCTATTTTATTTCCAGCTATACTTACACCAACAGATGAATTTCAATTCTGGAGAGAATGTGCTCATCATGGAAGTAAAGGGTGTGGTAAAGAGAGAGCTTCATATTTTAGAGACCTATTTGACGACATTGCAAAAGTATGTTTTATTTTGTGTGATCAGTGATATATTTCTAGACTAAGTAAAAAACACTCTTCATATGAAATATATGTCAGTCTATGTACACTCTTTCCAAATATATGAATGTATAACTATTTAATTATTTTTCTTAGGCAAGAAATTTTTTTTTTCCTTACTTTAAATGATATTCATGTAGTTTGTAGTGACAGTGGTGCATGGGAATGCAACTGTATGCTACAGTTTGCGAACTGGGGATTGACTAATGAGATGGAAAGGACACTGTTAATGCTATCATGCTACACTTTTGGCACACACAAAGCACTTTCTTGAATAGTGCTTCAGATATCAGTGAATACTTCACATGAATAAATTTACACAAATGCTTGGTTTTTTGAGAGGATTATGACAGAGTATTCTGTTATGCAGTAGACCTCAGGAAACTATACCACTTGCCATCTTCAGGAAAGTGTAAAGGTTTCTACAATACTTTTTGCAAAGTAAACATATTAAGGATATTTTTTTCTAGGATTACTACAACTTGGATACTCTCTCATTATTTGAAGTTGTGGATTTGGTGGAGGCTACCAAGGATACTCTTGATGGTGTGTGGAGACAAACAGAACATGATCCTTATCCACAGTCTCGCATGCATAATCTCTTGGATGTGATAGGTAAGCCTTTATGCAGTCTTTATTAAATGCACAGTCGAGAAAAGTAAAATGATTCCTTGAGCAGAGACCCTCTTCCTTATAAAGGCAGTAATAACAGCCCACAGCGTGAAGGTGCCTGCTTCTTCTAATTACGATGCATGAATATTCTTTGCCTTCTAGTATGCGGTAATTCAGCCAGTTCTGGTAGATGCCTTCACACATGCTTGGGAAAGTGTTAGATAGAAAATGGAGTTGGATACCTTTTAGCCTGTGGGCTAGATGTGTAATGCTTCTGTTTGACTCTGTGTCTTTCTCTCAGAGGAGAAAATTTATTTACATAAATTCCCATTAAAGGTCAGTTCAGTCTGTGTGGAGGTGAGAGCAGGATGTGCAGAGAGGTTCTCCTGTCTCTCTCCTGACAGCAGTGCCATGTTTGGGGACAGGCACAGGATATAATTTTGTGTGCTGCTGCCAAATATGTGTGTGTGTGAGAGGAAGGGTTATAGGGAGCAGACAGATACTGCTATTACTGCTGATAAAGATGGGTGCTTGTGTGTGGAATCCAGAATCCAAATATGTCAGCTTCATGTGTTGGACCAACTTCAGTTTACCTTGGAGATATTCAAGAGATTTATTGAATCTGAAACAAAATAATCAGTTATTACTGCATTTGTGTGGTCTGAAATCAAGACACTACACTGTTTTAAAAAATGTGATTGGAATGCGATGTAGCTTTAAAGGAATTACTTTAAACAAACATAACATCTTGGGTTTTTTATACTTTTTTGTCTTCTAGGTGGCTCACTAGGTAGATTTATTCAAAGAAAATTAGCAGCTTTGAATTTGTGGGAGGATACTTTGCACAGTGTTAAAGAAAATATACAGGCTGGCATCTTGATCTGTGAGCAGTGGGTGTCAACTTGTGAGTACCTAACTGGACAACTGTGGCAACATTATACTCTACATCCATGGAAAAATGACAACTATTTCCCTGAATTGATAGCCAAACTTGGCCAACGTCTTGATGAGGTAGAGATTTGAATTATACGCATTAGTTCCATTAGACACAGAATTAAACAGCATTGTTTCAAGTTAAAAAATGGAATTGAAATACTTTCATAGTCTTTTCAGAGTCAGATAATATTCCATAATCTGTTTGTATGAGCCTTTCAAAGGTTTCTTGTAAAAAGGAGAGAGATATGTACTTGTAAATATAAGTTTTACGTAAAAATACATTTGCTGTATCTAATACTTTTTTTCCCTCCCAGGTGCTAACTGTTAGAACACTGCATGAAAAACTTATGTTCTTTTTGCCAGCTGGAGAACAAAATTCTTTACATTTTTCCCATGTGTTTGAGCCTTTTGCTGGCCTAAATCCTGTACACTATAATCCTTACACAGAGGTATAATGCTTATTTTTAATTTATTCATGTTCCTTCTATGTCTTTTTGCAATGTATATAGTCCTAAACTAACACATGAATTGTTATCTGTAGCCATTATGGAAAGCAGCACTCTCTCAGTATGAAAGAATTATTGCACCAGCGCAACAAAAAATAGCAAGCAAATTGAAGAAATTTATTTCAGAAATTCAGGACAGTCCACAGCAGGTATGGGTAATTTTGTAGTCTGAAAACTTTCCTGCAAATCGAGTTATTTAATTCTTAAGTAGTCAATTGAGGGGATGGGAGTAAAGTACTTAGAGCCAAAGACAGCTCTACTGGGTGGTGTGAGCTTATGTTTAGTTTTTTTCATGGGAAAATGATAACTTTGTAAAATCTTCATATTCCAGCTTCTTCAAATATTTCAGAAACATAAGGAACTGATAAAGCACCCAAATATAAGCAAAGAACTGCTTTTTGAAAGAGAAACATTGCTGGCAGCACTTCAAGATTATGTCAAAGGTATTTCATTGCGTTATTTTTTTGTGAATGTTAGAATCTTTATTTACTTTTAGAATTATGTTGGTTTTATTAGTATATTTTATAACTGCAATAATGAACTAAGGTTGTTCTATTAGATTTCTGGTCTAATGCATCTTTTGCATGTGTTAGACTATGAGACAGACTTCGAAACTCGGTGCCATGGTGTTCCTGGTGATGTTTCTGGACCACTGTCAGGCAAGAACCTTTCTGAAGTTGTCAATAATATTGTGTGGGTACAGCAGCTGGAACTGAAGGTGAGAGATTCTGTTACTGTTTACACAAAATTTATCATAGAGTGTAAAACATGGTATTTGACATTTCTGTGGGGAATTCCACATAGAAAAATTGTGGGCTTCCCAAGAGCTTTATAGTCAAGGTTTCTTATCAGTGGTGCTGCTTGCTAAGTTGAATTTTATTAGCGGACCCAGAATGTAGTCTTTTTGTAGTAAAGTGAACAGCCTTCTTTAAAAAAAAAAGAGCAAATTTAAGACATGAGGTGTTTTTGTTAAATTTTACCCTGCAGTTTGCATTTTAAAATTGTATTTAGGATTCACAGATAGCCAGATTCAGAAATCTTAATTCTCACTTGCTATTAGTAACCTTTGTAGTGTCCTCTTGAAATCAAAGGGGTTTTTTGGTAGTACATTTTGAGCTTGTGCCTGCCAGGAAATTTACAGTACTAGAAGTAAACAATTGTACAATAATTCTGTGTTCTCTTAAAATGTACTGGATTCTATTTTAATTTATCTTGTTTGTATTTACACTTTAGTTGGAAACTTTGAAGTTTTTTGGAAAACATTGGCCAGTGAAAACCAAAATATTTTTTATGAACATAAGTGCCCTCTACAATAACTATAGATTTGAATGAGAATAGAAGTTACTTATCCCAGAATAACTATTAGCCTTGTTCAGCTGATGTGTGTCAGTCGTATGCCTGCTCTAGGCTGTGCTAAATTTTTTAATTGCTCTCAAATCTCCACTGATTGTATCAACTAGGGTTTTAATTTGTCCATGTGTAGATGTGAAATTCCATTTCAAATACCTTTGAGTATGGTCATGGACCTTATAGATGCAACAGAAGACTCATAGGAGATCTGTACTTTTACAGAGAGTTAATTAAAGATGAAGTGGGATATCCTGGGGTATCTTAATAGGGGTTAATGCCACTGTCAGCATTGCCAATGGACAGCTTATTCAGACCCAATTTACTTTAAAGAGAATTCAAACGTCTGGGACTCAGTTCAGAATTTGGTTTTTTCTCCTAATCAACTTTTGAATCCCACTTGGATGTTGTGCAATTCCGATTTTTCTTGTGATGATTTTTCTTTTCTGATCGAGTACTGGGAAGTTAAGCTTCTTTTCTTTGTTATTGTTTTTAAGGTGGATGATTCTATCAAGCTGGCAGAGGCTCTTCTCTCTGACTTACCTGAATTTCAAACTTTTCATCGAACTGCAAATTGTTTTATGGACCAGTTAAAAGTATATGAGCAAGAACAATTTGATGACTGGTCTAGGAATATCCAGTCAGAATTATCAAATCCCAAGTCAGGACTTTGGTAAATACACTCTTGTTTGAATAATGCTTATTAAGTAATGAAATCTGTAGTGTGGCATAATTCATTAGAACTTGACAAAGGAAATAAAAAGAATTACAGGATTGAGAATGAATGGAGAGACAAAATAGAACAATTTATTATACTTTCATCATCCTTCCTGCCAGTCTTGCTTGGTAAGGTGAAGTATACAGTACATTATTATTAATTACTGATTAATAGCTAATATTGCAGATTAATAACTAATCTTGCAGTTTCTGTTACCACCTGAAATGAAAGACATGTTTGGTTTGCTTGCTGTTTTTACTTATACCCATTGTAATCCTTATAGTGATAATGTATAGAAACTATATATATATATAATGGATAGATACTAGAGTATAGCTGTGATATACAGATAACACATGAAAAGTAACAAATTAATTGTTATTCACAAGAAATTCTGCAGTCTACATAAGGCAGATGAAAGAAGGGTAAGCATATCAATTAAACTTCATGAATTTTGTTTCCCAAAATAATACATTTTCTTTAAGGGATATTAAAATAAATTTTAACAATTTTTCTTTTAGGTGATTGGGCACATAGCTTCTGTCTTCAACTCCAAGTGTTGCAAAACTCCTCTGAAAAGAATTTTTCCACAGTTAAAAGGGATACAGGAGTTCATNNNAAAAGGGATACAGGAGTTCATACTTATGTGAAAACCCTTATTTTAATGAAAATACTCAAATATGTAACAGCCATTTAATTTATTGCTACCATAAAATTTTGTTATTGTGAGATTTTAAAAGATGCGAAGTGGTTAATTAAAAGAACAAGAAAAGAAGAAGCTCCGTACAAAGGAGAATGCAGTGGATATGGGAACTAGAAAAGAAATGAGAAAAAGTGTATAAGGGTGAAGTGTTTATGAAAGGATGGTGGTAGAAGCATTGCTAAAGTAGAAAAAATAAGTGTAGTAAAGTCTGAAGATAGGCTGATGTTCTTTTTAGCATGTGGTTGAATATAGCAAAATGTTCCATTGATGCAACTTCTGGTTCTTAGATTGGTTCCCTCAAATTATTTTCTCCCCCATTTGCAGTGCTGAAGACTGGGGCAGTAATGTTCCTGCTCGAGAGAGAGTATGATGGATACAGTGTAATTTAGAAATACTGTCTAGCTGTGAGTTACATGTTAACTATTGTCACAAACCAGAAAAACTTTGTAAGGAAAAATGATCAATGTTGTTAATTCTGTCTTATCTTCATGGAATAATTTCTTAGTAAATTAAAATGTTAATAACCATAGAAAAACAAAATAGAATGACATCCAGCTGTTTAGAATAGTTTGTTATATTATGGCAAAATGCACCTGAGAAAGGGTTAAATATCAAATTATATTCAGTAATATGATTGATTTTCGTTCAGTATCCAAGGTAATAGCCCTGTGATGGAGTTGGATCCCATTTCTGGAACATTGAAAATACTTTACTCAGATCGTTTGGTGACTCTGCTAAGAGAAGTACGTCAGCTATCAGCACTTGGGTTCGCTATACCAGCTAAAATACAGCATGTTGCAAACACTGCACAAAAGTTCTGCAAGCAGGCAGTCATCCTCAAGCAGGTACAAGATTATGCCATAATGACTTTTTGTTCTGACTTCCCAGCTTTAGTTTAATCGAACTTTTCTACAGTACTGCCTTTTCTGTCTGTGTGGTTAAGTTTTTTGCTATTCTTCTCTGTATGAAAGTGACTTCTTACTTGAACAAGTTAGCTAAATCCATAAAAGAAAACAAAAAAGTAAGGATATGCTTTACAATTTCAGAATGTGTCTTCTTTTGAAATATAGTATTAAAGCCATATGAAGTTACTGTATGAATATACAAAAATAAGACAAGTAATTAGTTGATTACCTGGTTTTAGTCTCAGTTTTTTATAATCATGACTAAAGGGAATTGTCATAAAATGGAGCAACCTGTCCTTGCCATTGGTAGTTTTCAACTGAAAATATATTAGCAAGTATTTTAATGGAAGTATGTGTGGGGTTTTTGGGGGTGGGTGAAATATTTTTTTGATTGCACTCAACGCCATGCATGTTTTTGTTTGGCTTGTATTTCAATTCAATTTCACATTGATATCTGAGATACCCCTACAGCTAGGGCAGAGATGACAGAAGACTTTATTTTTACATTTAAATTTAAGTTCTCCATTTTTTACAGGTGGCACATTTCTATAATTCTATTGATCAACAAATGATTGGGAGTCAAAAGCCAATGATGTTACAATCTGCTCTAGCATTTGAACAGATAATTAAGGTGAAAGAATTTCCCTTTCTTTGTCTTCTTAATTTCAGTGCTATCTGTACATATTCTGTGCTGCTTTTTCTATGTTTATTGCATTGTAATTAAAAAAATTATTCCTTGATAAACAGGTGAAGTTGATTAGCGATTATTAGTGTCACATTTTTGGTTTTGATCTGGGCAGAACAAAGGCCAACAGAGGTGTTTAAGGTGTCCTCTCATCTTCTGATGTGTGCTTATGTTTGTGGAGCAGTCTCAACATCAGTGGATCTATTTCAAACTCTGTTAGGGATCTGTCATTAATCCTTCTCCAGTGCATTGATGTAGCTATAACACTATGCCCCTACATGTCTGATTTGCCAGATTACTTTGTCTCTAGTGCACTGGGGAAAGGGAGGTCCTCTATTTTTTTGCTAGGAGTAAAACCATGTTTCTCATATTATCACATCCTGTATGCTGGCTGGTAGACTGTTTTTCTGATTAAATGTTACAAAGTTTGTCTGATTTTAAAGAATTCAAAATCTGGTCCTGGAGGAAAAGCTCAAATAACATGGGATAATCCCAGAGAACTGGAGGCTTATATCCAAAAACTCCAAGCTGCTGCTGAACAGCTTTCCACTGAGAATAGAAAACTAAGAAAGTGGCACACAAACTTCATTCGAAAGGTATATTTTCCAGATGAAATTGAAGTCATGTCTGTTATAGCATACCTTAACCTTTCTTTCATTTACATGATGATGAGTATGTTTATTATTCCTTAAAATTTTTTTTGACAGGTCATATTGCTTATGAACATTGATCTACTTCGGCAGCAGCAGCGTTGGAAAGAGGGACTTCAGGAGCTCAGAACTGGTTTTGCCAGCCTCGAGTTGCAGGCAGGGTTTGATTTTCCTACTGCAAACTGTGAACATTTGACTTCAACAGTAATTAAGATTTAAGACTCAAACATAGCATGATTGAATTAATTTTGATTAAGGAGTTACTGTCTTAGGAAAACATCTGTGTCCTGGTTAATGCCAGATATGAGGTAAAATCACAGATGAGGAGGATGGAGATAATTTTTTTGTGTCTTACTAGCAATGGGAGAAGAATTTTTGGGTCCATGACAGTTGTTAGATGAGGAAATGGGAAAACCTCGGGTAATGTAGATCAGTTGTTTCTGAGCAATTAATGCAAGGTAAAATGAAGAAATTGGTACAGATAATGAGTGATCAACACACAGAATAAAACAAATGTATAAAATTTAGAATTAAAATGGATTTCTGCCTTAAATAATGAGAAAAATATATTTTTGTTTGTTCACTTATCAACTGACAACTTTTAGAGTAGAATCATAGAATCGTTAAGGTTGGAAAACACCCTTAATATAATTGAGTAATATGATAAAGATTTTGATTAAAAATATCATATTATCAGAGTAAGCTATTTTGAGTTATTATTCAAGTCAGTTTAGTTTTTCCTGTAGCCTTCAGCAATCCAAGGACTATATTCTTTGGATGGATATGTTGTTCTTACCCTTTATAATGCAAATGCAGATTACTTTTGTTGGTGTTTGCCAGTCAAATAAATGCTGTGTCTTTACAGTATTTTACTTCTAGTTCTGTTTTCATTCATTCATTTCATTCATTCATGTTTTCATTTTTATTTTTATGAAAAATAAGTGTATTGATTCAGCTTCTGGCTTGTGATTTCTTTTGAGGTTTAATTTGCAGATTTTTATCTTTAAGTCAGTATATTTTATGGAAATAATCTAGATTTGCTTTAGGATCTGTTTGAAAATTATTTTGATATTAAACAATGGTTTTAGATGGAAAATTACCTAAACTGTATTCAGTTACTCTTTAAAAATCTTGCAGTAGAAGTGATAAAACTTAACCCAGTATGTTTTTTTTTTTCACATTCCAAAAATTATAAGATGGTACAGTCTTACTGCTGTTGTCATCAAGATGCTACATATTTCTTTAAAAACTCTATTATAATTGTCTGAAGGCCTATTTAAGACAATTTCAGGTTTTCTTAATCTCTAGAATCTTTGTGTTGGAAGAGCTCCAATGGGCAGCTTTGAATTGTAGGGCAAACCTTAACTGTATAGCTTCCCGCAGCAGCCCTGGACTGCCTCCAAAGCCCTGTCTGAAAATCTCCAATGAAACAAGACAATCTTTTAAGCTGAAACAA
>VZTR01032757.1:278555-296852 GCA_013400775.1 Chaetops frenatus
TTTACTTCTATTGTTCGTATCTGTGCAATTGAGTAAGTATATGTGAATTAGTCTAACTCTCACAACTCAGATTCAGCCTCTCTTTATAAGAACCTCTTGTCTATTTCGTCTTTACAAAGATGTGGCTGTTCTAGTCTTTCATCTTTTCTCAGTTTGTGATAGTGAGATTTGGTGCTATTTGGTGCCTCTTGGCACCAGAGTCCAGCTAGGAGGAATCTGTAGCTGCCTGTTGATAGTGAAGTGTTTGAAGTATGTTTCCTGTTGTATAATTTTGCTTTGAGTAAATTGCTTTCTGCAGCTTTATGTTAAGGTGATGTTTCGTTAAAAAGTTAGAAAATTTGATGTTTATTTATTTGTTTTTAAGTTTGACCGTATCAACAAATGTATTTAGAAAATTTCTGAGAGCAGCCTATTGCAATAAAATGATAACTTTAGTTAGCTGCTTTTCAATGAAATTTCTCAGTAACTGTGCATATAAGTTTAACTCAGTTTTAATGAAATAGAAAAAGTCCATAATGATTAGGTTTTTTCCCTTTTTAGTTATCCAGAAAGAGAACAACTGCAAACTATTTATAGTGCCTACTTGGAACCCGTACTACAGAAAAACCTAAAGAATCACCCTGTTTGGGGTTCTTTAGCAAAAATACATCAGCTAGCAGGATCTATGGTTCAGATCTATGAACAGGTATGAAAGCCTCTTTTCTTTCTTCAAGGAGATGGAGAACTCAGATATTTTATTACAAATAATTGGCTTTTGATGTTAACAAGTGAGTAAAAAGGTTTATCAGTATTATAAAATTGGTATCAATTTTGGAACTTCTTATTTTCAGAAAATCCTAGATATTAGAAGAAAGCAGAGTAAGCAGTAAGTGCTCTTGCTTTCCCACAGATTTATTTTAGGATTTTGGCATCTGAATGCTTCTATACTTCCAGTTCCTGATTTATAAAATTTGGTTAATAGTGTTTTCCTACTTAATGGATGAGGAGACAGTGCAACAGATGATTGTGTGCCCATTTGTTATGGATGCTGTTTTGAACACAGAAGGAGATATGAGGGTGGAGTCCTTTTATAGACTACTTAATAAATTTGTACACTGTTAAAAGCAGGTGTCTAGAACTGGATGAAAGTTTGTTTTAGCCTCCCACTTGAGATTTTATGAACTTCTTTCTAGCAAAACGCTTAACTACATATGACTGCAATGTGGGTTTAGTCACTGGCTGGCATGCACCTGTTAGCAGGAGTTTCATATGACATTATCGATGTATTCTGAGAAATATGAGTTCAAATGTCATTACACTGCCATCAAATAACTGATGAGTTTTATTCCTTGAATTAAAGATGTAGTTGTAAATTCAGATATCCTCTCTGGAAGAAGAGTTAAGTATGAAGTATTTTGTAGTGAAAAAGCATTACTAATTTAGGTATGTTTTAGTGAGAGAATGTTAATAATTTAGGCAGGTTTTTATTCCATTTCAGTATTGCCTTTGCAATTCATATTTGGTATTGTTTAAAAAAGATATATATTTTGTCTAATAATACTGCACTAGCAGTCCTAGGTGAGATGTGCAGTTGTTTCGACCAAAAATGGTACCAAAAAATGTTCAGAAAAAATCCTTTGTGGTCCGAAAACAAGATTTAAACAAGGTGTGCGTTCATAAAATATCTGAATTTACACCAACCAGAAAACGAATTTATCTAGTATCTTAGAGAAAGTGCTTTACATTTTACAATATCACCTTTTTTCCTTCCCTTAATTTCTGTTTTTAGGTACGAGCATGATTCACAGTTGATGATTACAGTCATTACCTTTTTACACCATGTATTCTTACTCAGTGGGTTCTTGGTTTATTCAGATACGATTTAGAAGGTGGTAAGTCACTTACTTGGTTTTCTTAAATAAAGCAGTTCGAAAATGGCCTAGATTATTATTGATGTCGGTCTTATTGTTGGCTCTGCATGTAACTCATTGATCTTCTGAAACTGTGGACTGTCTGTAACTCAGTTGAGGGAAAAAATGCTTAATTCCATAACATGAAAGTTCATTCCTTAACATGAAAGTAAACAAGTTTAAAAAAAATCCAGTGATGTTTTAAAATATGTGTGGGAGATACTTATGGTTTAAGGGAATTTAGTAGGTTGGACAGCATTCCTACTATGTGAACATGAACTGTGTCTCCTGCTCTTCACTGTTTTGTTCTGTGGTTTTTTGTTTTTTGTGTTGGGGTTTTTTTGAGCATATGTGTTGTTTTCTGGATTCCCAGAGCCTTATCTCTCATGCTCATCCTGCTATAGTTGGTTGTATAAACCTGGTTTATACACATACTTCATAGGCTGCTTTCTAATCTCGTTTTTGTCTCTGAAATTGGTATTATTACTAGATCACAGGCAATTACTCATTATATTTTAGCCCTTACCTTGATTAAAAGGTTGCATGGAAGGCTGCTTAAAGAGTATAAAAGTAATAAGAATGTTGTCCTCCCTTTCTACTTATTTTCTGGAATCATGAGATGGTAAATGCAGCTTGAATGATGTCAGAAAAGCTGCACTGACAATCAATGAATGGGTAATCTCAGCCCATTTAAGGACTTCTTAGTTGTATCTAGTGTTGGCATATGCATGGGCTTTTCCAAGGATGAACAATTTGGCTTGTCATTTACTCACCTTCCTTTTTACTTTTGTGAAGAATATTTAAGATTTGAAGTATCTAGTGGCATTTTCTAATACAGATTGTTTTGGGTATTCTTATTTTAGTATTTGTAATCAGTCTTTCTCTTCCCATTTAAAAATGTCTTCTGGATTTTCTTCGTTTCATTGCCTTGAAAATTGACTTTTAATTTTGTGTGCAGCACCTTGTTCATTTTTGTTAGAAGCTGACACTTGTTTTTAATAGAATATATTTCATTTTATCTTGTCATGATCCATAAAGATACTATAAAAGCATTTCATGTTTACTTTTTCTCTTGTTTCTTCCTTACCGATGCTCTCCTGCTGGTATGTAATTTCTCTTGCTCATTTTCAATTTCATATTTTGAAATGGAAATTTGAAAATTTAATATAAATATATAAAATTAATTATCTCTTTACATTTTGTAGGTTCATTGATACAAACTCCAGACTTTGTATTGGAAGTTCTTGCTTATGAAGCACGTTGCTTGTTCCGTGACAGAATTGTTGGCAAGAAAGAACTTCAAGTATTTGATAACATTTTGTTCAAAGTGTTTCAAGTTGATTGGGGTTCAGATGTTCTGGACAATATGGCAGGTAAGCCATTTGAAGTGTACCATACAAACTTGAAATATTTGTTTGGGAGGTGCCTAATCAAGTTAGATAGCATGTGAGTTGAACATTGGAAGTTTTGAATGTTTTCTTTTATTTTCACAGATACCTTTTATGTAACTTGGGGAGCTTGTCAAGAGGCATTCATCACACCAGGCCAGGCAGTACCACCACATGGGAGGCCACTTGGCAGACTAAACTCAACAGACCTGAAAGATATTATTCAAAAAGTGAGACATGATTAAAGAATATACACAGCAAGGGTTCACAGTAGTGATTGTAGACAGTTTTGGCGGAGAATAACTTACAAGCACCAGGGTTATGGTGGGGGCTGCTTCTTGTTCAAAGAATCATCTTTTACATTTGCTGAAGTGAGGGAAGACTTATGACGTTCTGTGGCAGGCAGTAGGAAGTATCATGTAGCAAGATTACATTAATGAAAGGACATCAGCTGCATTTGCTGCTGATTTACAACAGTTTGATGAACCAACATTTTGAGAAACATTTATGTCCATATATATTAGTGTGTTGTTCAAATACCTAAGTGTTTTACTAAATGATTTATTTTTGAATTTGTAATATGGTAACATAATTTTTCTTTGAAGAAATGCATGTGGACTGTTTGGAGATTTGGCATGCTTTTCAGTTGTAAGGTACCAAAAGTGAGCTTGATGAGGAAATGCAAACATTTTAACTTTTCTAGGCTATCTGATTTTGAGGATGAGAGCTTTGAGATCATCACCCTTAGTCATAGTATTTGATGGACTGCTCTGGCAGATGGGAATCTACTCCCTCTCCTTAAGTGCCGACTTATGACCAACATGCTATATGGGAAATGGTGAAATTCAATAGCTTCAGTAAGCAGAGAGTTTGTTGTTTTTTTTTGTTTTTTTTTTTTTTTTGTGACTACTTAGTTACATTGGGCTTCTAAGGTGAGGTTTTAGTTAGTATAACAAGGTCAGAATTTAATCATAGGATCTGTTGTTGTGTGTGTTTCACTAGGAACTTCCATAGTCTGCAATTATGCAGCAATTAGGTACCTAAAACACTCTCCTGGGTTATTAATTAATTAATCTGTAGTCAGAGACACAGTTCAGGCTTTGTTCTGGTCCATTATTCAGTTTTAATTAGTTTAGTGATAGATTCCTATTTCAGTACACCAAAGACTTCCAGGGTGTTCTGGAGCTGAGCGCAGTGTGATATGTTCATTACTGATATATTTATTACTCATAAAGGCTATGTGAGGTATCTAAATTCTGTCACAAAAATAACTTTTTCGGAGAGAAGACCAGTGTGGTCTCTTAAGCTTTTAAGCTCTTCTTTTCTAAACATTTAAATGTTGGATGTTTTCATATCTCACTGCTTTTATTTATTATTAGTGATCAGAATTTTTTTTCCTCTTTTTTTTTTTTAATAGGGTATAATTCATTATGGACGGGACAAAAAAGAGATAGATATTTTGCTGTTCCATGAAGTCCTTAGTTACATATCCAAAGTGGACAGAGTGCTGAGTTTTCCTGGAGGTTCACTTCTTTTGGCAGGACGGAGTGGTGTAGGTCGTCGAACAGTTACCTCTTTAGTTAGTCATATGCATGGATCTGTTCTGATCACTCCCAAAATTTCCAGAGGTTATCAGCTGAAGCAGTTCAAAAGTGATCTTAAACATGTAAGTCACTCGGTTTCTTTTATTTTGTAATGCTGTAGGTGCATGTTAAAGAAAAAAATAAAAAGGAATTTAGAAGGACACGAAAGGTTGTGTGAAGAGATATTTTAAAAGAAGAAAAATGTCAGTTTAAATGAAACAAGTAATTTTTTAGAAGTTCTCACTCTAGATGTGTATACTGTTCCTTACCGTAACTAACTGAAACTCCACTTTTTGGAATATCAGAGCTCTTTTTGATTGTTGTAGAACTTATAAATATGAAGTTTATGTGAATATTGGAAAGGCTTTTTCGTGTATATATTTCCGTATTGGTATATACCTTTATTTTCTGTCTCTCCTATGATCTGCCAGTTAATAGTAGTTGAATCAAATAAAATTTTAGTGATTGATGAAAGTGTACATATTATTTAAAACCAGATGGAAACCTTGACTCAATAGTTTCTCATTACCTTCATCAATGCTAAAGAAAATTCTAGATCTGTGCCTACACATAAGAGTGATACAGTTCTATTATTGAGTCATATACATAAATATACTCTAAGAAAGAGTCTGTTTTAATTATTTTTCATTACTGTATATCTAGGCAATAATATATTTGGTGTCTCATATAACTGAATCACTTGGAAATCTTTTGTAAATATAAAGTAGTGTAGATGGTGTGGAGAAGACATGTATGTAATATATAGTCAAGGAAAGATTCTGATCCTTGTCAGTCCCTTCCAACTCAGGATATTGTATGATTATCATTCTCTTATGAACAATACACTGAGATTTAAATGTCTCTCCTGCTTCTAGGTGATGGAGCTTGCAGGCATTGAAGCACAGCAGGTGGTATTGCTGCTTGAAGACTATCAGTTTATTCATTCCACTTTCCTGGAGATGGTCAACAGTTTACTGTCCTCAGGTAAGTCAAGTCCAAAGAGATTATGGTACTACTTTTACCACACTGAGTTAGCTCAATGAGGTAGAATTGGGTGATGTTTTCTAATGTAAAGTCTCTATTAGAAGGTTTCGTTAGCTTTCTGTGCTGTTTTAATTAGAGTACTTGTATGTAAAAACCTGACTCAAGAGTCACTTAGTTGTCCTTTAACTTACTCTATAGTGCAGGTGCTTTCAGTTCCTCTAACTCATTTCAAAGGAGCTCTTTATAATAGTGTAACAGCAAAATGACAATGCATTCTATTCTACAGCTTCCCTTTTATAATAAAATTCAAAACTGAGAGGTTTCCAATGCTTTACTAGATTGTATAGACTGAGTCCTTTAATTAAGTAGTCATCAGCAAAGCTTACTTTTCTAAAGATAGTGAGATGATAAATAACAATAAAAAATAACAGAAGTGACTTTATTTTACTGTCCAGCTTTGTTCCTAGATCAGAGGATCATTGAAGGACTGCGTTGCTAAACTATTTTTTTGGGACTACAGTTGTTTAAGAGCTGATTAATAAGAGCACCAGATTTTCCTGTCTCTCAGGTGCTACCCCAAATCTACCTACAGTATCAGATCTTCATCATCCAGTTAAAATTTTATGTCTGAAGATCTAGATGACTACTCACTTTCATGTTCCTGTGTCCTGGTGTATGACAGCTTGGTTTGATTTGTTTTGTATGCAGTACTGGGTCATTGTCTTGGGGTAGATTTGAAACAGCTTATTTCAAACACATTTCAGCAATATAAACAAAGTAGACTATTAAATAGAATCACTGTAATTTGTTTTTTTTTGTTTTCATGACAATCATGAAAAGAATGAGTAAGTACACGGGATGATACTCTTGAAAGTGTAGAGATGAATGCTACAAAATTTGAATTCTCTATACAGAGGATTCAGGGAAAACCTTCAAAGGAATTTAAAGAATTATAGTGTATTTTATCTGACTTAAATTCATTCTTGAAATAGGAGAAGTTCCTGGGCTATATAAAACAGAGGAATTAGAACCATTGCTGTCTTCTCTGAAGGATCAAGCTTCGCAAGATGGATTTACAGGATCAATTTTCAACTATTTCACATACCGTATGTCAACAGAATTATAATTTAATATGAAGTATAGAAGTGGTATAATAATGGACAAATAGATTTTAACATGGTCCTTCTAATGTGTGTGGTTTTAACTTGTAGTAAGTTACTAAATACCAGGCAGGAATAATGATACTTGTGATATTTGAACACACAGAAACCTCAACTCGACCTTTATTTTTCTGTCTGAAATTTTGTATTGATCAATATTCTACAAATATTATGAAATCTTCTGTTGAAAGTAATTAGAAGGAAGAAAGCTTTTGTTCCCATTATTTTCTGGTTTGTATAGCTTTTATATATATTGAATAACAGAGATTTCTTCTTTTGGTCAATTATACCAAGAAATCACTTTGGATTCTGAGTAATTATAAGCAAGTTTCCAGACAGGTTTCCTAATTATTTGTATATCTTCCTTGGCCAAATGAGAAGATTAAATAGTTTACAAATAAGTCAAAGAATATGACTGGAAGAATACAGTCATAATAGCAGACCATGGAACTACTTCTAATTGGTTCTCTTGGTCTGCAAGTATTAGAATGAGAATTAATGCTTTCTACTGAAATACTGTCAGCTCTTCAGAATTAAAAAATACACTGTAGTATACATAATGAGAATTCATGGTACTAAGTAAGGGTCTACTTCCAAACATTCCTGTCCTAGTGTGATTTGATGTTATAGGCTCTTTTTTTTTCAGAAACTACCTTGTGATAAGTATTTGCAAGAAAGTAAATTATGTTGTATTTGCAATAAATCTACCATCATGTAGTTAGATTGTTATGTACTAAAAATTTAATGTTGTATTTTCTTAGGAATACAACAAAATCTGCATGTTGTCTTGATCATGGATTCTACCAATTTAAATTTCACCATAAACTGTGAAAGTAATCCAGCACTGTATAAGAAATGTCAGGTTTTATGGATGGAAACCTGGTCAGAAGACAGTATGAAAAAGGTAAGTTGCATTAATTGTGACTTGTTTAAATTAGTATCTCTGACTCTAACTGATTTCTGGTGAATAAGGTCAAGATATTTAAAGTTGTGAAGGAATAATTATCACTGTACTTATTTAATCCATTTGTACACTCTTACAAAGACAGAAAATTCTGCGGAACAGCTAAGTATTATTAGCATTGTTATTTTACCAGTAACATTATGTTTTGTTCTCTGTGGGCTGACTTGAACAACATGCTGACTACTATGACTCTGATCAAACACAGCATTTAAGAACAAAATACAGACTACAAGCAAAATGTTAAAGCCAATTGTATTGGGGTTTTGTGGTGAGGTTTTGATGTGGGGGTTGGCCTGCAGGGGTGACTTCTGTAAGAGGCTGCCAGAAGCTTCCCCCACGTCAGGTGGAGTTAGTGCCAGCTGGCTCCAAGAGGGATGTACTGCTGTCCAAGGCTGAGCCCAACAGCAATGGTGGCAGTGCCTCCGGGATAACATTTAACAAGTGGAAACAAGTTGTTGTACAGGAGCAACTGCAGCCAGAGAGAGGAGTGAGAAAACATGAGAGGGACATCCCTGCAGACTCCAGGGTGAGTGCAGAAGGAGGGGCAGGAGGTGCTCCAGGTGCTGGAGCTGAGATTCCCCTGCAGCCCATAGTGCAGCCCATGGTGAGGCAGCTGTGCCCCTGCAGCCCATGAAAGTCCTCAGTGGAACAGAGACTCACCTGCAGCCCGGGGAGAGCCCCATGCTGAAGCAGGTAGAAGCAGCTGAAGGAATCTGTGACCCCATGGGAAGCCCATGCACATATATGTATGTGATTATCACACAGAGCAACAAAACAGATCCCCTAAGCACAAGCGTAAACAGCACTAGAACACTGTTGCCCTCATCCTGTTTCCCTCCCTGAGTGATCTCAATGAAGGTCAGTTAGTGGGTAATATATACATAGGCAGAATGTGGATTAAGACTGTCTTATTTCCTCTTGAATTGTATGTACTTTTAAATCTGCGACATTTGGGCTGTTGTTAGGTCCTCTGTGAATTAGTTACTTCTTCTTACAGGCAGGAAAATCTCTTCCACTTGAGAAAATAGTAAGTTATCAGTGACATGGAAAGGCAGAACTTATCTTTCTAATGCTAAAAATATTCTGTAGATTCCTTATTCTGACTAAGGGTATAATTTTCAGTCTTTTCAAAAGAGAAACCAGAATGAAAGTTTGTGGGTTTTTTTGGTTTCTTTTTTTTTATTTTAACTGAAATTGTCATTGTTCATAATGTTCATGCAAAAAATCATGTGTTTGTTTTAGATACCTGAAATGCTTCTGTGTGACTCAGATGAACAAGGAAAGACTGGAAAAGCACATAAAGAAGTTAAAAAACATTCAGGTAATATTTAATATTCAGGTAACTAGTAGACCTACTAGTTATTATGCTTGTTATTAAACACTTGATGCCGTTGGGCATAGATATAACATAAATACTTTGAGTATGTGTTTACTAGCATATTCATATACTTCGGTGTTCACAAGACAGGCATTTTGCACAAGAAACCAGTAGTCTGGAACATACCTCCTGGTTGATGAAATGCAGTCTCTTCTGTCATAAGAAGTCACTGTGTATATTCAATTTTATAAGCTGATTTAACTGTATCTTGTTTTGGTCTGTCTCTGTTCTATGTGGATGTTACTTCACAGCTTGAAAATCTGATGTTTTGAGAGTTTTTTGGTTTCTAAATTTCATTATTCTTTTCATAGATCTGCTCATTTTACCTTAATAATTTAAAAATTACTTACTTATAAGTAAAGCCCCTTTTTCAGAATAATTTGGTTTTATCATAAGACTTGAAATTTAGTAATTTTAAAAATAGGGTCTCAAACATAACCTGAGAGACCAGTGCCAGCATTCACTTGGAGAATATTATGTTTAGCCACTTTCTATAAAAGTAGCACACAGAGGTCATGGAACCAACGGAATATAAGATGGTAAGTGGTTCACTTGGAGTTTCTTGTTTTATATTGCTTTATAGTAGGCCAATTGGAATAATGGTCAAAAATAGTATGTAGCGTTCACATTACCACCCCTCTTTATCCTAGATCATCATACTTAACCTAGGCCACAGTACTTATTAGAGGCATTCATTTATATGTAGATACGCTTTAGCAATTTTTTGCTTTTATAGGGTAATGCAGTTTATTTTACAGTATCCTTGGGCTTCTTTTGAGAAACTGTTCAACAAACTGAATGGCAGGAAAATCTTTTAGTTTGCCTGTCATCAGAGATAAGGGAGAAGACAAAAACACATGGACTTTATTTCTAAAAAAATCCAAGTATTTTAAAATTCAGTTTTTGTGGAAGTAGTTTCTTATATGATTAGCCCTCAGTAGTCTGCAATTAATTTTGCTGGCTTTTCCAAACATCAGACAATTTCAGTATATTTCTTTCGGAGAAATAGGCATTTCAAATGTACTTATATGTTGTTTACCTGAGAGGACATTAAAAAAGTATAGTCTTTGTGCTATTTTCAATACCCTTAATTTATATCTTGAAAAGCAAGCATATTCTGTTGCTCTTTCTTAATTATTTTAATGTGAGATAAAATTCAGTATAATTTTATTTATGTAACAAATGATGTTGTACAGGTGATTCTAATTTTCTGAAGTCATTTTTGGCAATCCATGAATCATGTAAAATATATGGAGCAACGCCTAGCAGGTATATGACATTCCTTCATGTATACAGTACCATCAATAACAGTAAAAGAAGAGAGCTAATAAAAAGGCAGAACCACTTGCAGGTATGTGTTTAAAACACTTAACATTTGACTTTTCAATAAATTCTTGCATTAGGAAGTATCTTGTGTGTTAATGGGGTGTAGCTGCTAACATGGTTATGTGATGTGTCCTCTATTGGCATATGTTCATGCTGTGGTTTCAGGAGAGAAATAGTATCAATCTCAATGCCCTTCACTGTTCTAGTGCCTGAAAGAGTAAAAAGTAATTTTCTTGTTTTTGTTAATATTTTTCCTCAAGAATGTATCAGACTGGGCATGTTTTCTTGGAAGAGTAAAACTCACTTCAAAGGACTTCTAATTTTTTCACCCATGTGTATTGAAATTGTGTTGCTAAAAATCTGTCATCTTCCCATCAATAGAAGTCCTGCCTCTGCTTTTATAAATGTTCCTTTTGTAGCTCTGTATTCCATCCTTTTTTTAGATCTTGACAGCATCTTCCTTTTTTGTGTGATTTTTGTATCCTTCTAGTTTCACAAACTGTTATGTTTGATGTTAACCTCATGGTGCTTTTATGTAGCTTGGACCAAGGTTCCCTGTGTTGTGATTTTCTTGCCTTTTGTGTTTTGGAATTGATTTTTAATTCCCTTGGCACACATCAGTCCTTTGGGCAGTTGTAGCCCAAATGCACTTCTCTCATAGGTGTTGCTTTACTCCTTATTTTTGAAACCTATTTGGTATCTTTCCAGTCACACCTACTTCCCTCCCCCAGTATATTTTGGAAAGATCTATATGGTCCTTTAGGACAACTTTTATCTTTATCTTTCTCTCATCTCTTTCAGCTCCTTTTCTCAGTGACCCTTGCTGCTATTCAGAACCACATTTGCAAATCTGTATTTTTTTCTTAAAACACTTGTCAAAACAAAATTACTCCCTTGCTATGTATTCTACTTTGTTTTTATTCTGCCTGCCAATATTTTTCCATCACTGTAATATGAAATTTAACAAGATTTCCATTTATAAAAATAGAAATTGTTTTTTGGTTTATTTAGAAAGCAGCTGGGGTTTGTTTATGACAAACACTCATTTACTTGTTAAATGCTTTGATTAAATAAAGGTAATAATTTACATGAAAATCAGAGATATGTCTCCTAAATCAAAACATCTTCCAGATAATTCTTTAAAAAAATATATTTTAAAATATTGGTATTCTATAATTAGCATAAAGTAAAGAATGTAGAAAGTGTGAGTAAAGAAAATAGTTAAGCATAATCAAGACTCTATGTTTTTTAGAGAGTGTACAAATATGTAGAAATCAAGTAATCTATTTTGTTTCATTCTGTTTAATTTTTAGTGATTTACTTTTAGGGGAGATATAGGTACATTAACTTAATACCAGTTAACTGAAATACTACTGAATTATTGGGAAAAGGATTATGTGCTAGTTGTTGTTTCATTAAAAGTTTATTATTTTGAGATTTTTCTTTAATCTTCTGGGTGTAGTAATAGAGCGGCACATGTAGAACTCATTTTTAGGTTAAATAATATCAAGAAAATGGGAAATTAATTAAAAAAAATATTGTCTACATTATTCTTAATTTGTGCATACTATTTGTAGCAAACTTCATTTCTATTCACTTAAAACTTGTTACTAAATATCTGCTTCCTATAAACTTTTATAGGCAGGTGTTTCAAAGCTGAATGAAGCTAAAGCCCTGGTAGAAGAACTGAACAGGAAAGCTGGAGAACAAAGTGTTTTACTCAAAACGAAGCAGGATGAAGCTGATGCTGCTCTTCAAGAAATTACAGTATCTATGCAGGTAGTATATACGATCACATCAAAAGCAGGGGGAAAAAAAAGAAAAAAAAAGGCTGTTTTTCTGTCTTTGGTCTCTATAACTGTGTATGTTTTGTATTCTTTTCAATTGTTACAAAACCTGATGCATTTTCAGGAATTTACTTAGGGTAAGGCATGAGCCCAGAGCCTTGAATGAAGTTGCAACAGAACAGAGGATTATATAATTTAAATCAGGTTAGAACTGGTTGAGTAGGAGGAGATCAATGCAAGTTTAGTACCTGAGTACTGTTTGCTGTTGTAGTTTAGCCTGTCTGAAAGTTTTCCTAGAACTTTGTAAATCCAAAGTGATTGATTTTATGTTTATACCAGATAGGAAATTTCAACCAAATACTTACAAGTAGCACTATTTTAAGTAACAAATACCAGGAGTTAAATCTGTGAACTCTTAGAAAGTATGTCTTTCATGAGGTCTGGTTCTCAGAAGTTAACCTTAGAGAAGGTTAGATAATACCTCTGTATTTATTGGTCTTTGAATTTTTATTCTTCAGCTCAGAGGTAGATTTTTTTTTCAAAATTCTGTAAGTTTCTTCAATAGTGTTTTTTCAGGCAGGTAAATAATCGTGTAGACAATAAGTCTCTACATTGATACTTCCCAGAATTATAAATGTAGGATAAGCTGTAATGAGTCTGCTGTCACTGCAGTGGGGTTTTTTTTGTTCCTGGTTTAATGTGGTCAGTCTGAAGCTTGATGTCAGAGACATTCTTTGTACGGAGTAAATAAAATACCTGGTCTTTCAAACCATTTGTTTCACAGTGCTTTAAAGGTGCATTACTTCCCATCTCTGTAAGTCTTTCCCTGTTGGTAGTCTTTAGTACTTTTAGTCTCTATCTGTCTGTTGTATATGAATTTAATAATGATGATTGGCTTGGTGTGTTGATGATTTCAGTTTTAAATCTGTGTCTGCTGTTGTCCCGTAGAGTTATACGTATGTGGGCAGCACATATTACACTGTAGGACAGAATCAAAGAATAGGCCAAAAGCAATGAAACACGAGGGCCCTGATGACATCAGAAAAATTACAGTGGAAGTCTGATTATTTAGATTAGCATAAAGTATAGGTGCCCTCTAACATTTTAATGCCACTTCAAATGATCTAGCTTATATACCAGAGAGAGCTGTAATACATACACTCTTTTAATCTGCTTTCAGAGAAAGGCTTTTGACCTACAACTGAATTTTAAGGTTTTCTTATTCAGAGTGATTATTCAGTACACGTTCATTTGCATGAAATATCTAATCTAGTTTTATGTAGCTAATGTTTTATGGATTTGAATGTAATCAATAACATGCTGATCTGTAGCTTGGGTTAAATGCTCAGAGGATTATTATTATTTTAAGATTTTCTCTGCTTTTATGCATCTGTTACCTTCTGCTACGACTTCAACTCTGCTTGACAAGTGCTGGTAATGATAATGTCTTATATACTGGAAAAACACACACTCTGATCTTTGTTGTCTTGTATCTTTTAGGTGATCTGAGCCTAGAATATAAGTATTTTATTTTATGTATTTTATACATTCATCCTCAGTGGATAAAAGACATGTGAGGTCCTTTCTATCCCAGTTTTATATACTAGGTATTAATTGTTGTACTGAAGTGTTTAGGATTCCTGGAGATGGCTAATAGCTACTGCCTGCCTGTAGACACTGGTAGGCATGGTACAAATCCAGGAAAAAAATGTAAACCCAAACAACTTACAATATACATGTAGGACATAAGAAGTTATCTTTACAGACAGATTGGTACAAAATTACAAGTAAAGAAACAGTTCCATAATTAGTAATTCTAGGCTAATAAACTGTGGTTCCAATACAACTGCTGTTTTTATGGACATGATAGGAAAAGAGTGTTTTAATGGTGTTATGAAAGAAATTGAAATAGAAATGGAAGCAATAACAATGACAGGAAAATAGTACTTTCAAATGTAGTAAGAATGTTACAGAGGCTGTCACTCATACTTTTAGAGGAAGGCTGACATCTTGATAAGGAATGGAAAATCAGAAGCAAGAGGAAAACAGTCGTAATGAGCCTCAAAATAGAGGTGCAGATCTAGTCTGTGGTAAAGAAAGGGAAGGACACACAGTAAAAGCAAATCATGTTTATTCCATATAGTTTATTTACCTAGCCAGCCTGCCTAATATCAAATAGACTCAGCTATTTTATTGTGATTGGTATTGTGCAGATGATTAAAATGAAGACTAAAAGAAATAAGAGACCTAAAAGACTAAAATATGTGTAAATTTGCACACTACAGTTATTCTTTTTTTTTTTTTACAGAGTGCTAGTGAGCAAAAAGCAGAAATGGAAAAAATAAAACACCAAATAGCAGAAGAGGCTGCAGAAATAGAACAAAGAAAAAGAAAAATTGAAGATGAACTGAAAGAGGTTCAGGTGAGAGCTGATAAGGAAAAGTAATATTTTGCAGTCTGATTTTATCTGATTTATGTCTTGCTGTGCAAATTGGTTTTGCAGAATTCATCCCTGCAATTCTTAAATTTTACTCTCAATTACTTTGATATTAAAACTTTTATGCATTAGAAAACAGTATTCCATGTAGCAAATAGGGATTGTCATTTTGGCATTTGTGTTCTGTTAGATAGTAATTACAGAAAGAGTTTTCAAGCCAAATCTTGAAATTTCACCTGCTGTTTCTATGCTGCCATGCTCTACAGCTGAGTTCTGCTGATTTTATGGAATATTTTTCAATTACTCATATCTTATATAGACGAACTACATTACTTTGTCTTGATCAAGCTGGCAGTATAGGGCTTGGTACTCTCAGCTGAATGGAAAGAGTTTAGTAAGAGATAATTTAGTTATTACTAAATCCGGAAAAGTATATATCCTAATGATGCTATAGCAGACTGCTTGTTCAAGAGATTTTACAGCTGTTAAGCATCTGGTTTTTTGGGAGGTTTGTGTGTTCAGTCATTGCTTTTAGTCTGTATTTTTCATCCCATCCATTTTAAATTTATACTAAAAAATAAGGGAACAGTACAGCAACTTAAGTTTTTCCTTTTAAATGTCATAAGTACCAAGGAATTATATCAGTGTATTGAAAGAGACATAGATTAGACCCATTCTATGGTCTTTTATAAATATGAAGGAAGTGCAAGGTGTGCACAGTCTTTAAGGATAATCTGTAACTTTCTTTTGTTTCCTGACCATTTTGTTGCTTTATTGATGAGGGTGAAGGATTTGTTTAGCTACTGGAAATAGAAAGCTTTTGTGGCCTGTACTTCTGTGGATGTTTAGAAAGAGATCCTTAGTCATGCCTATAAATAGTAATTAGCATCATT
The DNA here is from genome assembly GCA_013400775.1 of Chaetops frenatus. Lineage (NCBI taxonomy): Eukaryota > Metazoa > Chordata > Aves > Passeriformes > Picathartidae > Chaetops > Chaetops frenatus. The sequence goes on from VZTR01032757.1 coordinate 294,345, forward strand.
ATTAAAAGATACCTGTATCACAATGTCAGGATTATATTATGCTGTTTTATATGGAAGTATACTTATTATCTCTCAGTAAAAACATGGCAATTTTTTAGTAACTTGTAAACATGAATCTGCATCATAGTAGTTTCTTAGGTAATAAAGTATTTAAAAAGAATAGAAAATTGTACAAAAATTTAAATGTTCAGTGTCTTGTATCCTCATCTCTCTCTTTAATGTGTTTTAATGTTTTAAGCCACTGCTTAATGAAGCTAAATTAGCTGTTGGAAATATAAAGCCAGAAGCTTTGCTAGAAATCCGGTCATTACGGATGCCTCCTGACATAATCAGAGACATTCTAGAGGGAGTTCTGCGACTGATGGGGATTTTTGATACATCATGGGTGAGCATGAAGAGGTGAGAATTTTATTTAACCTTTAAAATCAAATATTAATTTACAATATGAACTACTTTCTCTTGTATTCAGGAATCTTGTGTGTTCAAAATTCCTTGGTTTCATATGGCAATAACATATTTATTTCTTCTTTGCTTAGTTATTTAATTCTTTTTACAGTTTCTTGGCCAAAAGAAGTGTAAGGGAGGACATAGGATCATTTGATGCCCGTAATATTCCAAAAGAAATACGAGAGAGTGTTGAAGAACTACTTTCTAAGAACAGAGCATCTTTTGATCCAAAGGTAATTCCTGATTGCATTATGTAAAATGAAAACAAGACCAAAAAGAGACCAGAAGAAAAGACTGCCTGGTTTGCTAACAGAATTTTTAGGATGAACTTTAAGTTAGAGAAAAAGTGATAAATTCTGCTTACAGAATTTGTCTGTATAAAGAGATAAAGGCGTAGCAGAGATTACTTTGTTGCATACTGCCTCCTAAAGTGAGGATTTGCTTGGTGAGTGAGAAGGGGTGGGGTGAGAAGTCGTCATGGAGTTGAGTTCTCAAAGATTTTTCTACTGCGATATATTAAAACTCAGACCAAGGAATTGCAACTGGCTCCTCTGGCCTCCTTGTAACAGTAAAAGTCTAATAAATGATTCCCTCTGGCGTCCTTGTAACAGTAAGAGTCTAATAAATCATTCATTAATTGGAAACTCGTTAATTTCAGTTTAGCTTCATAGTTGCAAAGCCACCCATTGTGGCTTTTTACATGGATTGATGGCCTGCAATATAATTTTAGTAACAATGTAAAAGACTAGCTCATTTGAAGAGTTGGCTTATTAGGATACTTAAGTTGGTAACTAGAAAGTCTGTTGGTTACTTATCCTTTATTTATCTTTTTTACATCATACTTCAAGGACTTTGTTGTAACAACTCTTCTTGTACTGAATTCTTCAGAATGCTAAACGAGCCAGTGCTGCAGCTGCTCCATTAGCAGCTTGGGTGAATGCCAACATCCAGTATGCCCATGTCCTAGAACGAATTCAGCCTTTGGAAAAAGAAAAGGCTGTCTTGGAAGCGTAAGTTAGACTCTATTACAAAATAAGTGATTTTAATTCCAAAGGTGGTGGGTGAAACTAAAGCCGCCAAGGAGGAATCTGAGGAAAAGCTTCTTTACTTGAGGGTGACAGAGCATTGGAACAAGCAGCCAGAGAGGTTGTGGAGTCTCCTCTTCTGATATTAAAATTGTGCCTGGACACGATCCTGCTTTAGCAGGGGGGTTGGACTAGAAGATCTGCAGAGGCACTTTCCAGCCCTGAGCATTCTGTGATTTTGTGTGAATTGAAGTTTATTAAAAACAAAAGATAAAAGATAACCTCATCCAGAGGTAATAAAATGTACGTACTGAGACAGAAAAAGTAAGTGTGCAATAGTTCTTTTTCCAGGAAGCTAAGCTGTGGATTTTTTTGTACAATCATGAGTTACCTGTCTCAGCTGAATACTGGCAGGGAGAAATTAGCATCACAGGTATGCTTAAAATGTATTCTCTCAGTGAAATCCATGCTATTTCATGAGACATACAGTTCCTCTTTTTCCACTTATATAGCAAGCATTATCAGTTTCTCCTTAGGATCAGAAGGATAAGACATTGTCTATGACTATCCATAACCTGAGGATATGACGAAAAACTGATTGTTTTTCAAGGTCTTAAAATTCTGCATTGGAAGAATTTGTTCTGATCTTTAAGAATGGGGTGTTTGGTTTCCATTTTAAAAACTAGGTGATGAGAAGTACTTAAAGCTTTTACATGTGAAAACATATATTTCAATATAAAACACAATGAAGAACATCTTTGAACTATCTCTATGTAAATTACTTTCCTGTTATATTTACTCTTTTTTTTCCTTTGGGCCTGTAGTCTTAAAATAAATGTTACATTTTTATAGTAATTTCAAGAAGACTGAAGACAGAAAAGAGAAATTAGAGGATCTTCTCAACTCTCTTGGTCAAAAAGTATTGGAACTGAAAGACAAGTAAGTTGGGTTTGTTTATTTCAAGATATAAGTAAAAAACATGGATAATTTTGCAGTATGAATAATGAATTTTATCTAAGGAGAAACTGATAATGCT
>VZTR01032757.1:308829-322777 GCA_013400775.1 Chaetops frenatus
GTAAACTTTACCACAACAGCAAGTGGCTTAAGAGGGCAGGTAGGCATTTTAAAACCAGTGTATGTTTGGGGAAATGCATAACTGGATCCAGCATCTGGAATAAGCCCTATAGTGCAGTTTGTGTTAATGGTTATGGAGGTATTTCCTAGCACATAAACACAAATTGTAAAATTTTTGTCCACTTTGGAACCAAGGAATGAGTCTAGTAGAGAAAATGAAAATATTCTCATTGACTTCAGTAGCAACAAATTAATTGCTAAGTCTTTGCTTTCTGCTCAAGATGCATTTATGGTACCATGGAAACATTTGTATGATAGCTCTCCAGTGCTTTGAGAGTAATACTGGTACCATAAAGATACTTTGTGGACAGAAAAAAAACGTAGTGAAAACAAAATACTAGTAGCTTTTGAGATTTTCTCTATAAAGTCTAAGAATCAAAATGTAACATACAAATGGAAGACAGAAAAAAAAGAAGAGAAGAAAATCCCCTCTTTATTTGATATGAAACAAGTTTTTCTACATTAACAAGAGGCTTAGAAGGGGATGTAGATAAGATGTTGATAAGTAAGATATAATTCAAAGTGTGAAGCGTAGGTAACCTTATTGATTTTGTCCTTCTGCTGGAGATAGGGAATTGGCATCATACAATGAATCCATGAAAACTGACCTCTCTTTAAGCGGAAATGCAGAAAACCCCCTGACTTTGTTTTTGTTTTTTCTCTTTGCTTTTAGCTTTTGGCTATAACAATTCAGCATGAAAAGCCTGATTTGGAAGATCAGAAGACAAAGCTGTTACAGCAGGAAGAAGATAAGAAGATACAGTTAGCTAAGCTTGAGGATTCTGTTTTGGAGGTAAAACAAATTTACCTCTTTAATACCTGTTAGACCAATAAGATGATAATCATTCTTGTATTTGAATGAAGATACTGGACGTGTTGGAATAATGAGTCCTCAGGATTTTTGATTAGGAAAAATGAAGGCATTATTTGCCTGGACCTGTTGGAAGAGTAGAGTAGATAAAAAAGTACATCTGTTATGAAACTGTAGTATTTCAGTACATTAAGCATTTTCATAGTTAAATTTATTAATTTGGTGAGCTAGATTTAGGCTGATTTAAATTGATTAGAAATTTAATTAATTTTAACACACCAAGAAGAGAAAACTTTGTTAAAAATTATACTCTTTCATTTTGAAAGTATGAGTTTAAAAAAAATCCACACTTTTAAGCTTGTGAATCATGTCAACTGCCTCTTTCTCAAGTTGAGAAATGACCCTATGTTGTGAAAAAAATTAAAAACTTGCACTACAAAAATGAAAGATTGCTGAGAGACATTTAAAATTTTAAATCTCCGCAATTGTTTCTTATTAGCATTGAGCTGTAATATTTTTTACATTCCCTGTCTTGCATTTAAAATCAATATTCTCAATTTTCAGTTCATCTTTTTATTTTATTGAAAATACTTATGCTCGGAAACAGCTGTTTACCTCTATAAAAAAGGTAGCTTCCGAGGAAGGACTGTTTTATTTTTTGTTTTTTCTTGCCACAGATTCCACATAAATTATACTTCATGCTTGTAGGAATGGATCCTCAAATCCTCTGTATTTCTGAAAGGTCAGAGATGCAGGGAGATTGACCTGGTGCCTTAAAACCCTCAGTCTGTAGCTAAGTCACAGAACTTTCCAGTATTGATTGCAGTAGATTAACATAAGATAACAGTTTTTGCAGATTAGACCAGCCTTTTATTATGCTGGCCCACAAGAGAGGTGGAAAGGGACTTATTACAAGGACATGCAGTGACAGGACAAAGGAGGAATGGCTTTTAAACTGCAAGATATTACAAGTAAGTTCTCTGCTGTGAGGGTGGTAAGGCACCACTTCTGCTGGGAACCTCTGGGAACAGGTTCCCCAGAGAACTTGCAGGTGCCTCCTCCCTGGAAGTGTTCAAGGCCAGTTTGGATGGAGCTTTGAGCAACCTGATGTAGTGAGTGGCTTCCCTGCCGATGGCAGGGGGATTGGAACTAGGTCACTTCCAACACAAACCATTTTATGATTCTATTCTATGATTCAATGATTAATAGCTCAGTTTTAGAATTTTGCACATAATTATTTGATGTGATTTGAATTTCCACATTTACTGTCCCTATTGGACTCCCTATTAATTCTGAAATACTAAGATCAGCCCTTTTCTAAAACTCTGATGGGGCCAATTTCTCTTACAGGAAGAGGGAAACTTGCTCTCTAATAAAATTACATAGCCCTATTTGACCATTTTAACACTTTATTGTCTACCAGAAGCTGAGGGTTCAGAGATGCAACAAAACAAATTTCACTTTAAAACACTCTTTTTATGGGATCTTAGAACTCAAACATCTTTTTCATTTGTCCGATCTCAATTATCAAGTACAAAACTTAAAGAAGTTGACGCCTAAGATATCTGCAAAAAAAAGCGTCTGAGTACTAACAGCAAGGTTGATCTCCATTTTGGAATTCTTCTTAGCAATTTATCCTGAAATCAGGATACTCTTTGACCCTGAAGAAAGAAACGTAAGGCTCAGTGGAAACTGGCAGGTGCAACCTGGACTTTGTCAACAAAGAAGTCAATGTTGGATGGGGTCTAGCTAAATTTAGTTAATGCTAAAGCAACATTGCCATTCCATCTGAAGTACTGTACTGGTTTCCTTCTAAAAGCCTCAGAGTGAAGACATAGGTGCTGTCTCATAGCTCACAGTATGACTCCTCATGGATAAATTGGACTATTTGAAAAAGCAGGTGATCTTGTCCTAAACTTGCTGTCCTGGTTGGAAGGACAGGTGTCTACTAAGGAAGGCAGGAACCTCCCTTGGAATGGAAAATGTAAACCCCCTTCCCTCCGAATTATCGTAATTTTGAAATTAAGGGGCTCTCAGGCAAAGATATGGGAATAGGAATAACAGTTCTTTACTAGTATTTATAATAAAGCAAACAAACAACAACTACTATGGCATTAACAACAAACAGAAGCAGGAACCCGGTCACAGCCTTGGGGCCTGCAGGCACCTTCCCTTTCGGTGCAGTTCTGGTCACAGCCGGCAGGGGGTACTGGTGGCTCCCAGCAGGCAGGGCAGGTGTGATGATTCCCATGTGGTGCAAGATCAGGGAGCACGTGGTAATGATGGCTCGGTCTGGACTGGAAGGGATGGAAGGGAGGCTTTGCTTCACAAACCCACTGGGGCAGCCAATCCTGGTGCCCCAGCAGGACTCTTGGAAGCAATAAGCTGGGACAGCAGGATGTCTCAGCTGGGGTAGCCCGAGTGCCAGCTGGGATGGGTGGAAGAGGTGTCCCAGGTGGTGGGCAGAGCCACACTCAGCAGGCCTTAACCCACAGCAGGCTGTTGCTAGGAGATGCAGGCAGGGATAAAGAGCAGAGAGAGACTCTCGGGATGGAGTTCTGACAGGCTTTAATCCTCAGAGGAGTCAGAAGGTGAAGAGAAAGGGGAGAGGCTGTGCAGCCTCTTTTAAATGATGACAAAATGAGGGGAGGGTACAAGGAGTAAGCCAATGGGAGAAGGGAAAGGGAGGAGCTCGAGAGGAGCTCTCACTTGAGGGACACCATACATAACCATTGGGGAATCAGGAGGGAAGGGTTATCCTTTAAATTGCTTATGGGGCATCGAGTGCAGGGGAACTTTCCAGACAGGAGGTGGGGAGAAAAAATGATTGACAACAAGAGAGAGGGGCATTCCAGGGAAAGGTAAAGGGATTGACATCAGGGTTTCTGGAAGGTGGGTGGAGAATGGAGAGGATTGGCATGGGAAAGAGGTGGATACAATCTTGACAGGGGAAGGGCTTGGGGTAGGAACATACCAACTTAGGGGGGAAAAGGAACCAATCATTAACATAATAAAGCAGAGAACAACAACAGAGGGAAATCATTAAACACACCACAACAGCAGGATGTCTCAGCAGGCAGGAGGTGCGGGGCTACAGTGCAGTGAAACCCAGAGCAGTGCTGAAGCAGCAGTGGGGGCGAGGCAGCTGCAGCCCGGCTCCCAGAAGAGCAAGGAGAGGCAAGCTCAGGATTCTGGGCACCCGAGCAGATGGTGATAGGTCCCCCCTTTAGTGAAGTAGATGTGATTAAGGTCCTAGTTCACACCTACTTCCGCTTGCTCTCACAAGCGGAAGCTCACCCCACCGCAGAAGCAGCAGCTTTGACCTGGGCTCCGGTGGCAGCAACGAACTCCTTTCATCAGGCAGCACCTTCGAGTGTCCTTCTCCGCAGCCCAGAGCGAGACAGCCAGCAGCTGCTCCAGCCCTGTCTTTTACTGGCCGTATTCTCGAGATTCCTTCCCTCTGAGAGAAACTCCCAGATAAGAGAACTGCAACCAGATGCCTCCTTCCCCTGAGCTTGGCCACTTCTTTTGTTCTTCTTAAGTACCCAGTCATTAGTGTTTCCTAGCAACTTATGGGAAAAAATTCTGTACCTAAAAAGGAACAACAGGAAAGAAAACCTAACCCCCAACACATGTTTTGGTTAGAGAAGTAAGTGCATTCTACTGCTCTAACTGGTGAATCTCTGCCTCCAAATATTCTAGAATACTGTCCTACAGGTGTCAACTGATTTGACTGACAAGCAGCCGATTTCTGTCTGACTAAAATAAATATATTGATGTGTATTTATTGAAGGTTAGTAAAAAGCCTTAAATATAAGTGAACTGTTCAAGCTTTTCCCACTTTCTAGAAGTGAAATTATTGCTTAATGGTTTGATTTAATGAGGAGAACTCAGGAAAAATGTGGGACAATCTCAAGGATTTTGAAGTGATCTTTGATTATGAAACTTAAATTGTTGTAATGTGAATATTCAAATCAGTTGGAAATGAGAACTAGATTGTATAGGAGATACTGGAATGCTTTTGAAGGAAAATGAATTTATGAATGATGGTACAGGAAATTGTTAAAAGTGGCCAACATCAGGTTAAATGGGAAGTTAAACACATGAAAGAAATACTCTAATCTGTGTTTACCATGGGGATTTTAGTGCCTAAGACTCTGATAATAGAAATCCTCAAAAGCCTGCTGACAACCTGTGTTTCAGAATCCAGCAGTCTAGATTTTTGGAGTATGTTCCTGAGCTGTATTTTCCATACTTCTTTAACAAACTTTTCACTTTTTTGGAGTAATCACCAGTTTTCTACAACTCTTGAGATACATTCAATGATTCAGAAATACATACAGGTCAGAAGGACAGACAGCTTCCAAAATGGTTACTTTATAGGATTTTTTTTTTTTAATGTAACATAGATGACTTTCTCTTTTCCAGACACTTGCCACATCACAAGGCAATATACTAGAAAATAAGAATCTGATTGAATCTTTGAATCAAACTAAAGCAAGCAGTGCACTCATCCAAGAATCACTGGCTGAATCTTTCAGACTTCAGAGTTTCCTTGATAAGGTAGAAGAATATTTTAATCTTTAAATACTGTTTTTCTCCTGCTAAAAGTATTCATCTCTTTTCTAGAGAAGATACATACATCCACAGGGTTATAAGATGAATAACATTACATTAGTTGTTTTTGAGTAAATGATATTTGGGATGTGCAAGTACATGCCGTGTTTTCAGTAATTAGGGTGCTTTGTTTTGTATATGCTGAATAGTTACACAATTTAAAGTCTGCCAGTTTGAATTAAAGGACTTTTGGCAAGTAATGGGTTTTGACTTTATTTTTGCTATCCACTAGTGCAAATGTTATAGTTCATATGGATGGTTTTGCTTAATATGCCCCTTGCTATTGGAAAAGTTTAGATCTTTCGTGATGCTATTTATCTGACATCCTCTTTTTGTGACAGATTGCAGAGTTTTCTTCTGTGTTCTATTTGTTTAATTTAAAATTTCCCATTGAATTTTGGGATCTGTTCTGTGGTGGGAAAGGACCTTAGTGTCCAACACGTTCATCATTTAAAGAATTTTTTGCTAAACATTTCAAATTATGAAATCAAAACACACTGTTTCACAATCTTGACTTCTGATTCCTCAGTGTGAAGGCTTGGAAAGGATTCTGTTTTCTAAAACAGTGGGAGTCATAGAAGTGTTTTCTATGGGATTAGTAAATGTTTGTGCAATAATCAGTAGGTGGTAGTAATGCACCTGGTTTTTTTGATGTGTTGTTTTTCTCCACAGGAGAGGGATGCCTATCTCCCTTTGGCAGAGAGTGCCAGCAAAATGTACTTCATTATCTCTGACTTGTCCAAAATAAATAATATGTACCGCTTTAGTTTGGCGGCATTCCTGCGGCTTTTCCAAAGGGCTCTGCAAAGCAAGCAGGTATTTGCTCTCCTGAGGCTGTTAGTGCTGCAGAAGAATCCATCTGCTTTGATCCTTAGAATTTATTAGTTCCTGTGGACATTTTTTTTTAAAAAAAGCTTATAATAACTGATGATGAAGTGTATCGTAGGTAGTGATGCTGACCTGTTGTGCTTTAGATGTTCAGAATACAGGCACATGGAATTTTAAATTATCTTATGTTGTATATAAATCACAGAATTTCTGTACCATCTGAAAGCAAAGTAACTCTTTGTGATTTCAGGCTTGCTCTTTGTCTACAGTGAATTAGGAAAACAAAGGTTGATTATAACTTTATTGAAGGCTTTATTTAAATAAATGAATGATCTAATATGGTAATAATGCTAATTTTATCAACAAGGGTTGGAATAAGAAAATACCTATATTTCTACATGGTTCATTTACCCAAAGGAAAGTCAAAATTTTATCTACTTTTATACAGTTTGTAAGCATGCCTGCAGCCTGTCCTGTTTAAAATGTAATTTTTATTCTTTTGTGTTCTTAGGCTAGTATATTCTTACTGAAGTACAGAATGGATTTATCCCTTGTCACCACACTCTTTAGATCTAAATATCCACACTGAATAATAATGCATTTTCTTTTTCTTCAGCATCTCCAAAATTCTTCCTGTTTCTCTTTGTTTCTGCTTAAAAAGTCATTCACCAACCTTTCATCCTGTTTCCTTTGGATTCCTCTTTCATTCTGGCATCTGTGATTACAACTCCCCTTCAGCTCCAGTCATTACTAGGGACACAGGTCTGACTATGTGAACTTGCCCTCTTTGAAGTTCCTGTTACTTCTTTTCCGCAACATATTGCTTTAACCTCTTGTTCTTACTCTCACACCCCTTCATCATTTTTTTTCTTCCTTCTTATAATCTCACCTATTTAAAGCTCAACTTCTGGTTTTGCCTTCATTACTTGCTTTCTTTTTTCCTTCTCCGCTATCCAATTTTTCATTTTTGCCAAGTGATCTATTAGACGTGGGAAAGGTATTAGGCAAATCAATTGCCCAATTGCCCTCCTTAAACTCATCTCTTCAAATTCCAGCATGGTAGAAAGGAACTCATACTACCTATAATACACCCCTTTGCCCCCCAGTCCCTGTCTTCTTTTGTCTTGTCTTTCAAAATTTTTCCTGTTAGAATTATTCTTGCAATCTATGAGCTTTGGAGGATAGTGTACACTTACTATTTTCTACAACATTCATTTCACTTGGGCCAAATTTGACGAGAAGTTTAATAACTACACTAAAAATCAATGTAGTTGTGTAGTAGTATTAAATATAGTAATTCAATGAATAAGAAATTTTGTATCAAATGAAAAGTGTGAGATTTCACTGATACTAATGTTAGGAGAAGAAACTGTACTCTCATTCTCACTGTATTTCACCTTATACACAAAGTTGTATCATGTTCATAGTCAAAATATTCAATGCCAAAATATTTGTTTCTTAATACTTCACATGAATTTCCCATTTAATCATCTGCTCATTGATAGCTGCAGATGGATTTAATACATTTTTAGAACTAGTGACGCGTAGACTCCAGATTATTTGTGTCATTTTGCTGAAATTTGCAAAGTACATGAAAAGTTTTCTACTTCCACAAGAATTTTTGAAATCTGAAATATCTTTTTTAGGATTCAAGTAATACTGAGGAAAGAATCAAGTTTCTTATTGGCTCACTGAAACATACAGTGTATGAATATGTTTGTCGTTGTTTGTTTAAGGTAAGATTGTATTTTTTCTGGCTTTTATACAGTGCACTGAGTTTGAAAGTATTCTTCCAGCAATCAACACTTGATCTACCTCAAATAAAATGTATTGTGTAGTAGGTGCAAAAAATTACCATATCAGTAATTAGCAGGGTAAATGAGGAGGACTAAAAATCATGACCAAATTAATATTGCTGATGCACATTTCTCCACAGAGCTGTACCTCTCTGCCTCATTCTGGCTTCAGATTCAGTCCTGGACTTTGCAGTATTCTAAACACTCTTTTTGCATTCATTCTTATTCCTTGCTTTCTTAAATGTAAGGTTTGGTGTGATTAATTGGGGTTTTTTGTATTTTGATTTGGGTTTTTTTTAAAGAAAACAGAAGTGGTTTTGGTAGGTTGATGGTTAGACTTGGTTATCTTAAAGTTCTCTTCCATCCTAGATGATTCTATGTTTCTAAAAGTCCTACATTGTGATAGTCTCCTTTTTCTTTTTACAGCCTGTCCCAAATGTCTACCTGCTTCCTTGTTTATTTCTGTTCCTTGTTCTTCCTCCATATAATGTTCTTGTGTATTTCTTCTTTATTTCAGTCATGTCTTTTCACTTCTTTCTTTCTTACTGAAAACCTAGGGAAGATATGCCTTTAATTTTCAGTTTTAATCTTTACTTTCACATGGAACTGTCATAACAAGAGGTGTTTGTCTCATAGTACCAGGCTGAAGAATGCATAGTAGATCTGCATATATGATTTGAGCAGTACAAGTCATACAGATCTGTAGTTTGATCTGTGAGAATGGAGAGGTCTTGAGATTTTTACACTGCCTCCTCCCCCATCCCCCAGTGTAGCAATGCTATACTGAGCATACAGAGGTAGCAGTTATTTCTAAGGGGTTTTGTTTATCAAAGTCCAAGTGGATTCTCATGGAATAGTCTCATAATACTTAATGTCTCTTTGAAGTAATGAGTATGTGAAGCCTTCCACTTAGTCATTACATCTTGTGAATATGGAAGGCAACTATTTTTATATGTAAGAAAGGAGTAGAGAGTTCAAATGCAAGGCAGAGAAGAGATTTCTAGTAGGGAAGATTTTAAGTGTGATCAGACTGGAGTTTAGAAAATACTAAAAGTGTGTTACTGTGCACATTCAAACTAATGGTCCATCCAGCTTACTATTGTGTTCTAACAATGGAGAGAACAAATAACCTTCACACCTTCAACAATTCACTGCTAATTCTTCCTTTTATCCATGAAAATTTTTCAAGACTGCGGGGACACTGAGGCTTTACTAGTGTCTTAATAAAAGGTACAGCTGATACAAAAGTTCATACCTTTTGAAGCATGTCAGAATTGGAAAGAATGATCTTTTTCTGTCTGTAGTTATTATTTATGTGTNAGTTACCTGAGCATTGGAACTGGCCCACCTTTCCTTTTAATTTGTCAAAACAGGTTTGGTCTGGGCCAGTTAGTATTCTTCCAAATAATTCTCATTCAAATTTTGCATGCTAGATAATCCAGGCAGCATCCTAATATGCAGTTCTGATATGCGTTTGCTTGCAGACCTTGTCTGAGAAGAAAAAAGAGTTAAATTATGTGGTTTGTTCTCAGTGTCATATGATGTTCATGTTTATCAATAAAATGAAAACTTCAGTGCCTTGCACAGTTTGATGCTAATTCCTGGTAGGGACCTCTTTGCTCTCTACTCCACAGCCCACTTTGAGCTAGTTTTTGTCTCTAAGTTGCAAAGGTATGTAGCAATTTTGCATTAGAATATATGTCATTAAGTCAATACAATGGAATTAGAGGTGTTTTTATTTTTTGAAGAACCAGAAATGTGACTTTTACTAGGTATATTAAATACATTTTTACTTTTTTTATTTCAGGCTGATCAGCTAATGTTTGCTCTACATTTTGTACGAGGAATGCACCCTGAACTTTTCCAAGAGAATGTAAGTGCTGAAGAAGAAAATCCGCAAGTATTTTACTCAAACTTAATAAGAAGTGTAAATAAGTAGATAAAAAGTTTTTGTCAGTAACTGTAGGACTTAGTTGTAGTTGTCTGTAGTGTAACCAGATTAATCCTATAAAGTCTGCCTGCAGTGAAACAGTATGCATAACTGACTTAATACAATTGCTTAAGTGTGGCTGATTATCCTGAGTCAAGACACATTTAATTATTTAAAGTACCTCCACAGAATGGAGAGACAAAACTATGGCTTTCTTTACTAGAAGCTGGAGACCAGAAAGGACATCAAATGATAGTAGATGTCCGTTTGATAGAGGAGAGTCCATTATAGAGGAAAAGGTGAAAATCAGATAATACATTTGAAGGAAGTAATGGAACTTAATTATATGAAAGATGTGAGCTTAAGGTGTAAGGTTCAAGAAAAGTTGATTGGAGCATTCCCATGATATGAATGCAGGATAGTTTCATTGTAGACATATGGATTGACAAAGTGAAATCCCAGTGTTTCAGTAATGATGTGGCCTCATAAAAATAACTTCTTTTTGGAAGTATATCCTGGCTGCTCTTCATTATCTAAAGTTCCCTACTTCATATTTATTATTTTGTTTGAGCTTCTGAAAATACCTTGCTTAATTTTTCCTGAGTTTCTAAAGTCATGAAGGCAGCAACCTTCAAACAGTTTTCTGACTAAATTAAATCCTGACTTCTTAAGTGCTTGGTAAGTACAGCCCTATGTGTTGGTTTCTGTTGTTTAGCATGCACTTCCATTAGCTATTAGAGCTCTTAGACAGCTTAATCTAGGTCATATATAATGCATATTTCTGCAGTGTCTGAATACTCAAGAGAGAAAACAGGCAAATAATAGCAATAATTTTTTTACTTCCCTGAAAGGCAGAAGTTATTTTAATTAAGTTGTTAAGAGAAGACTTCTTGTGCAAGATACTTAGTGAGGAAAATGAAGCTGAAGTGGTTATTCTTTTAAAATTATTTCTTCTAAAGCTTTTAATGTGATGAAATTAGGAGTTGCTTAATATGCTGCTAGAGAATTTAGTATTCTAAGTCCCTGTCCCAAAAGAATTGAACCTTCTTCACTTAAATATTTATTTTCATAATGATATGAAATTTATAGTACAACTTCAACAATATACTATAGAATGCCTTGGTTCTAAGTAGGGACGTTCTCTTTCTGAATCAATATGTATAGATTTTTCTGAGGTAATTTTATATGTCTCTATATATTGTACTCCTGCTTTTCTTTGTAACAATATTACACAAACCAAAAAATATTCCGTGCATTTCTATGTGCACAAGCATTTTCTTTGTAACTGGGAGACAAGCATCAGTTTGTAGCTGGAAGAGGTAGTTGTTTCAAGACTCAGCATGACTGATGGGTACAAAAATGTATGCTGGGGTTTGTATCAGCAGTACTACTATTAGTCAATGGACTTTTAAATTTCTAATGGCACTATTATCTTTAATAAAAAAATCTTTATCATAGAATATAGATGTTAATTATGCAAATTTTCAGTACTTAGGAAGAATTTTTAGTCTGTTTCTTGCTGCCTCCAAATATAGAATTACATGATTTCTAGTGTTTTTAAATACTTGTCTAATCTCTCTTAAAACAATTAAAAACTGTCTTCCTGGATACATAAATGGGTTTCACATATACGAAGTCTAAAAGTTGCAATATACATAAATTCAGTCATGCTTTCTGTAGTTACCTGTTCTGTGTGTGCTGTTGATGCCCCACCAGGCAGGATGTGTGTAATTCTTTGAAGCCACATTTGTTGCTTCTCCATAGTCTATATAGATGGGCAGTCTGGGTAGGAGCTGTGGGTGCTGAGAAAGTATAGAACTTCCCCTTTGCTTCTTTTTCTTATAAAGTACTGCAGCCACTTAGCTTGGATTCTGCAAAAGGAATTACATTCTGGTAGCATCACCTAACATTTAAAAAATTCTTGGAACTCTTTCAGAATCTGAGATTTAATTAGTTTATCTTCCTGCTCTGCCTACATGCTACTACATATTAATCTTTATTCTTATAGATGTCTTGTGACTTACCTGAATTGTTCATTTATTCCCCCCAGGAATGGGAGACTTTTACAGGTGTGATCATTGGAGACACCATCAGAAAATCTGTAAGCTACATTTATTTTCATATTTTGAAATAAGGAGCATTTACTTTAATTCTGAAAAGTTAAAGTTGTATCCTTGCTATGTTGTTTAATTAATTGTATTGATACGTTAAAGAAAAAAGTAACTTTTCACATAGTAATAAAAAGATATAAATTTATTAAAAAATTTTTGAGTATGACAAGTAGTTTTCTAATTTGAATGACTTTTTGCCTTTGTTAATTATTTTTTTATTTTTTGTTACCAGAATGGCAATTTGTAATTGCATGTTTGAGGAGGTTTTCAGCCCTCTTCTGTAACTAAAATCCAGATTTCTGAATCCCTCCTTCCCCCAGAGTCATGTATGACTTGTACATTTTTTATGGGTTAATGAAATTGTCCACACACTTTGCTAGCTTTGAGTTGCTTTTTCATCAATATCAAGGATTCTACATCTAGAGATGTATTTATATGTTTTCTAGGTAACTGAGCAGGCTTATGAAGCTTTCTTTGCATGCTTGACCAAGCATGCTGTAGTTTACTGTCTTTCAGTTCTACTGAATCTGTATACTATTAACATAATTTGAGTAGGAAAGGGTAGAGAAAAAAACCAAGCTTTCCGTAATCTTGCCCATTATAGCCCTTCTTTGAGCCAAATACTTTGGCAAAGGTTTTGAAAGATGTTTTTAGGAAGCATGAGCACAATGAGGAATCATGAACTCAATCTTTGCCTCCTGTTTTGCTTTTCTCCTCTTTTCCTCTCTCAGGCTCAGCTGCATTTTTTATCATTCATGATTACTTTTAACCTGTAGCCTTGTTTAAATATCTATCAGGGTATCTTGTACATTGAGTGGTACAAGACAGTGACCAGTGTGAGTACCTTGATTTTTAAATATTCATGAGAGCAACTGTGTTCACATGCATGCTGGTAGAAGTGGCAAGTAATTTAAAATATAATGTATTACTAAGGTTTTCTCAGGCAGCTGGTTGCTAAAATGATCCTTAAAAACCAGTTTCTTTAGCCATTAGATGGCTCTACTACAGGTTTTGCATTTTACTGTGACTGCAGAAGTCCTCCTTCATCTCTCTGGAGTCATTGTAATTTAAGTAAATATCTGTGAACTGAGTGATTGTCAAGTATGATCTTGCTGTAGCCCGTTTTCTGGCAATGTGAGATCTGATTGTATAATGGAATTTAATACCAGTCTTCTCTACCCCACCTAACATGCAGCCCATAGATTTTGGAAAGATTGTGCATGTGTGTCCTTCAGCTAAGTCCTGAATGGAATGTATATTGCAGACCCATGTTAAATTTATTCCTACAATTGCTTCCAAATTTCCTAGTTTTGGTCTTTCTCAGACTTTGTAACTCATGCGTGAGATACCCATTGACAAGAAAGCTTCTGGTTTTTTCTGCTGAGCATTTAGGATTACTTTTGAAGTTGCTTACTCATTGAGTGATCCAAATACATTTCCATGCAGAGAGTCATTAGACCAATTAATGTGTACAGTAAGAGCTTTTAATAATGAATGAAATAGTGAATGCAGAAATTCCTCTGGAGCTTAAGCAGTGTTGTTCATCCTTAGAACATTCTCCATGCCAAACATCTAAAGAGCAGAAAAATAGAGTTAGGGCCAAATTTTACCAGTGCAGAGATGTTCAGAGGTGGTGTTTTGCCCTTTGTGTGAAGAACCGTCTTCATGATTGCAAATATATGCAACGGATCTGTTTTTGAAGTCAATTGCTCAGAGTGCCTATGCAGATAGCCAATCATTTGTGTCACTTGTTTTTAGTGGAAAACTACTTAAAATTGAGTATGTCATAAGGATAC
>VZTR01032757.1:335529-357417 GCA_013400775.1 Chaetops frenatus
AATTGAATTTACTTTATGCTGATGTATTTTGATAGACTGGTATATTTTCACAAAGTTCTTTTAGTGTAGTACAGGCCTATCAGTTGGTCCTGGTTACCTGGTTACCATTTCCTTCAGCATGTTGAAGTTATTTTCACTATAGAATCATTCTGTTGTTAGGCCATTTATTACAAACTTTTTTTTTGTTAAACTTCATTCTATTAAATATTGTTTGTCATTTCATTTCGTTACAAATTCCAGGTTATAATCTAAGAAAATAACACATAAAAAGATCAGGTTTTCTGTCTANNAGGTTTTCTGTCTAGAACAGTGTTTTTCCTTCCAATGCAGGCACCTCCAGGCCTCAAAAAAAATCTCTTGCGAACTTATGAATCTTGGACACCAGAGCAAATCAGCAAAAAGGGAAATTTGTCTAGAGCCCATTCTCTGTTTTGTTTGGCATGGTTTCATGCTGTATGCCAAGAAAGAAGAAATTATATCCCTCAGGTAATATTTTATTTGCTATCCTGTAAAAAATTTTCCCCATTTATTAGCTTTAATACTTGGAAGCTTTTTTCATCACTTATATGTTGGGTCATATTCAAAAATGAGAAAAACTTGGATATTTCTGGTGCCTGTCTTTATTGTCACGGAATTCATTGCAAAGTAAGAACTAGGTAACCTCAGTTCCTGTCCTTCTGAAAATTGCTCCTGCCTGCATGGGGTTATTTTGTGATTAAAGTACTAAGTGATACTGATGCAGAAGTGTGGAAAAGATTCTGTGAATCCTGTTTGCTTCAGACAGGCAAAAATATTATGGAAATGCAATTGAATGGAAGACATCAGAAAAGAGACACTGGTGGGAAGGAGGAGATGACATGGTCTGCTCTTTCTTCATACAAACTCCTTCAAGGAGAAGAAGGAACAACGGAAATTGTTAATTTCTTGCGAGGATTATAATGATTTTCAGAGATGTGTTTGTTCCTTAGCTAATTTCTTGATTAAAGTGAACATTTTTTTCTGGATGCAGATGCTTAAAATTAAACAGACCAAAAATCCACCTAACAGTAAACTGCTCTAAGTCGTATTTATTTATTCTAGATAGACTAGATATGAAATTACTCTGTTACCTGAAGGATTTGATCTGGCATAGCCTGGAATGTTTGAGAGTTTTTTGTTAGTTTTGACTTTATGATTTTTTAAGGCTGTTTGCCTTTTGCAGTAACAGGCTTTTGAATATTGTGTTCAAGAAGTAAAATAGGTGAAAATATTTGAGCTATTAACTGACACATGAATGCTCCTTTGTTTTTGTTCAAATTCACATTCATTTGGCACCAGTTTTTCAAATAACACCAGATAGGATTGATGCTCTCTTTAATTCCACTGCATAAATGTGCAGACAGTGATGGGTTTATATTTCCAGATTACCAGTTTCTAACATTGATGGACTGTAGTTAATCTCAGGTAGAAGCTCTTGTATTTTATAATGAATTTTGAGTTGCTTTGGGTTCATGTACTGATCTGTCCAAAAACTCCAAGATGAATACTGTTAGGAGCATCTTTCCAGAATATGACCTTCAGGGCAGCTGGCTGATAGGTTTTTGTGATCTGTGGAGCAGCTGCAGTCTTGACCTCAGGCTGTATCCATCTCGCTAAACATGTGCATGTTGCTGAAACATTTGCATTTCTCATCATGAATCACTGTTGCTATGCTATTATCTATATGCAAAGGGACACCTGTAAGAAGATAGAGAAAAAGGACATACCTTTGGGATCTGGATTTTGTAAATGCTTTGTCAAATTATTTATTTATACTTATCCATTTACCCTGAAAGCTTTTTGTGAGAATTACATACACAATATACATTCCTGCTACATAAAGACTAATGCCCCAAGAACAAAAATGAGGTGCAAACTTCAAATGATTAAAATATGCATATGGTAGTCAGCATTTTTATGATAACAGTAGCAGTAATTGATAATTTTTTTGGTCAGATGAGAAGTGACATGAAGTAAGGAGTAAGGTGATGAGAGAATATTAAAGACTATGTTTGAAGAATCAGTCCTATTTATGAAAATACTGTCTGTATGCTGAAATACAAGACCCTCAGAAATAAAAAATTGTAATTCAATGCATGATCTAGTCATAGATGTCAGCAAGTTTCAGTTGAAATAAATATTGATAGGAAATAACCTTAATTTTTTGTTTTTCATATTCAATGGATTCTGTTTCATGTAAGTATATAAAATTAAATGTACTGTTACAACTAAATCTTTTTATACTACCTCTATTGAATGTTTCCAAAAATGCACTTTAGAGGACACAGGTTGTTTCTTTTTTCATTAGGTATTATACAGCATTCAGTAACCACATGATACTGGTATTTTACTTCATGATCATCATTGTGTGACTAATTAAATTCTTTGGATTTCTTTTTATGCTAGGGCTGGACCAAATTTTATGAATTTTCTTTGTCTGATCTCCGTGCTGGTTTTGACATCATTGATAGACTCTTTGAGGGTAAGTAACTTCTTAAGCAAAGTCCCATTTGTAGGGATGTTGCTTGAAGAGCTTTATCTTTCTACAACACTCATATAAAAGTGGAGATACTGTAGAGCTCATCACCAGTAAGCAAAACTAGAAAAACAGGGTCAATCCTAGATCCATTTTCAGGTGATTGGATAAACCAATAATTCTTGGTGCCCAAGGAGTATTGTGATCAGCTTCTTGAGTCCAGAGGAAAAAATAGGAAATACAGGGCTGCCTGTAAGATGAAATCTTGTGTTTCCATTCCTCCCCAGTGTGGGTTTCTCTAAATATCGAATAAATGAATTGAATATAAATTGACTGTGAAAGAATTCTTCATATGGAAACTCAGTATTAGATAGACTCCAGTTCATTGTTCTGTTAAGCAGTGTAGGAATTTCTAATATTAGTTAATATGGTAAAGGTAATTTTTTTTAACTATTTCCATTTTGTAGAATTTCAAAGTAAAGTTAGGAACTGATTTGTAGAGATAATTTACGATCGTTGACTTAAATGGGATTTGTGGATGGTGAGTACTTCTGAAATTGGACAGTTGTGCAGACTTGAACTGCACAGCAATATAAAGAGGTTGAATCATTACTGTCAATGATAATCATTAATTATTACTGTGAAAATATCTTTTCTTATGAAGGAATCATTCAAGCATTAGGAAACAACAGTTACCACTAGTAAACCCCCTCTTAAAGTAATTGCCACTTTGCTGTTTCAAGGGAATTTAGGGAGCACCTTTCTGATCAAGCTTTCACCTGCACATGAAAGCTGTAGAACATAAGTAGATCATTGTCCCATGTAGTTATTTTATTAGTGTTGTTACTTAACCCGTTGCAGANTTTTGGGCAACTATGATAGAATGAAGGAAAAAAAAGTTATTTTGAACTTGTGGGATATAGCTAGGTCAGAGTAATCTAATGAACCATCAATCTGACCAAGAAATTGTTATTAGCATGCTTAAATTTATGTGCTATGTTATGTGATTTATAATGATTTGCAAAGTATCAATCCTGGACCTCTTTTTATTTGAAAGGATGACATTTACCAGTAATCTTACCTATTTGGAGCATGATCTACTTTTGGTTTAATCAGTCAGTTCATATAATGAGATCAGATGGTACCATGGTAGAAAATAGTATATAAAATTTGATAAAAAATTTTTTATTTGATAGGTTCATCTCTTTTTATTACCCTGAAGAACTGCAGTGACAGGAAGAAATGCTTATAATGCAATGCTATTCAGTGATTCAAAACTAATATTAATTAATTATCATAGGTTCCAAAGATTTTCAGTGGAAATTTGTTCATGGCTTGTTTGAAAATGCAATTTATGGAGGTCGTGTTGATAATTACTTTGATATGAGGGTTCTTCGGTCCTACTTGGAGCAGCTTTTCAATTCACAAATCATTGGCAGTTTAAACTCCAGAGGCAAGAAGATGAGTAGTTTCCCATGTTCGATCTCTTTACCAAATTCCTGCAGTATTTTGGTAGGTATACATCTTCTATCATCTAATAAATAATTTATTTTCAAGAATTATTCTTTAAATGGTTCCACAAAGAAAACCAAAGTTACAATCCAAAGTATACTTCTATTTCTTCAGAAATTTATCTCTTTTGTGAGGAGCATTAACTCTGTCAGTTCATTATTCTTTTTTATGATATCTGATTGGACTATGGTGCAGAACAGCATAGCTATGAAGAATTGAGTAAAAGAAATTGAGTTAATTTATGACAAAGATACAATTATGTTTTTATATAATTAGTATATTAACATAACAGTAGTTTTTAAAAGACTGCTAAATATTCCTACAACTTCTGGATGAAATAGGAAAATCTGAATATACCTTCTTGTTTTCAGAATATATCAACATTCTGACAATTTGTTGACAGGCCATGGAGGGTATATGAAATTTTATTTGGTGATAAATACAGTTTCTGATTCTCCTTCAGTATTTCTTTGGTGTAAATGAGAGGGAATTCAACAGTCTAAACAAATGATCTCTCCCTGTCCTTTCACAGTATAATTATTGTTGTTACTGTGGTTAAGATTCACTTGCATTCTAATGGAGGACTCCGTACTAGACCTCTAATATGAACTGATATAAATAGTATTATTTCAGTTAAAGTAAATTGCTGTGATTTAGCATTCTTTACCTGGATTCTGACTGCTCATGTTTGGTTTGGGGTTTTTTTATTACTTAATATGACCATTATTTTTTATTTTCTATAGATGTGCTAAGTTAATATCATAAAGACAGAAGGAATAAGCAAACCAGGCTGGTCTCTGCTCTTGTAGATAATTTGTTTAAGTAGATGAATCTTTTTGCCTAGCCTGCACAGCATTTAATATCTCTTGATATCTTATATGATTATGTATGTAAGAATTTATAGTTCTGTGTCTTCAATTAGTGTTTCCTCAGTGTTTGGGTAGAGTTCTGCTACTGTTTTTAACCTCTGAAGTGAGATTCCTTGTTAAAGTGAGTTGTGCATATCCAGCACATGCTTCTGCAAAGACAATATGCACATGGCACATATGCAATAGGGTGCAGTCAGACTTTCAGACAGTAAATATTTTTGCCTTTAAATCACAATAAAAGACAACACCATTATTCTACCTTAATCTGCAAGGCCTCTGTCTGTTTTGTGCAAGAGAGCATCACTAGTGACTATTACACTGTAACCATTACTGATGTTATTCTACATCTCCAAAGATTATGCAAACTTATTTTTACCTAAACTATTTCACCTTCTTTGAGTGAATATTTTAGTAGATTTAAATAGAAGTGAGTGCTCTTAATTCTATAAACATGTATTATACTCTTACTAGAATTCCAGATGTCAAAGTCTTTTTTACTTTTTTGTATTGACATTAATCTTACCTTTAAGTNAAGAATATAGTTTCTGATAAACAAAATAAAAAAAATTATAAATAAGATTACCATAATATGTCATGTTTTATATACTTATTTTAATCTTTGTGTTGTGCTGCATTTAATGAAATTTTTTCAGCATATGCTGTTAATTTTCATGAGCCGAATAAAAAGTTCCCTCTGTTATGTCTGTTCTTTTCTTCTTATGCAGGATTATCGTAATATTATTGAAAGCCTTCCAGAAGATGATAAACCTGACTTTTTTGGCCTGCCAGCTAATATTGCTCATTCATCACAGCGTATCATCAGTTCCCAGGTAAAGTTAGCATTTTTCATTGACCTCTGAATCTTTTCTGCAGCCATTATAAGCTGAAGAACCCAACCACCTGTTCATAAATGCAGTTTCCATAAGAAAGTCAGAGTAAATGGATGTTTTTTGTTAATGGATGTATTTTGTTGACTTTTATCTGTCGTATACTTTAATATAATAACATTTAATCTTTAGTTACAAGAGTATTCATTTAGAACTTAAATAAATGGATAATTATTGAGAAAGTTTCTGATAGTATAATTCAGTTCACGTTGCAGAGTGACATGATAGTTTTACACATACAATATGGATAAGATTTTATGCTTTTGCTGAAATAGAAATTCTGACAAATTCTTCCAGAAATTCCAGAATTCTTTCAATTAGTCAAAAAAGGCCATCATTCCAATTAGAAATGTGATTTTTTAAGTAGTCTGGATGAGAGCACACAATTACTATATAAGTGCTGTTAACAGTACAAATCTTTTAAATACTCATTAGCATAGTTTATTTGGCTGGTAAATTAGTTGTGTCAGATAACGTGAAAGTTGCTGGATTTGAGAACCTTAGATCAGAGCTATGAAGTTAATTAGTCTGTATATCAAGGCTCTCTTTAATTTTCTGCCCAGGCCTAGTGTGCTGTCTTATGCACGGATGAGTTATAGAGGGAAAAAATTAAATCATAGAATCATAAGTTGGAAGAAACACCAGTGATCATCTGGTCCAATCTTTCTTGGCAAAATCAGTTGGAAGTTCCCTATAACTGGAATTTCCTGTGAATTCAAGACTAAGAATTACATTTTTTTAAAAAGTAATTGTTTGCTCACAGTCACTTAAAAAGAGCTCCAAGCAGAAATTTCCTATCTGTATAAGACCTCTGATCTACTGAAAAAAAAAAGCCTTTGAGTATTGCATTAGTGGCCTATCAAATACACTACTGGTAAATTTATTTATATGTATCTGTTCACTTAAATCCATAGCTGTATTGTCAAACTACTTGTGGTTTCTTTAGAAAATGAAAATATAAAGATTTGTAAAGAGAAATCAGTAGGATGAAGGTGCATAAGGTAGTAGGATGAACTCAAGAACTTGTCCCGTAAAAAGCTTATACCTGTTCCAAGATCCAATGTAGCTCTCTTTGGTTTTGTCTTAAAATCATTTACATAAACATCCATTTAGATGCTTTTGGTTCTCTTAGATTCACTGCAGACTGCTGATTTTTTTTAAATTTCAGCTGTGCTTACATAACTTGTTAAAAACACTAATATTTGAAAATCAGAATAGATTCATAGTTCCCGTGTGAAGGGAAATAGATAATGAGTGCATTTGCATGTAAACTCACACTGCTGAACTGATCGGCCATAGCATTGATTATAAGCTGTAAACTATGGGTTACAATCTTGAAAATGTGAGATTGCACTAGTTACAATCCTGTGAGATGATTTTTTTCTTTATATGAGATATTTTCTCATCCTTCCAATTGTATTTTGTGGTATTTCTTTAAATCTTAGGCAATTTAAATAACAGAAATGCAAGATTTTCCTTAAACTATGCCTCTTCCTAACTGTGAATCCTATTCCCTTTCCATTTCTAACAGTTTGGCAGCTGTTTTAGATCCATAGGTGATCCCATGGTTCACAATTGGAAATTCAGTGGTTGTTTTCTAACAGGAGCGAATCTCAGAAAGCCATTGCCAAGCTAAAGCAAAGAAAAGGTGAATGAGCAAGGGTAGTCAGAAATCAGTTGCTACCAGCTCAGCCACCATGTCTCTAGCATGAGAAAGGTGAAATGTAATACTATGTCCACTACTTCACTGATTCTGTAGGCTTTCTATGAATATTAATAATTTTTCATAGTTTTCATAGCCTAGAAGTGATAGCTTGTGTTGCTGCAGCAACCCACTTTACTCTAGTAGAGATAATATGCAGCACAGTGCAGCATTTTGAAGTCATGCAGATACCTCTTCTGTAACCTATGCACTGCTAGTATTTGGGTAAACCTAAAACATTGATAAAAAGAGAGGGACTTTTTTCAGAAATTTTAAAAGTCTTGACTATATTCACAGCTTCTTATCAGCAGTGAACTTTTCTAATTTAAAAGCTGAGTTTTGCTACCAGTATTATTTTTACATTGGCAATTACTAATTAATTTATTAGAAATTATGTCTTGCAATATTCTGTAGTGTAATTGACAGAGTATTAATATTGAATGTATAGTGGTAAAAGCCTTTTTAAAAAAATACTTGAAAAGACATGATCTTTTTAGAAAAATTACTTTAATTTTTTTTTCTCAATTATGTGCTTAGTTGCTCTAAACAGATAAAGATAAGTAAATTTTTAGAGCCTGGATTTCTAGAATTCATTGTGTCTCTTTGGTTCTGCCTCACCTGATATTAGAACAAGCCTTTGACACATCTCTTATGTTGAATATGGTCATGAATAATCTCACATCTCTTGCTATGTTCTCTTTGCAGAACAGTGCATTAAAATAGAAAAAACCTCCACTGACAGTACAGCTGCAGGAGTCAATATACCTCATGCTATCTGTTTCACACCAGTAGAGGTTTTCTGTACTGCAGCTCCAGTTTCCTCACACTCAGTAAGAATCCTTACCACTTAGTTACAGTCATGTTCCTTTCTCCTGATCTGATAAATATTATATTTTGCCTGTGTACTGGCCCCTATTCAGGTGGTCCAATCTCCCAAAGTTATAACCAATGATTAGAGCAATCAGAATATGTGAAGGTTTGCTTTAGGCTTCCTGTGCAATGAAAAGAGTCTGTAATTTAGATATCTCTCCAGTGACCTTCTTGCAAAGTGGGCTTTTGGTGTCAGTGTACTCATCTCTTAGTTCTGTGCTTTTATCAGTTCTTCTGAACAAATTTCATCCTTCATCGTAACTTTACTAGAACTATACATAAGTGTCATCATAAAAATATAATTTATCGTATGTGATAAATGGAATTTTGAAAGACTGAAACAGATAGACCTGCATATGTATTTTTAAACCTTGGAAAGACAATAAGAACTATCCTGTTCTGTGCAGGACTTACCATATCCTCAACTAGTATGACTTACTACCTTAGGAGGATGAAATGAAAATGCAAAGGCATTGTTTATTCTCCCTTCTTTACACAGCAGACATACCAGTCATTGCAGGCACTCTAGAGAGTGTAGCACGTAAAGCCACCTGTGTTGAGTGATCCCAACAAATCCTTCCAAATGCAAATGACTGCAGCCTGTAAGTAGTAGCTATATATGATCACTCAACTGGGTAATCTAAACATTCTTCAATAATACAGTAAAGTAGTATGAAAAGAAAGCCAACCAATAACTGGCAAGTTGCACAAGATTCTTGAAATATGACTGCCAGCTATAATGAATAATGGTTAGCACATGGTTTGCTCGTTGCTAGTTTCTGTATACAATACTGTATTTAATAATTCTAATAATATCTTGCCTCAGATTTCAGCATTCTTTTACACATTATAATGCTCACAAAAAGTATCATATGAGTCAGGTTAAGTCTCAGTAGGGTTGAGGAATAGATTGTTTTTGATATTCTTATAAATGAATGAGTACACTCTTTCACACTCACTCCCTCAAAGCTAAAGGATAGTTACAATCTCTATATACTCAGACAGCATCTTGATTCTTTTGTGTCCACCATTCCAGTGACAGCACAAGTGGAAGGCAAGTCTGTGGATTTGCAGTAACTTTTTAGGACCTCCTGAGGTTGATTGTGCATGCATAATTCAAACTTGCTTTTTAAAGTTCATGGAGTAATGTCTCAAGTGAGTGGGACCCCTTGCTGGAGCAGGGAAAGAGCATGAGGAGACAGAGACAGTGGGTGGTGAACTGACCACAGGCCCCATTCTCTGTCGCTCTTCACTACTTGGATTGGAGGAGGCAGAGAATTCAGGAATGAAGTTGAGCCCAGGAAGAAATGAGGGATGGTGAGAAGGCATTTGAAGATTTATTTCTCATTACCTACTCTGATTTGATTAGCAATAAATTAAATTAATTTCTGCAAGTCTCTTTTGCCTGTGATGGTAACTGGTGGATGATCTCTCCATATCATAAGCTCAACCCATGAACCTTTCCTTATGTTTTCTTTTCCCTTTCCAGCTGGGAAGGAGAGTGATAGAACAGCTTTGGTGGGCACCTGGTGGCCAGCCAAGGGCAACCTAATACATCTTCAAAATGCTTAAGGACATCAGAAATGTAAAATAATACTTTGGGATTTACTGTTGAAGAGTCCATGGACTGTAGCTTCTTACCAAATTTTCAAAGAAATACTATAAAATTATATAATTGTAGATTTTATATACAAATTAAAAATGTTGAGCTCTGAATACTTATAACCTAAATATTAACTGGGTTCCAGTTCACTTCAACGGAACTTGCTGGAAGTATTTCTCCTCCTGTATTTTGTCCTTTGTAATTTTATTTGCTTTTCAACCAGGCCAGTGATATTCTGCAGTTTAGGTGGTTCAGATTTTGCAACAAAATTACTTGTTCTAAGAACATTTTTCATACTAATTTTATAGTCTCAAGTAGACTCCAAATCCATCTAGCATATGCTGTGACAGGGTAGGGGATATAAAGTAATTTCATTTTCCCAGGTACATTTCCCTCAAACCCAGCTGCATGCTTGTCTTTGCCTGTTTTGTCTCAGAGTGAATGATGGGAATGACTCTCCTAGTTGGCAACAGCATTATTTTTATTATCTGAAAGCAATAGCAGATAAATGGTTTCTTGAGATGCTTCTTTTTCTTTTAACCATACATATTTGTCTCAGCTATTTTGATTTAATGTGTGGTTTGTATAGTTACCAAGAAGACTGACTTGCTGTATGACCTAACTGAAGGAGTACCATTCCCATCATGTTGTACTCTAGGTGCTTTTACCTGACTGTCTGCCCTTCACCTTCTCTTTGTACTTTCGTTGTTGCTGCCTCATAAGCCTGGTTTAAAGCTCTGCTTGCTAGCACCCGTCCTGCTGGCAGATAGTCATTACATTTTGTCACATGGGTGACAGACACTTTGCAGTCAAGTTGACATTCCTTTATTCCTGTCCCATTCCCTTGACTAGCGGAATTGGTGAGAACATCACACTGGGCCCCCATGTCCATGGTCACCTGCCACTTTCTCTTGTAGGCACTGCTTCTGATCCATGAGTTGGGCCCCAGTAGCCCACAAGCTGAACTTTTCCCACCTTACCTATTTCTACTCATGCAATTGCACAGTTGCAGGTGGAGAAGGAGCCTTTTCCTTCTTGCTGGAAATCACAAACTTCCCCTTTTATTTACCAGTACAGACATATTTTTTTGGATAATCACTACATGTTGGCCGAAAAACTAATATAATAGAAAAAATATTTTCTAAGAGTGATAGTCATCTAAGAAACCTTTATTTTTCTCAGTTAGGTGCCTAATCTAATGGTTATCTAGGCTCCCTGTGTATTACAGTCCAGCTCCAAGATATCATATTCATACCTGCCATGGAGTGAATTATGTAGGTGTGTGAAGTCCTGTTTCCTTCACTGATATTATCTTCAATTTGTTTTAATAGTTCTTAAAATAACTCATGTGTTAATACCAAATATTTTATTTCGATGTTATTTTAACATTTCCCACAAGTCAATGGTATTTTAAAAACAGATATTGTGGAATTAGAGTTTATCTTTGAAATACACAGAGAAGTACTGTCAGATTTTTAGTTCAGCTCTTAGAGGATATTTTGTTTAAATCCTACTAGAAAAGACTTGTCATGTATTTATTGATGCAAGCCACTTCAAATTTTCTTGGCTGATATTGGAATAATTTCTTACGAGTTTGTTTTTCTTTTAGAAGATTAGATACTGTGATAGAAAAACGTGATAAGCCCAATTCAAAGCCAATTGAAATTAAGAAAAAAGAAACCACAGTGTAATACTCTCAGCTGGCTTCAGTCATATGAATATTATCCACCTCTTCTTAGCTAGTCATCCATTTTTTATTATTACTAAGGAAAGACAAGGAACTACAGGGAATAATTTGTGCCAGTCTTAGACAGGCATCTAACGTAAAGGAGTGAATCATCTTTTGGAATTACCTATTTCTTTCCATTTAACTTTGGATCAACCTTTGTAATAATGTCAACAACATTTCTAAAATTTGTATAATGAACAATTTATTGAGCATTTAAGAGATTAAAGAAAATAGATATAACTATGAGGTTGTTGCTTACGGAGAATTACAGGAGGGTTTCTTCTAGGCAAACCTGGCTATTTGAAAAGCTAGATTTTCATTAGAACAGGATTTGGAAAGTAGCTGGTTTTGCTATTTCTGCATTGAGTATTGTATCAATGTAAATATAGTTGTCATACTTGGATTTCATATCTAAGTATTCAATTTAAAATTGAAAAATTCAGGGGGAGGAAGTGAAATTTCAAGCATCTTGAAGTATGCAAATTATAGTGTTTGTTTCAAAGACAAAAAAGGGATTTTGATAATTAGTGGACATATGTTTTTGCTTGTTTTATTTTCCAGGGCATTGAAAGACCAACACATTTCGAATTTCATTTGTTTGTTACTAATTTTGTTTTATTCAACTACTAAAGCAAGGGAGTGGTTTCCATGACTGTGCATCCTTAGGCAAGGCTATCATTCACATTAATGGAAAAGTGTGCTTGTGAGCCTGACCTTTTACTTGCCCACTGTCTGCCATTGAGTGCACTCAATCTTATTGAGATCATTGATAAAGATATGAAACAGAATTGGCCCCAATACTGAGCCTTTGGAACACCACTAGTGCCTGGCCAACAGCTGGATTCAAGTTCCTGTTAATGTATGAGTGTGCTCATGTTCTTTGCATGGGCTGTTTCTCCCCCATTATTATCTGCTCCTTTTTCTTCTTATACCACGCACAGAGGACTTAGAATACTTCAGGTTTTATGTACCATGCCTCACTTATGTTCTCTTACATTTGGCCTATGCCCCATGTTTTCTTTGAACTTTTTCATATGTGTTGAAACACATCTCACCCCTAGTTGTTTCCTGGTGATCTTGCCTCCAGCTGGTCTTCGGGTTTTTTAATTTCATCTTGAATTGCCCAAGCAGTTCTTTCACTGGTCCTTGGTTTTCCTTCTTATATGTTCCTTTTTTTTGCCTTTCCCTCCACAGAGGTACTCCATGCTTACTCAGTAATTTTGCTAAAAATCCTGGCCTCTCTGCACAATGAGGGGACTTGTTCTGAAGTTCATTCAAAATAGTCTTTTATTCCCCTTTTTAATCAACTGACATTAATGTGCTGTCCACTCTACTGCCTCAAATCTTCCCTCTCCTTGCTATACTGTATCGTATTTTCCCTCTCCCTTATGCCCATTAAACCACTGTCTTAATTTCCTGAAGTCTAAAATCTTAATTCTGCAGTTTACTTTATGGCTATCCTCAACATATATAAAAATACAAATAGTAATTTCTGCCTGCATTTGCAAAGTTGGCTGTTAACCAGCACTTCCGAAATTTCCTTCAGTAAAGTAATCATTAATAATACAGCTCTTTCACATATGTTTTGAAATATAAAGATGCAGAGTAGCAAATAATGGTATTTAGAGGGCTTCTGTGACTAAAAGGTAACTCTTACTTTAAGATTTTGTAAGCTGTAATTCCCATAAAAAACTGTTGTTTGACATAGTATAAAGTACATAGTATGAAGTATTGATGCAGTTCTTTGACTTAGTATAGAGCTTGTATGTTTTTTTCTCATACTCAGTAAAAATCTCAACTTGTGCTGCTATAAATATCAATTTGTTTTTGTACAGAACTACAGTGTTCAGTGTTACAGAGTACCTAGGAACAACCTGTGCCTTTATTCATATTTATTTTCATGTAGGAGGAGAGACTGATACCCCAGAGGGCTGTGCTGACATTCAGCAGGGCCTGGACAGGCTGGGAAGTTGGGCAGAAGGGAACCTTCAGTTCAGCAAAGGCGAATGCAGGGTCCTGTACCTGAGGAAGAATAATCCCAGGCACCAGCACAGGCTGGGGGCTGACCTTCTCTGTGGAGAAGGACCTGGGGGTTCTGGTGGATAATAAGCTGTCCCTGAGTCAGCAGTGTGTCCTTTTGGCCAAGAAGGCCAGTGGGATCCTGGGGTGCATTGGGAAGAGCTTTGNAGAGAGTATTTAAAAGTACCTAGGAACAACCTGTGCCTTTATTCATATTTATTTTCATGTAGGAGGAGAGACTGATACCCCAGAGGGCTGTGCTGACATTCAGCAGGGCCTGGACAGGCTGGGAAGTTGGGCAGAAGGGAACCTTCAGTTCAGCAAAGGCGAATGCAGGGTCCTGTACCTGAGGAAGAATAATCCCAGGCACCAGCACAGGCTGGGGGCTGACCTTCTCTGTGGAGAAGGACCTGGGGGTTCTGGTGGATAATAAGCTGTCCCTGAGTCAGCAGTGTGTCCTTTTGGCCAAGAAGGCCAGTGGGATCCTGGGGTGCATTGGGAAGAGCTTTGCCAGCAGGGTGAGGGGGGGTGATCCTGCTCCTCTACTCAGCTCTGGTGAGGCACATCTGGAGTGATGTGTCCAGTTCTGGGCTCCTCAGTTAATGAAAGATGAGAGCTACTGGAGAGGGCTCAAGGGAGGACTAGGCTAACTGGGGGACTGGAGCAGTTCTCTTACAAGGAAAGACTGAGAGAGTTGGGTCTGTTTCACCTGGAAAAGGGATGACTGAGGGATTTTATCAATGTTTACAGATATCTTAAGTGTGGGTGTCAAGAAGATGGGGCCAGACATTCTTCAGTGGTGTCCAGTGACAAGACAAGGGGCAGTGGGCACAAACTGAATCACAGGATGTTCCATCTGAGGAAAATCTTCTTAAATGTGAGCGTGACAGAGCACTGGAACAGGCTGCCAAAAAGGATGTGGTTGAAGATCTCCTGTTCTAGAGATATTGATAATCTGTCAGGAAGTGACACTGTGTGGCCTGCTCTAGCTGAACCTGCTTTGGCGGGGGGATTGGACTGGATGATCTCTAGAGGTCCTTTCGGACCCCATTTTGTGATTCATACCTTGACATTTCATACTCATCATGAATGGCAGCTGAATCATTTGAGAGATTGTTCTAGGAGAAACTTGACATAGAGAATTAATATTCACGTTACATTGGGATGACCTAAGAAAATTGTGGTATCTGAACAATGTCAAGTTTACAAAATCAGGCAAAAAGCATGTTGCCCGATTTAATACTCCACAGGAATATATACTAGCACAGAAATCTCACACTAAATGCATTCTTTTAATAGATAGGGTTGCTTAAAAAAGAAACAACTCTTTCTTTAATGAAATCCATCAGAAGTCAAAAGGAGGAGCTAATTGGACCTTAGTGTACCTACTAAATACAATATTTGTTAAAATAAATACTCTTGCTCTTCTGACTGTACTTGAAAATGAGAAATTTTGTAGAAAAAAGTGATCTTTTTATAACTGTTTTTTATTATGTGATGAGTATTTATTGAGTTAAAATTAATATTAAATTAATAATTATGAACATTGTAGAGCAGTCTAGTAAAGTAGACAAGGTACAAACCAGGGTCAGGAAACATGAAGCAAATTTTGCCTTGTTAAATGTAATTGCAGTGATCTCACCGACTTCAGTAAAACAGCATTTTATCATTTGGTTCTTTTTTTTTTTTTTTTTTTTTTTTTTTTTTTTTTNAGTTTCTGCTATACTCTTATTTTCAGCAAGTCACTGGCTGATTCAGTACCTCTACCTACCATTTCTTGCGTATCTTTTACTTAGATTAAAACTACTCTCTGTTTTACTAAAACTGTGATCAGATACATGGTTCCAGTGCTGCTTTTTGCCTTGTTTCTGAGAGCAACAGAGACAGAAGGGGTAGGGGAGGGTGTATGAGGACACCGACGACTCTTAAATTGCTGGATCATGCTTGATTTTGTACACCGGATCTCCACAGCTGTTACTACACAAGTCAAATAAAGAAAGTTAGAGTATGTCCACCAAATATTGCAGTTATACATCTGACTGCAGTATTTCTACTGTATATAGAATAGATGGGCTGTGGTGTGTGGTTATTTTTCAGGGTACATCTGTAATGATAGCTGTAGCTTTTTGAGTGTTTGTCAACAGACACAATTTTCTCTTTCACAATCTAGCTCAACAGGACTCAGAGCATAAATTTTATATTTACTGCTCCTCTGTAATTCTAATAATAGAGTATTATGTATATAATTATTGAAAAGTATTTTAAGTATTGAAAAGCAATTTATATTATTCTTGAACTTCTTATGTTATTACTATAGATTCCAGATGAACATAAATTAATTTTTTTTAAATAATTTAGCATTTATGTAACCCTTCAATTGTTCAGAGCATTTAATTACTGACATTTATTACATCCCACATCACAAATACATGACTAACAGTCTCTTAGAAATGGATGAGTAATGTCAACCTATATTTATTGCCCTACAACTGAGAGATCTGAGTACTTAAAAGGAATTCCTGAAATATGGGGAGTATTTTGAATACACCTGTGGTGATGTATGAAAGACGTGCTATGCCATTAATGGAGTGGAAGCCATGATACTGTGCTTTAACAAGAGTTAGAAAACATCAGTTTACCAATTTAGTGAATCAATGTAGTGCTTCAAATAACCTTATTAATTCTCATAGGACTGGTGCTGTGTATATGAAAATATATTGGTGGTGCTCTGCATATGAGAAGTTGGTTCTCTTCTAAAAACAGGCTACCATTTCCCTGTCTCCCTAAATTTTGTCAGGATGTGTAACTAGTTATGGTCAACCACTACTTCTGGCATTCCTTTTAGCTTCATGATGTTCAGGTAATGTGTATCCTGTGGACCTGCATGAAGTAAAACTCCTAGTTATTCTCTAGGAGAAGGTTCAACTAGGGCTTGTGCTGCAGCATGCTGCTGACTTACTTCCTTCCTCCCCTGAACCCCTGCTGTACAGAGGCTCTTCTTGCTGTCAAAGGTATATGATACATGATCTGCTTCTGTATAAAGGAAGATACAGTTGTGGTCAATGTCTTTGCCACATTTGCTTTGTATTTGATTGAGAAGGCAGGTACCTCTGTATGGAGTCCAGCCCTAATTCAGATCTTTAATGAGTGGAAGTGCAGCTTTGAGGTGGCCTTACAGAACAACAAAAGAGCAAGCATAGACCTACACTGTCTCTTACTGATCCACATGCAGTAGGAATGATTTGCTTACAAGTGCCATTAAAGTACCTTCATCCTAACAGCATCTATGGATTTGAAGAGAGGGTAAGGGACACAGTCAGGGGCCGAAAGTCAGAGATTTCAGTGGCAGCTCAGTCTTGGCTTGTTTCACAGCAATGAAGGAACAGCAGCCAAGCTGTGAGAAACAGTATGGAAGCAGGTAGTTCTGGCAGAAGGGATGTCATACAGAAACCTGCTCCCTCTCATGACACAATAATGACAGTTGCATTGCACTGGGATAGATACTTTCACAATATTTACTAAAGTAATTAAGCTATAGCTTATATTTTGGTTTGAGCTGTAAAGTCTTATAAAAACAGAGATATCTCCTTGAACAGCTGTGTAAAGGGATATATTGTTTCATTCAGGGAAATGAAGCATAGAAGTGGTTTCTGTGCTAAGACTACATCCTTTTAAAACTGGTAGATGGCAGTAGAGTATGTGCGTTGACATCTGTAGATTTACTGAGAGGACTTCGCTAGATTTTTGTACAAAAATAAAAATCCTTTTTGTATGTTCCATAATCTTGAAAAAAAATACCAGTTACATGACTAGCAAATCGTTCCAGCTTTACATTCTTAGAACAGTAATCATACTGAGTTCAGAAATGATTGATCTGAGATTTTTTTTTTAATTCACTGACAGAATTTCACAAGGTATTTTTGACTGTATTACTTTCCTCTTTTTCAAGTTTTAATACTGTGTATAAAATTTGATTTTGTTGCATGATTTGTAGGGTATATTGCTTCTGAAATGAATACAAGACTTAGATGAAAGTCTGTGTTTATTATATATTTTATTTGTGAAGTAGCAGTTTTTGCAGTAGTTGTGAAAGACTGAAGGTGAGACTTTTTCATCATCTGGTGCCTAAGTAAAGAACAGAAATAGATTTTGTGTTCCTGGAAATCTGTCTTGTCTAAGTTTCAGAGAAGGAAAAGTTAAAATCTTGGCATTTCCTAATTTTTTTTTTCCCATGAATTTTAATTTTCAGATAAAACATGACTTTTTAGTAGTTACATATGAAGTTGCATGGGAACATTCAATGTCTATAGCTTTCCATTTTGTTTATTATCTCTCATAATTTCTCTGGATGCTTGTGTTTTATACTGTAATGTGGTGGTCAATATGTCTATAGATGCACCCAAAAATATGCAATAGATTAAAAAGCTGAGATGCACAAGTAATTTAATAACTAGGTAAATAAATACTGACATTCCTAGTTTGACCACCCCACCTTTTTAATATATACAATTTGTATTTTTCTGCACTGATAACTCAGAAAAACACATGCAGTGCATGAATTTTCCACTAAGAATGGAGAAAATACTTGGTAGCAGTTTCTGTAGGGTCTTCATCAGTATTAAATGCATTGTTCACAAATAAATTGCTCTATTGAATTTTTTGTATAAATACTGTTATGATTAGTTAACCTTACTTAAAACAGGCAGATTCTACAAAGAATTGTGATACTGAATAATCTTCTTGCCCCTTTTTAAACAGACCAATATTGGTGATTGCTTTTATCTGTTTATTATCTGTTTTTCCATGCCTCTCATATTTTTAATGAAGGTACTGTTTTCCTGCTTAATGGTAGATTTTTTCACAGTTCTCATTATTCAGAATATTCAGATGTGCATTTGGTCTGGACTAGCACAACATATAAGAGCTTTTATTGTATAATATATAAAAAGAATAAATTGCAATAACAAAGTAGAACATTCAAAGGTTAGGTATTGTAAAAGTACTCTTATTTTGAGTACCCTGTATTATACACCTATGATTAATTTTCAGTTTCCTTCGTACTATAAATACATACCTGCTAGAGTGCAACCTATATGATTCCACAGACCTAGAGGTATGCATGTGTGCTGGTCACTTCAGATCTCACTTTGTGGTCATAGAAATAGCCTATTTAAGGCAAGCTTAGTATTTGAAGTTGATTATAGGTTGGCCTGATGGTATTGTATGTATGGTACATTAAGAGAAACAGAATTTTTCTGAAGCTTTGTAGCTAAGTTTCCAGGAAATTAAATTTAAATCCTTATTCTGATTTCCACAGCATAGACCCATCTATCTGAGGTACCTATGCAAGGAACATAGTTTTCCTATGTACTCAATAAATTGAGAGCCTTTCAAATGCAAGTTATCCCACTTAAGATCTATTGATTATGTAGGGAGGCTAAGGTGATAATATTTTTAATTTGAGTAAGTTTTAAGTAAGCTTTAAATAAGTGCCTAAGAATAGGTAAGGGTGAATTCGTCCTTGCCTAATGTGACTATGTACAGTGCTCTCTTTCAACCACGAGTTGTTTCGTCTTAAATACAGATTCCCAACCATATTCCCTTTGTCATATGAACCAAGGTCTCCTTCCTTCTAGGTACTTATCTAGTCTGTATGTTCATTCCTGTCCTGTTGCTTTTGTTTTCTTATGACTCCCAGAGATGTATTCCTGATAATACCTTTTCTTTTAAATCCAGTTTCCCTTCCAACTTAAAATTTAAACTGCTTGCCTGGAGGTGAAAACAGCTATATGGAGCAACTGCAAACATACCACAATCCCTTGGACAGTTCTGTGATAGACCTGAGAATTCTAATAGGGTAATATATCCCACTCATGGTTTTATTCAGGTTCTTCCCAATCTTAACATGTTCTTTGTTCCAATCCATGCATTTGCCTCTTATTTTTACAGGACATAAACTGAAATAAGAAAGGTCCAGATTTGATATTAAGGGAAACCTTTTAATTATTAGGGCAGTAAAGCAGTGGAAGAGGTCATCCAGAGAGGTTGTTCACTTGAGATTTTTCAAGACCAGGTAAAGCCCTGAGTAACCTGGTCTGATCTTAGAGCTCCTCATGCTTCCAAACAGGAGATTAGACCTCCGTAGGTTCTTTCCAGAGTTAATTGTTCTATCATCCTATTAAAAAAAAAAAAATTTGCCTTTTCATTTTCATAACATCCAGAAAGAGACAGATTTGAGAGTACAGAGTAAACATTTTCTCAAGCTTTAGCCGATTCAAAATAGTATAGACTGGTGAATACTGTAAGGAACTTCACTGGGATTTGTGAGAATGAAATACTTACGCGATTCCAGTTCTAATATCAAACTTGTAATCATACTTAAATAGTAATATGTGTTACTGTTTTACAAGCTGTAATTCTTTCCTAAATTAGGAGAGATACCATGCCATAAAATTTGCTGTCCATTAGCAAAAGTTTGGGGTGTTGAAGCAATTCATAGTTGAGGTTAACCTGAGTATTGACATGAATCAAATGCATTTTCATCTGTTTCTTGAACGTGAATGACTACTCTAGGTTAAAAATAAAATTCAGGCTGAAAGACCCACCAGTACACAAAGTTTCAGCTTAACTCATTAATTAAAAACAAAATTACAGTGAGTTGAAAACCCTGGTGTCATGGAAATTTTAGGAGTAAATTATACTACCCATCATACCTGCTATACGTGAGGGGAGAAATGGGATGAACTCTAAAGAGTGAAAGATTTTCCATTAATATTTCATAAAGGTTATTTTATGTTACATTATTCTAGAACACAGAAAGTTAAAACTTGATTTATTTTGATTCTGTACTTTTAATTGAAGTGTTTACCTTTTGATAATGATAACCCAATGTTTTTGAACTACTTTGATAAAATATACAAAGTAGAAACAAATATAGGCACATTGAAGGAAAAAAAAAACCAAACTGAAATAAGGGATAGATAGTGTATTTCTTATTAAAACTATATTGACAATTTTTATAATTAGATACTTAGAAAAGACAGCTAACCCCATGCAGTAGAGTTAGAAGAAGACTTTAATTACTTGATCTTGCAGTCACTACTTCTCAAAATCATTTCAACTGTACAGAGATACATGTTTATACCTCTAAAGGTGCTTTAAAAATGAATATCAGAGTTAACATTTTCAATCCCCCATATTCACAAAGCAATCATATAAACATTTTTCAGCTTTATAGTATGCACTATGTGCAAGTTTATATGAAGTATTACATACTGAATGACCAGGTAAAGCGTGTTTGATATAAATGTTTTATTGCTTAGCAAACGGTGGCAGGCAACTACCCAAAAACAAATTAAAAGATACAAAATTATAGGTCAGAGAATGATATCTGGAAGGCACAAATGTGTGTTTATTATCTGTATTGCTTGTCAGAACATTTGAATATGTGCAGAGTGAAAATGAGGAAGAATAGCAGGAATGATAAAGATACTATGATCAAAACATCAGAGAAATTAATTTTTCGCTAAATTAAACAAGAATCTTTTTTGATATACACAATAGCTGGGGCACACAAAGGATTATAAAAGTTTAAAATTAAGTTATGAGAATGAGAGGATGAAATGCTTTTTTATATATATAAAGAAGCTATAAAGAGCAGTGGCTCATATTTTCTTCTCATTTTAGCTACCAGAATACTACCAGAAGCCCTTCTAGGCCTTTGCTGTACACTGCTGCATGTGGACAAATCCACATGAGATTTGTCTTTCTTTACTTGACCCTAACACAATTGAGCAATGTCTTTCTACCCCTTCTGGGTGTCCATCCTTGTGCCCATCTTCTGTGGGAGACTTCACTGCAGTCTGCAGCTTCCTCATGAGGGGAAGCAGAGGGGCAGGCGGCACCGATCTCTTCTCTGTGATGACCAGTGACGGGACCTGAGGGAGTGGCCTGAAGTTGTGTCAGGGGAGGTTTAGGTTGGATAGCAACAAAAAGATTCTTCACCCAGAGGGTGACTGGGGACTGGAACAGGCTCCCCAGGAAAGCGGTCATTGCACCAGCCTGACAGAGTTCAGAAAACATTTGGACAGTGCTTTCAGGCATATGGTGTGTAGTGGTTTCACATTCACCTGCTCGCCTGCTCACACCAGGCGAGAGTGCAGCGTAGTGGTTTCATGAGAATAAGGATTAAGAGAAATGCAAA
>VZTR01032757.1:366553-446937 GCA_013400775.1 Chaetops frenatus
ATGAGTTATTTTCATTATATTTGTTACATTTCTGAGGGGGCAGTTTTCAGAACATACTGGAGTATGCAAAAGCTTGAATTTAAGAAGGTAACAAAGTGAAGCTCTGGGACAGTTTAGGTGAGACTCTATGAAGGCTTATATTGTACTAGGATAGCAACACATACAGAACTGGAAGAGGGAAAATGATCAGTCTCAAAATATGCCTGATTAATATTGGTAGCATAATACAGTATTTAATATTAAAGATTAGAATCTATCTTCAGTTTCTTATGATTAGGAAAAGCACTCAGTACTTCAGCAATTCTTCATCTTAATTCCCAAGCAGGTCACAAGCATACNAAGTATTTCTGGTAATTTGCAGGGCTTCATTTCTTCTCTCAGACCATACATGTGACAAAACCCTGTTAAGTGTTGCTACCAATTATTCAGATATCCTGAAATTGTTGAACTGGGAAGTTTATTATTTTTTATCTATCTCTCTACAAGAATAGAATCATGGCAGTTGCCTTTCCTTCATCCACTGATTATTGGTCCAGCCGGAATTCAGACTCTAAAATTTTTAATTGAATTTTACTTTAAATTAAACAGACACTTAAAATGTGCTTCAAATAAGTGTTCTTCTGTGTTGATTACACAACCCAACTTCTCCTTTTATTGAGCCTTTCTGAACTAATACAGAATGTCTTGACATTTTCACCTATATTAACCTCATTTGAAAACATACATATTAATTCTTGCCATTGAAAACATCCTTGTAATGAATACTGCCCTAAAACTGCTTTTACAGTGTTCTGCAGCATGATGTAATAACAGCTTGACACTTCTCAAAATAATGAAACTCTCATGAACCTGCCATTTAGTTAGAAAAAAATCACATACTCACATGCTCAGTATTAGTTTGCATGAAAGATTCATTGCTTTATGAAATAAAGTCTTCATTGAATAAGTTGTCAAATGTTACACAGATTTAAAAACCCTTCATTAATGTGGAAGGATGGTGCACTAAAGATTGTTATCAAGGGCTGGGCCCTTGAGTTAACTAGAGTCAATTCAACGAGTCTTTGTCCTGGTGTCTGTTCTCTTCCCACACAGCCTTCTGCCCTGACAGTGTGGCTTAGGGCCTGTATAAGCATTCATTGTCACAGCTGGAAGTCACTGTCCTGTGTAACTCGAGCATTGCCCGTCATGTAGTAGTTGTCAGAGATGCACAAAAGTATGAGGACAAGGGTGAGTGCATAAGTGTTTCATGATGTTGAAATGGCTCTCTCTCATAAGGAGAGAGAGAGAGAGAGAGAGAGGAATTGGTGCTGTATTTTTGGTGTAAGGTGGTTGCATTTTCTGGCTTGTTTCAGAAAAACTCTTTATCAGCTCTATGAAAGGTAGAACACCCACCCATAAAAATTTGAGCAGCAACTCCTTCAAAATTGTTAACTGAATGTATGATTATAAATTATCACGTGTTCTGTGTCTTTTGTTATGTTTGTAAATTGTAACTAATTATTTTCATAAAGTTTCATAATGCTGCGAGAAAAATTGTAGTAGTTTTGAAAATTAATGAGTTGTTGCTCTTTTATCTAGGCCATTATAGAACCATAGAATCACAGAATATCCTGAATTGGTATGGAACCACAAGGATCATTACAGTCCAACTCCTGGAACTGTACAGAACAGCCCTAAGAATCACACCATATGCTAGGTGCCTCATTAGCTACCTCAGCTTTAAAAAACAGCAGGGTTTTTCCCATGAAGGAAGATCAGTGAAACAGAAATACAGGGTCATTCTTTATTGTATTTTCAACAATAAAAAGCGTATAAAAAACAGTGAGAGGCTAATATCTAAAAGAATAGGCCTAGAGACTCAAAGGAGGAGGCAAAATAGGTACATCAGAAGGGTAATGGAAGTTTCTAAAATGCATCCCCACCACCACCACCACCACCATCAAAAGTGAGTTTTGAATCAAACACAGAACTGTTAAAGGTATATGAGTTATTTTCATTATATTTGTTACATTTCTGAGGGGGCAGTTTTCAGAACATACTGGAGTTTGCAAAAGCTTGAATTTAAGAAGGTAACAAAGTGAAGCTCTGGGACAGTTTAGGTGAGACTCTATGAAGGCTTATATTGTACTAGGATAGCAACACATACAGAACTGGAAGAGGGAAAATGATCAGTCTCAAAATATGCCTGATTAATATTGGTAGCATAATACAGTATTTAATATTAAAGATTAGAATCTATCTTCAGTTTCTTATGATTAGGAAAAGCACTCAGTACTTCAGCAATTCTTCATCTTAATTCCCAAGCAGGTCACAAGCATACACATATTTTAAAAGCTGATGTGAGTTATATACATAATGGATTTTAAGAGAATGTAATAGGACATTAAATGTAGAAGCTGATATTGGTATTCATGTTTAATTTTCCTATGGAAATGCCAGATGGGTTGTTTCAACAAATTCTTGGGGGAAAGTATTAGAAAGAGTGATGAAATTAATCTGAAATTCATAGGAGACTGTTATGTAAAGGATGATATTGAGGAACTTAGAGGACTTCTCTTTCAATAAGCTTTAGTGAGCTAAGAGAATGTCAAAGATTGAGCAAAGCCTCCAAGGTGCAATGTCTTGGGTTTTTCTTTATTTGTGCAATTAAATACCTCAATAAGAAATTATCAGTTAG
Source organism: Chaetops frenatus (assembly GCA_013400775.1). NCBI lineage: Eukaryota > Metazoa > Chordata > Aves > Passeriformes > Picathartidae > Chaetops > Chaetops frenatus. Next base: position 369,231 of record VZTR01032757.1, read on the forward strand.
TTTATGCTAGTTTTGTATTACAGTTTACATATACTCAGCAAATTATGGTCTCAGAAAAACTGAAGTGAAACTAGTACTGGGAGTTTTGAATGCATGCAAAGAAAAAATGCAAAGCATAACAATTGTAAATACTATATGCTTTGGCACTTTGATAAGTAACTTTGTTGTATACCTTTTTAACCATGTTGGAAGACTTTATCCTTCATTTTTCCGTCGGTTAGTCATAAGCCAAAGTATTGCTCATTCATTTAGCTTCTTTCATATTTTAGCTTGGTAGCTGAGTGCAGTATGAACTTGAAATTAAAAATATAAAAGTTCTGACAAACACATAGTGCCTAGGAAAGAATATAGAAGTAAATATCCTGTGTGTTCTGGAAAGCAAGATGCCATGTGACAATTCAGAAATTTATTTACCTGAAAAATAATCAAAACTGCTTGTTATTTTAGGGTGACATATTTCAAAGAAAGTAAAATCTGATTTTATCTTTAGACTTAAAGTAAATTAAATTACTAGAAACTGAAATAGCAAAATGGTTTTTTCACATAGGCTAGGGTTTACTTTTTGCATTTGTGCCTTATAGAATTTTCCAAGAAGTTTTTAATTCTATAACTGGAATTCATTGCAGCATCTTGCCACATTACAGGTTGGCAGTTTCCAAACACATGCAGAAATATATTTATTTAATAAATTGCATATGGATTAAGATTTGCAAAATTGTACCATCTCTTGAAATTATTGAATAAATTTGGATTTTCAGTGGCTTTAATGGAACGGCAGTAGGTAGTAAAAATGGCAATGTACCATTGAGCAGCAGTACCTCTCAGACTCTGAGTGACTCAAGATTTACGCATAAAACTATATTTATTTTGTATTTATTGAATTTAATTTAATTCCATGTTGAACTAGTCTCATAAAGCAAGAACTGGCAGCATAGTTTTCGTACCCAGTAAAATCTTGTTGTGCCGAGTACACCACTGCTTTTTGTATTGACACATTAACACAAATACTAAAAGCAGTGATTGAGTGAAGTGAAGATTTTTCAGCAATTCAAATACTTTTGAAGTAACTGGTTAGACAGACTTGTCTCAGAAGAGTGATGCCTTTATTGGACATATCACAGACAGTGACATGTTTGAGACAGTACTCAAAGTAACACTATACTTTTAATACAGTGTCAGAAAAGGGATGATATCACTACTGTTTCAAAGCTAACAAGGTCTTATGAAGTATTATCATGAAGAATTAAACAAATAATATGTTGTACAACATCATAGTTTCCCTGAGTTTATTAACTGGGTATCACATATTCTTTCTTAGAATTCTAACCTGATCCATCAGAAGGTGTCTCCTCCTGCAGAACAACAAGGATCTCCAATCTTGTCATTCATTACTCTGGAACAATTCAATGCCATTCGCCTTGTGCAGAATGTCCATCAGTCACTTGCTTCTTTAAGTAAAGTCATCAGAGGTACCTCACTACTGAGTTCTGAAGTACGAAGACTAGCAAGTGCCCTGTTAAACCAGAAGGTAAGTAATTTTCTACTGAATATACATTATAATAAGCATTGAAAAAACCCAAGGAAATGGAACTAATTCTGACATGCATTTTCATGTTACCATTTGTTCTAAATTTTTTTATTGATAAAGATGCCAAAAATAGAGTTCTTTTAAAGATAGAAACTCTAAAACAAAACTTAATTTTTTTATGGAAAATTTTTCAGAAGTATTTGCAGAAGCTTCTGAAGATACTACTCTCTCATCAAGATTTCTCTTAAAGACAAACCTAATAAGGTTAGAAGTTGTGGAATACTGTTTCGTTTTCAAATACTGAGACGTGCTAGATAAGACCCAGTAGAAAATGTAAATCTGTCCCTTTGCTTAGTTTTTACATTTTCTTAAAGTCTAAGTTGTAATAACAATTCTCTTTGCATTTCTTTGGTAGGGAGTTTTGCCATACCTCACCAGACAAACTGTGGCTATCATACCAATATATCATCTCACCCTATATTCTTGATATACAAGAAAAGCAGTCAAAATTTGTATATGTACTTTCTCCATGTTTTTTGGCATCAAACTGGGCATGTGTATAAACTAGTACAATTAGTGACAGCAAGTTTACATACTCTGTCATTAATAGCTAGATATTAATAGAATTCAAAGATAGTCAGACATTGATGTGGCATGAAACTCTGGTTTTGTTTCACCTCCAGCAGTTGATAAATTCTGTCGATGCTAATGCAAAGATATTGGGACTGCTTCTGCAATAAATGGTAACTCCTGTTAACATCCTGTTTATCTTCATGTGAAGAACAAGTACTGTTGAAGAGATTGTTATGCATTTATTGATCAACTTCTAATCAAAACAGTAATTGAATTTATTATCTGTTTAGATTCACAAGGTAACATTTGTTGGCAAAATTGCTGTACAGTTAGAATAAATTACATTTTCATGTTAGCAATCTCATTGCCTTTTAAAACATGTTTTGACTGTGTGGTAGAAACTGATACTGAGTCCAAGTCATAGTGAATGGAAATGATACATGAAATGGCCATTCTTTAGTTCTTACAGTTAATACTTGGTACTGAGCAAGAGAGCATGGCTTGCTTGTGTGCTTAAGCAGCATGCTTCAATTGGAACCGGCAGGAGCTCTGAAGCTGATCACTGCTGCAAAAAGTTTCTTAAAAATTCTATGCATTTTAACCTCCCACAAGCATCAGTTCAGTGCTTCCTGATGTACTGACCAGTGCTTCTGTCATTTCATCTGCTTACTTACCCACTTTCCTTGACATGGATCACTTCATCACTTCATTGGATTGTGACCGTAAAGCAGTTTTTTCATCAGCCTTCCAGAGAGGCTAATGCCACGTTCTTGGAATGGCAGCTAAACCTCCCTGTATTTATAATCAAAAAGTGATTTTCTTCATGTGTTTTCTATGCACTCTTCTTGTTTGGTGTTTTCATGTGTTATGTAGCAAAGGATTATTTTTCAAAACCTATGTTTTAGACCCACTAAGATTGTAGTTCTTTTAAGATTATAGCCCCTGAAGAAACCACTGAGTTACTAATAGAAATATGAAATTCAATGCATGTGTGACTTATAAGGGTTTCAGCAATGTGCTGTATTTGTGTAAAATTGGTATGTTAGCCCCTTACTAGCCACTGTGAAGAAACTTAACTCCACCATGGCCAAAAAGAGCGTAAGTACATTTGAGATACACTTACACTTACATAATAACAGTTAGTTAAGTTATTTCTTTAGACTTAAAGTAATTTAGAGTGATATATAGCAACTTTAGGCAAATGCCTTGTAAGTGTTAGATTGATGAGCTGCCTGTAAATGCATATCTAGTAGAAGAGGCTGCAAATATGAAAGGTTTCAAATAAAAAATAAGTTTCCAAAAGTCCTAATTGGGAAAAAAAATCCCATGCAATTAACTGTGCTTTATTAATTCTTGCATATATTCTAGTTTATTCAATTAATTTTTAATTAATATCTTTGAATCTAGTTATGTTCTGGTTTTTATCTATCAAAAGTAAACATAGAGTATTTGCTTTGAAAGATAACTTTTTTACAAGCTTCTGTTACCAGATTTTGAATACCTGTTCAGTACATATGCTATTAGAATGGGAACTTCCTGGAAAATGCAGCTGTAAATATTAAACAGTATAAACTGCTTATTCTGCTCAGCATCTTCAGTAGTGTACAATATTCCACAGGTACTGATTTACATTAATTCTTGTCCTCGTAAGTAGGAGAATCTTACAGTCCTTTTCAGTGTGCTTTAGATACCTGCAAAGTAGGTAAAATTACTGTTTCTATCCTTATTTTATAGGGGGGAAATTTAACAGATGCCCTTTTAAGCCTTTCTTTTTGAAGTCAATGAGAAATTTATATGGAGAAGCCTTGCAGGACTTTTTTTCTCAAGTGTTGCTCTACAAAAACTGTAAGGTGATGAGAAAATAATCATGCAGAGAAATTGTACCAGATTCTCTTCACCACAGAGCCACACAACTGCATGTTGAAGTCTGAGGAGGGTGCAGCAGAGGAGTGGGAAACTGTGGCTGCAGTTGAAAGGTGACACTGTGACTTTCCAAGAAATGGTGCTCTTNCTTGCAAGGTCTCCATCAACACTGTGTCTGAGCCACACAAAGAATTAGCAGAAAGGCCTTTCTGTTTCTGGTTGTATGTTCTTGTTCATTATATTATTAGTATTACCTTTTTTCTTTATAGATATATTTGATTTCCAGATTATTTATTTTCATTCATTGTCAACTTAAAATGTAATGATGATGGATTTGAAATGGATACTTCCAGTAAATGTATTTTTATTTCAGTGTCCTGTCACATGGCAAAGCAAGTGGGAAGGTCCAGAAGATCCTTTGCAATATCTTAGAAGTCTTGTAGCTCGAGCACTTGCTATACAGGTAATTTTAAAGAGTCGTTTATCTCAGTGTGGTGGTGTTCAGTGACACAGTAGATTGTATAAATTCCACTACAGTAGACCTTTACAAAGACAGGTCCCAAAGAGTTATAGATGTGTGAAAAGGTATTTAAAAATCTAAGGATCGAGGAACAATGTTATGATATTGTTAGTTACTTCACAGTAGGTTTACATCTTAGTCATTATGGTGAACTGTGGGAGGAAAAGACTTATTTTACCCAGATGAAATTTTACATTTAAGTCAAGACACACTCTTTAATTTGGTAGAGAGATGCCTATCAAGACATAAGTGAAACATTTCTAATAAAGGTAATGTAGAAATTCATAGATGACTAGTCTTTGAAAAAAACTAAATTCTCCAGATTTACAAGGAGCCATAAGAGAAGGTGCATAACAGAAGGTGCCATAAGAGAAGCTGCTTGACAACAGCTCTGTCTATCAACAGCACTGACAATACGGAGGGTAATTTTTAGTTAAGGCAACTATGTATACTTTGATTGACAGAAGTGGTTTATTTAAGACATTACACAGACAAATAACAGTAATTTATCTAAATTAATTACTATTTAAGGAAACAGATTCTGTATCTACGTTGGATACATAGAGAGAAAACTATGAGAACCTTCAAGAGGGGAAGAGTACTTTAGGAAGGACAGATCTTTGTTACCTCCAGGCAATAAATAAAAAGCTGGTTTTGATCTTGATTAACACATCTTGTCCAAAGGGATAGCAAGATTCCCAGTAATATTAATGTTGACTGTCAGATTCAGAAGAAAGATTTGAAGGGCATGTGACCTCTAAGCACTAATTTTTCTAAAGAAACTGTCAAATAGATGTTTCCAAAGTATTAATAAAATTCTTGTTAAGCAAACAATCTCTTTTGGCTAAAGCTTATTTTTTCTTTATCCTTTCCTTCAAAAAAGGCTTAAAGTATAAACCAGAAAAGAAATAAATATGTATAGCAACATGTGGTAATGCATGTTCAAATGTTATTTGGTCATACAACAGGAGTTGAACTTAGTCCCATCTGTCTTTTTGCTGACTATTATAGCCTTTACTATGAAAAAAGCATCATTTGTGGTGAGTCAGCGTGTTTGTAAGCTTTAAGAGTACTTTAAGAGTACTGTTCACAACTTCTGCTTTCATTTGGTTGTGACCAAACTGCCTGCAATTTTCCGTACTTATATGATTTATTTTTAATGGAAGGCTGAGATTAGAGTTCAAACTTCTGTGTGGAGTGCACCTCCCATACAAAATGATAATGCAGAGGTAACAGGATGAAATTAGTGTTAATAGTAATAGATGAATTTGAACCACACATATCCCAGAAGTTTTTATTTCCATATATTACTCCAGTCAACTATTGACAAATGTGCTGCATTATATTTGCTGTATCACCATGATAGTAATCTTCCTTTCTCATTGCTCAGACTGCTGACAAAATGGTACATTTGGATTAGTAATTTTTATGAAAGTTATTATGAAGGAATAATTTACAGTATTTAACAGTTATTTATTGTAAGAGAGAAAAAGATTATTAAGGCACAGCATTACAGGAGATACTTAACTGTATCCATGAGCAGTAAATTATGTTAAATTTTTTATTAGTGTTAACAGTTGCTGGTTGTCTCATTTTATTTCTTTAATGTCAGATATATAATATAGTTGTGTTTGGAACAATTTTTAATAATGCAGTATCAGTCTGTCTTGCATCTCAAGCTTATAGTCAAATCACATCTGAAATACAATTTCTATGGTTTTTGTGTATATTATTAGAAAAATGTTGTTTAATTATGCATTTCAGTTGAATCACCTTTTTCCTTAAATGTGATTCCAAATCACAATTGTGCCTATTACACCTTTCTGATTAGTCTTGATAATTTTTTAGGTAACTTTTCTTTTTTGTGACTTTTCATTACTGATTTTACAAATGTAATTAATCATTAGTTAATTCTAGGTTTAGTATTCAGAAATTCAGTAAAGGCTTCAATGAAGATATCTCATAACTCTGAAAATTATCTTCAGATTTATATTTCAATAAATGCCGTGTTTTGGATTAGTTTAGTTTTATATGTGTGAGGGTCCAACTTCATAAGCTTTTTTTGATAGTTACTCTTATCTCCCTCTGTTTCATTGACTGTAAGATACTGACTTATACTTTACTGTTGGAGACAGATTTGATTTAGGCATTTTTTATGAGGGAATAGGAAACTTTGAAAGATCAAAGTTGTACTGCAGGATTACATTTCATTAGGATGCAGTAAGTCTCTACCTAGATTATTAGTTAAAGGCTGCCTTGTCAAGAGGTTTGCTGCCAGTGCAGAAAACAATAAAAGCAACTGCAACAAGCATTTAATGGGGGTGAGGAGGAACATGAAATATAGGCCAGATGGTAAAATATTTATAAAAGCGTAAAGATGTTCTGAGAGCATTACACAACAACAGGCAGAAAAACAACAGGTGTTGCATTTTTCAGGTCTGAATTCACTCAGTAAAAAGCAAAATTAAAAAAAAACCCAAAACCAAACAAAAAACCAAACCAAAACCAAACCAGAAAACTGCCTATTGAAAGTGTGAAGAAATTTGTATATGCAAAATGCAGTAGAGGCATGTATTGCTGTGTACTATGTTATGGTGATAGATGTGATGTAAATACATGATTTCTTCCCAGGTGAAAATTCTGATATTTGGATGGTAGCTTTTGCTTTAAATTGAAACAGAAGTTATGTATTCAACATTCTTCTAAGATGGAGTTCTGAATACTTTCAATTATCAGTGCTGATATTGAACTTTATACTGTGTTTCAGCTTGTCTGTCGACAGTGATATATTTGCTACCAATATTAAGATATGAAATGTATGAATCATCATTGATCATAGTATAAGTTTTAATTCTTGGTCCTTATACTGTCAGTTTCCTCATGATGGCACCCTAGATGTTTTCTGTGGTTTCCTTCTCCTGTGGTTCATGATCATAGCTTAGCAATAATACACATCAGTATATAGTGGTATTAAGTGCATCCCAGTCTCTAGATAAGTGTCTTCTCTTGGCTATGGATACCAGCAGGAGAGAAGGAGAGAGGGACTCAGAACTGCAGCTGTTAAGAGGCAAAACAGCAGCCTAGGCAAATGTCAGCTGAATAGCAACCTTAAAAAATTGTTTCAGGTCAACAAATTGGAAATTGATTTTTGTTTCCACAAGAACTAAATAAAGAGCTTAATTCCATCTTTTCAAAAAAGAACCCCAAACCCTTCTTATCCCAAAAAGACCTCCTATTTCATTCTTTTGGACTCAGCTGGTTTTATGTCATTTACAAGAACAGTTGTCTTTGGATGACTGTTTGGTTAGAGAGCTGCTAAAAGTCTTGCAGTGTACATTCTGACTCAGAATCATAAGCTCCAGTTTCAGAGTTGTAATCAAGGAAATGTTTATGAATACTGAAAGTTTTTAGTTGCATAATTTATGAAAGGTTTTGTTGAAATTGTGCATTTATCTCTAAAGTGCTCCTAGTATGTAAAGAAGTTAAATTTCACATTTTTTCAAGAGAACTAAATTTATCTTCTGAGATGCTGTTCTCTTGCCCCTTCCCATCCTGAGTAAAATCTAAGGTAGTAATATTTAACTTCAATACCAGTTTGATCACCTAGTATAAGATTTTTACTATTTTAATGGTCTTTTACTATTTAAGGAAGAATAACTTTGTTCCTATTTTGGAACCCTATTCCTCTATTTCAGCAGTTAGGTTCCCAGAAAGGTGGATTGGACAACCAAGGTCTAAGAGGTTTGAATTCCTGGAGATTGCCTGCTGATAATATAAAACCTTCTGAGAATAGGAAACCCGGGGTTTCTACTTCACACCCCAGGCATTGAGGCAGAGATAGTAAATTTTCATTCACTGATAACAGGCAGAAAGGCTGCTTTTAAAAAACCAAGGGAATCAAGTCTTCTCAATTTTCACCAGGTTAAAGAACTCACATAGTGAATCTTGTACAAATCCAGAATTGTCATGGTCAGGTCCACTATTTATCCACTTGGGCGCTCCATAATAAGGCCTATCCCAGTTCAAGTAACCACACTTAGTTTCCATAGTATTTTCTAGTACATTGTCTTAGCAGTGTTTGCAGTAGGGACAATAGCTTAATGGTTTGTCTTCTACAGTTTTAGGAGAGGCCGATTCAGATGGATTAGTTTGGCTGGGTCCCCACCTTGTCGTTGTGCCTCTCATGGCTCTCTATTTGAACAGCTGTTACCTAGGTATCTATACGGTGCAGAATACTCTGGATTTAGTATTCTAATATTGAAACACAAAAATTTATAAAATTAGTGTATTTTAAATCCACCCATTCCATTATTTCAGTTCAAATTTCCACATTATTCTGAAGAATTAGCATTATTCTGCTGCTTTTCTTGGCTTCTCCTCTTTAGCTGTCATGAATATCAAAACAAAAATACAACTGCAGCCTAACATTATCTGCTAAGGAACTGATCCTTAATTGGCTCCCTCAGTTCCCATCATATTGCAGCATGATTTCACTTAGTTCCAAATTTATCAGCCAGCATATGTCCTTTAAGACCTTACATCTAATTGATAACTGCTTGGTAAAAATTGGAAATTTGCAAGTACTACTAAAAAAATATGTTTTGTTTGTCTCTAATAGGCAACTTCGAAGCTCTTAGCAGTTGTTTTATCATGTCCCTTTTAATCACTGTCTCAGTTAGATTGCATTGATGAAGTAATGGCTGATATGGAGTATTAGTGCTTTGTAAAGATGCACCATCCAAACAAGTGACCACACAGAATGAGAGATTAAATTTTTGGACATGGATGAGTAATTGGAGTTTTCTCTTGAAATAAGATCTAATTTCCAAGGAAATTAAAGCAGAAGGTGAAGCATTTTCTGTGCTCAAAGAGCTTGTGAACTCTTGTCACTTACAGAAAGATGTTCATGCATTGATACAGTTTCCCCTCAAGGCCCATCTTTGCTGCCCTACTTGGGACATTCTCCAATAATTTATTATCTTTTGTATATTTCGATGCCCGAAACTGAACATCACCTTTTTTTTTGTAATGAAATGTTTGTTTTCCTCCAAAATACAGTGGATTTTAACACCAAATCTGCAAACTATGCTATTTCAAATGTAAGTAGTTTTGGTTGCCAATGAATAATATTTATGTCAAGTTTTGGAAAAACATTATGCCTTTTGCGCTAAAACCAGTTGAACAAAAAACTGGAAAAACAGATTTTAGAAAGCAGCATTGGAAAAGGGAAAATTTTGCTACTTGCATTTCTTTCGGTTTCGTTGTGAGCTATTGAAGCTTATTCCCAATGAGAGTTAGGTGCTCTGTTAAACTGAGGTACCTGCAAGTTATGGGCTTTTGAATAAACATCAGGCTTAACTGTTGTGAAAAGTAATCTGTTTCAACAGAATTCAGCTGCTGTTCATTTAACTCTTAAAATTCTAAACGTGTTTTGTGAGAATGGCTGTTCTCTTGAAATTATGGAATTCTACCTTATAAGCAGAAGTTTGAGCATCACCCCTGATCACACCACTAACAAATTGTTCAGCTCTTTGATTATAGAATATTTATTGCAGGAGATAATTACTCATTAAAAGATTTTTGTAAGTGTTGAATAAAAGAAGAACCCAGGTCATTGTCTCTACAGACTTTGTGTCTTAGAAATTACCATATTTTAAAGAAATCTTTCTTTTTTTCCTAACCTAGGTTTAAATTAAAAAAAAAAAACCCCAACAACAACAACAACAAAACTAAAATATTAATAAATTTTAGGCATTTTATCTGTCAGAATTAAAAGTGTAGATTGTTCTGTTTTGAATAACTTGTTTTTCACTGTATCTCCTTTATCATGGACAGAGCTGTCTGCAAAAGAGAGAGCAGAGTAAAATGGATAGTCTTGCCTGACAAAAGCTCAAGCAAGAAAGGTTAATTTTAGTACAAGTGGTAGAAAACAATGTTATTATCATTCACATAAGAAAATGAGTCCTTATGTTATTCTGTCAAAGACTGATAATTTTAAATTCCATCCATTAATAAATGAGGAGACTGCAGCACATGCTAATGCACCACTAATTTGTAGTTTCATCCCATCAATCTGCTTTGCTTTTTCTAGACAACTTAGAATCAGAGAGAGGTTTGAGTTGGAGGGGACCTTAAATACCAACCAGTTCCAACCCCCTGGCATAGGCAGGGATGCCTTGCACTAGATCAGGTTGCTCAGAACTGCATCCAGCCTGGCCTTGAACACTTCCAGGAATGGGGCAGCCAGAACTTCTCTGAGTGACCTGTTCCAATACCTCATCCACCCTCACAGAAAATAATTTCTTCCCTAATAGCTAATCTTAATCTACCCTCTTTCAGCTTGAAGCCATTCCCCCTTGTCCTGTCACTACATGCCCTTGTAAATAGTCTCTTTCCATCTTTCTTGTAGGGCTTCCGTCAGGTACTGGCAGGTTGCAATTAGGTCACCTCAAAGCCTTCTCTTTTCCAGGCTAAACAATCTCAACTCAGCCTTTCTCATAGGAGAGGGGCTCCATCCCTCTGATCATCTCAGTTTTCCTCCTCTGTACTCACTCCAACAGGTCCCTGTCCTTCCTGTGCTGGGACTCCAGAGCTGGATGCAGNAATAGCTAATCTTAATCTACCCTCTTTCAGCTTGAAGCCATTCCCCCTTGTCCTGTCACTACATGCCCTTGTAAATAGTCTCTTTCCATCTTTCTTGTAGGGCTTCCGTCAGGTACTGGCAGGTTGCAATTAGGTCACCTCAAAGCCTTCTCTTTTCCAGGCTAAACAATCTCAACTCAGCCTTTCTCATAGGAGAGGTGCTCCATCCCTCTGATCATCTCAGTTTTCCTCCTCTGTACTCACTCCAACAGGTCCCTGTCCTTCCTGTGCTGGGACTCCAGAGCTGGATGCAGCACTGCAGGTGGGGTCTCAGCACAGCAGAGCAGAGGGGCAGAATCCCCTCCCTGGCCCTGCTGCCCACGCTGCTTTGGGTGCAGCCCAGGACACCATTGGCTTTCTGGGCTTTGAGTGCACACTGACAGCTCATGTCCAGCCTCTCATCCACCAGCACCCCCAATTCCTTTTCAGCACAGCTGCTCTCCATCTGCTCATCCCCGGCCTGTGTTGATACCAGGGCGTGTCCTGACCCAGGTGCAGCACCTTGCACTTGGTCTTGTTAAACCTCAAGAGATTCCAATGGGCCCAGTTCTAAAACCTGCCCACGTCTCTCTGGGCATGCTGTCCTTCAAGTGTCAACAGCACCTCTCAGCTTCATGTCATCTGCAAACTTGATGAGAGTGCACTTGATCCCTTTATCTATGTCATTAATGAAGATACTAAATAATGCTGGTTTCAGTATGGACCCCCAGGGGGACACCACTTGTCACTGATCATTGGGACTCCAATTCAGTGATCACCACCCTCTGGATGTGACCATCCAATAAAATTCTTATACCTCACACAATCTACCCATCAAATCCATTTCTCTCCAGCTTAAAGAGAAGGATGTTGTGAAGGACCATATCAAAGGCTTTACAAAATCCAGATAGATGACCCATAAATCCAGATCTGTAGCCCTTCCCTTGTCCACTGCTGTAGTCACACCATCATAAAAGGCCACTAGGTTGGTTAGGCAGGACCTGCCCTTGGCTACAGTAACTTGGTCTTGTGATCACCACTATACTGACAGAAATACTCTGTCTACTAATAGTAAGCAATCTATTCAAAATCCTTTATTGTTTTATTTATAACTCTGATTTCATAGTTATACACTAAGAGCCTGAATGAGAGATGCGGGACTCCAGGCGGCACTTCAAAATGCAGTTTATTCAGTCCGAGATGTTCAGGGTCGTGAGCGACAGAGCCTGTGACTACAGCTGTCAGCTCCAGCTGCAGGCAGGCCTGGAGACCCTTTGGTTTTGGTTACAATACATTATATACTTTTCTTTGCTGAGCATCTTAACACAGTAGAACCAATCTATACCTTAACTTTTATCTGTAGCCTATCACAACTACTATAATTACCATATTCATGTTAGTATTCTCCAATCACTAAAAGTTAGTACATTACAGTTTAAGCTAGAAGCTGTTTTTCAGTTTCCTTGCAGTGGAAAATTCTGAGACCTTTTTTCTGCTTACTACATTTGCTGACTTATTTGCCTGTGCTATCTTTCTGCTTGGTAAAAACATCTTCTTGTTTGAGATAGGTTTATCCTTTGTTCTAAGTCATAAAAACCCCTTCCAACTAACATACCCTTTGCCTCCTTGGTTATCCATTAAGACTGGCTCAGCAATTCCTTTATTCTATATCAAACCTTGCTTCCATCTCTAGTCCTTCTTCAGAATCTACATTTGAAAATCTTTCTGCTAAGCATACATATCCGTGAGACTTTCTTGTCATACTTTCATCCTTCCCAACAATACACAGAAGTTCATACACAGAAATAAATTACATAGAGTAACAAGACAGCTTAGTAACTAAAAAGTAGTGTGGTTGTAGGTCTGTTTTAACCTCAAGATGATTTACTGGGAACTGGGTTGGTGTAACAGTTTGCAAAATATTTCAGCTCCTGTTTTGGGATTTTAATTAGTCAAAATCAATGGTAACATGCTGTAACTATTTCTCAAATATCATTTGCAGGTATGTTTTTAAAAAAATAAGCCCATTTTTTGTTAGAAACACATTTCCATTCCTCAAGCAAGCACCATCCCTAATTAGCAATCTTTCTGGCATTTCTTTGGGGGAAGGCAGAAATGTAACCGCATCTTGACCTATCTTGCTCTCTTTGAAGGAGATGCCATATTACTGAATTTGAAATTATAAGTTTCATATTGTATTACTTTGCAAATATATAAAAAAATATTTAAAATTTCAGAGCCTTTAAGTTTCAAGGCTGTCATCTCAAATTTAGTTTGTGAAGGAAAAGAGTCATAAGAGTAATTCTGGACTAAAGCCTTCTCCGTCTGTTGAATGTGCAGTAGTTTTACTCTTGGGAATTTACAGTCAAATAAAGCAATCAGTGCAGGATAGAATTGCATTCAGCAATTCTTTAAACAGACATGACTGCATTTTAAAACTGAAGTCAGCAGAAAGATATTCAGATTTGGGGGTTTGTTCATTTTGTTGATTCTTTTCCTAGTAGAGTTCTTTTTGGTGTGGTCTTTATCTCTAAATGTTCAGCAAGGTACATAATTGAAAAAAGAAACCAAACCTTGAGTCAAAGTAGAAGAGTTGGTAAGAGCGATGGGAGGGTTAGACCCATATTTAAGGTGGGTAAGTGATGCTTAAAAGCAGGAAGGATAGATACCCTACTGCTTTATAATGTTTCCCAGAGTATTCAGCTGAGTACTATAAATAGCAACTAAATTAGAATGTGTGCCCCTACATGGGGGAGAATGTGCAAAAGCATATTGATATATTTGTATTGATAATTCCACATAGTCACTCTGAACTAAGAGAGTTATGATCCAATGAGAAACCTGTTCTCTATGTCTGAACTTGAGTTTCAAAATTCCTGTCAGGTTTATACTTTCATACAGTGTTGTATGTGATTTTCCTTATACATACAATGTGTTTTCTTATAGGCTCGCTCTCATTAACATTTTCAATATTATTTCTAATATTTCATTATCCCATTTGATAAATTTAGCAAGTGAAGTTACCTATATATTAGGCAAAATGCAGTAAATAATTTAGAACTTAACCAAATATTGTTCATTCTTCAGATATGTAGATTACAAAGCTATGAAAAAGATTTATTCTTTCATGTGTATTCATGTATTTTATCACACTGAGAAAGTAAAGAGTAATGATTTGAATATATCAATAGAAGAATCTATCAAATAAGAAACACATTAAGATATTACTATAATAATAAAACTGCAACCAATGTGTGTATCCAAAAATATCATAGATCTGAAAAATTTCTAATGACCTTACTAAAGGTCAAAAAGAGTTATTTTTTATTCTACACTTTTGAGGCCACATCTGAAACACTTGTCTAGTTTTTGGCTGTGAAGTTAAAAAATATTATCCAGATTGTCCAGAGAGGTTTGTGGAGATACATGGTTTGTGAAGGTATCTTTGGAGATACACAGAACTAGAGTAGATGGTGCCTTCAGCAATCTAAATTCCTGTTGAATTTGGCTCTTCTCTCAATTGCAATTGGATTGGATGACAAAATGTTTGATTTTATGAATAAATTATTTTTATAATGGAAATAATTTAAAAACTAAAGCCATTAGAGCAAAAATAAAAGAAAACAAAAATTAATTAAAAATATAACAAAAAAGTGTGCTGTTTAATAAATGTGCAATATTTTTTCCTTAAATTGCTCCCAAATGTATGTTTTTCTGGGTTGCTTCCTGAGAAGATGTGAAGGAAGCTTTATGCCATGCTAATGCTCTTCAGCATTCTCTTAGCTCTCAAGTGTGACAGGACATCTGAAAAAGACCTTCAGCCTTTATCATGAGCTGTTCTTTTGGTATTGGCCACAGCAAAAAAAATCTGCTTTTGGGTTTAATAAAAGGTTTTATGAGCTTCAGAGAGCTGATATGCTGCACTTGAGGTACCTTTATGCTAACTGCCTTGTCTTCGCCATGTAGGAGCAAACAATCCATACCAGGTTTCTTCGCCTGGTAAAAAAAAATTAACTATACTCTATGTCTACACAAAGTTATCCTTTTTTTGAACAAACTATTTGCAACTCTGAGCAGTAATCCCATGTTGGAGTGTTCTGTTTAACGGACTATAAGCAGCCTTTGCATGAGCCAGCATGGTGTGCCAGGATGCCACGTCACAGACTTGGCCATGACACCATTTAGTTCCTTTATTTAATTGGGATTGCATCACCCAGTGTTTGCAAGCTATGATCTCTTTTTTTTTTTTTTTTTTTTTCCGTGTAGGAAGAACATATTTCCTTCTTTACCTTTTAATTGTAGTATCTTTGGGTATTTTGGGAGGTAGACCTCACAGTGTTAAACAATTTCTGATTAGATAGCTTTAGTATGTTTGGTTAACATTCCATACTTTTCTGATGTTGGGGTTTGGGTGTTCTTCCCTTTTGTTTCTTTTCACCTTTGGAATTTTTTACCCATCAGTTGCTAAGAGACCATGATGGCCGGGTACTTAAGAAGAACAAAAGAAGTGATTGAGCTGAGGGGAGAGAGGATTGTCCAGTTTGGAGAGTTTTTCTCTCAGCAGGGTGGGGGATACCTTGGGGTTTGGGCTGGCAAAAGGCTTGGCTGGAGGAGGGGCTGGCAGTCTCGCTCTGGGCTGCCAGGGAGAACGTTTTGGGAGCTGCTGCTGGACCCGTGCGGAGAGCTGTTTCTTCTGCCATGGAGTGAGTCTCTGACCTGAACTGNGTGGGGGGGGGCTCCACCACACCATCGCCACGTGCTCCCCGAACTCGCGCCACCAGCAACCCCTACCAGCTGTGACCATCACTGCACCAAAGGTGCCTGCAAACCAACAGGCTCTCACTGGGTTCCTGGTTCTGTTTGTTGTTAGTGCCATAGTAACTGTTGTTTGTTTGATTATAAATACTAGTAAAGAACTGTTATTCCATTTCCCATATCTTTGCCTGTGAGCCCCTTAATTTCAGAATTATGATAATTCAGAGAGAAAGGGTTTACATTTTCCATTCCCTGCCTTCCTTAGGAGACACCTGTCCTTCAAACCAGGACATCTGAGAATTAGGTTAAGCCTCAATAGTCACTAATACAGTAGAGTTCTGTGACATAGGCATGGGTGAAAGACTTTTTCCCTATTTTGACAGCCTTAGGAAAAGATGTTAACAAAAAAATAAATAACTAGTAAACAAGAAGGGAAAAAATAGAGACCCGTTACTGCTGTTCAAGGGGTTATTGTTCAGAAGAGGCACAACGACTGTGAGGGAGATGCTGATGGAAAATCTGTATCTCATGGGGTGTTACCAGGGAAAATGAGCCACGTCAAAGTAAGCTGGTCTCTGTTGGCCCTCTTCATTATAACACAGCCTTCAAGCTGGTACTGTAAAATTAGTGCAGTGCATCCCATCATTACTAGTGGCTAATATATTGAGTATTCTGTACCCCTGTTTAGTCACACCAGCACCATCACAATATAGATTTCAGCATCCCTGGTCCAGAGCTCCACAAAGGATTTATGTCTGATGTAGCCCTGACTTTGTCCAAGTATTATTGTAGGCAGTCTGCTCTGTTACCTACAAATGAATATGGTATGTCACTGTTTTCCCTCCCCTGCAACTTATTTTTGGAGATGGAGAGTTGGTTCCACCAAGGCATAGTTCCAGTTCTTAGACTTCCTTATTCAGTTATACTCTGCTGTGTAACTGCAAATGCAGTCTAGTGCCTGGTGACTGATGTACTTGGGAAAGAAGAAACTAGAGGGCATGAAGCATAAGAGTATTGCCTAAGTGGATTCTGTGTTTAGTGATCATACAGGAAATATCTGAAAGTAGGTATTTTTGGCATACGTCACTCATGAAGTTGTCAGTATGTTGTTACAGTTCTTATGCATCATTCTGGTATCTGTATTAAATGTAGGAGACAGAAATTCAGGGAAAGTTATGTTCCTGTTTTGATAAAAAATTAACTAATACAGTAACCAGAATGAGATCACATTTGGTAATGTTTCTGTCAGCTGTACCGTACTGCGTATCTGCCTCTAGCACATGGTTAGCCAGTATACTGATGCTAAGGGACCTGGAATGTTCATGCTGTAACTCTGCTGGTGTGTTATTGCTCAGACCTCCTCAACAAACAGGGGGGCTCTGAGGTGTGGCAAACTGAAATAAAGCCATAATAGTATTCTATTTAAAGCAGTAGCCAGTGGTTTTGGTCTGCGGTAAGGAAAGGGAAAGGGAAAGGGAAAGGGAAAGGGAAAGGGAAAGGGAAAGGGAAGGAAAGGAAAGGAAAGGAAAGGAAAGGAAAACGTTAACTCCAAATTAAATTACTGTATTATTTATCATTTGAAGGTATAGGCCAACACCTTATCATACACCTCAAATACTGCAGTATTCACATCATCATTTAATAAAGGATAATTGATTTCACATACAAAGAATTACCACAAGGGAGTGAATTGTTGTATGCCAGTTGCTCCTCAAAACCTAGGCATTACCCAGTCTGGGCTCAATGCCTGGAAAAATCCCTATTTCATTTCTTTGAGCTGTAATACTGTCATTCCTGCTGGTGTTTTCCACTGAATACCTGTATTTAGGAGTACACCTGTAAAACAGCTGCTGCACTGAGGAAAATGAGACTGTAGCATAACTGCTTGTTTGACCTCTGCTCAGTCTGGACTCCAGTTAACTGAGTATTTGCTCTCCTAGTAGTGCTACTCACCATCATTTGCTCTCAGACTTAGCCAAGATTCTGCACTTCTTTCCATAGTAATGTGGAAACCAGAATTATACAACATGGTTCCTGGCTATGCATATTCGTATAGCATTGAATACAATTTTCCATCTAGGCACAAAAATTAAATCACTTCTGCAGTGATTTACTTGATTTTCTTTTTCAGTATAAGTTCTCTTTTGGGACCACAGCAATAGAAAAATGCAGTAGAAGAATCTACACTTGGAATGAATTAAAATTGGTGAAGGAAGAGTACTTGATTCATTTTAGAGGAGTTCTGTGATCCTAAAGCTGTATAAATGATAATGTGAAAATCTGGCAGCCTCCTTATTCCTTCCACTGTTCAATGAGGTGCTCAGTTTGCTTTGGGATTATAGATGATAAGGAAAACTTCTTTCTGAAAGTGGAATAGAAGTTTCTTGGATGTTAAGATGCATGAAAAAATATTATTTGAACCACCTGAGACCACACTTAGAGACTTGTTTTTGTAAGGTAAAAAAAAGAAAAGAAAATGTTTTTGTTACAGCAGACAGAACCCTACATTAATGGAAGTTTTGAAATATCCTGCTAAGAATTGCTTTGCAAGCATTTTAGGTATCACTAATAATTTTTGATATTATATTTATAATCATAATTTTCTTAATTAATCTATAACACACAGTTAAATTTCTAGTGTAATTGTAATAAAAAAGATTCAGGAAATATTGAAATAACGGAATTTTGAAATAAACAGTTGCAGAGTGAATGATAGGTTTTTTTTTGGTTGGTTTGGGGTATTTTAGTTGGTTTTTTGGGGGGGTTTTTGGTTTTCGGGTTTTTGGTTTTTTGTTTGTTTTGTTTGGGTTTTTTTGTTTGTTTGATTGGTTTTTTTGTTTGGTTTTGGTTTTAGGGTTTTTGTTTGTTTGTTTGTTTTGTTTTGTTTTTTGGTAGTAAAAATATTTTCAGGTTTAGGATATTTGGAGTTGTAAATGACATTGCTGGGATAATAGTTATATAATCATATAAGAGTTGGTGATGGAAGAAAGCCCTTCAGACTGAAATGCTGCATGGTCATCCAAGATGAGAAAGAAGTCAAACAACTTTTCATCACTGTGACAAATGCAGTTAATACATGTTTCTGTCAGAGTTGGGATGGAGGGAGGGGTGTTATCTGTTAAAGAATTTCTCCCTTTCAAGAGGCATCACTTCAGTCTTTCTAGAGCTTAGCTTAAATTTCCTTCCCATCAACACCTGATCTCTTGAAGCCTTATGGCAGTGGCAGTGGGACTACCAGTGACAAATGGTCTGTTAATAGAGTGGTGTTGTCTTTTGAGACTGTAGCATTTCCCTAATAGGTTGTCATGTGGTCTTATAAGCATAAAGATATTTTTTACAATTGTGTTGAAAAATACATTTGATTGCATCTAAAATTATTTATTTAAATGGATGTAAATGATCTACATATTCAGCTTTATATAGAGCAGTACAAGCCATTACAATTTTGCTTTTGTGATCTAATGAAAATTTTTGTTGTTGTGTACATCCTACTGGTACTTAATTATATGAGTTCAGAATTAATACCACCCATACTGGTCTTTTAATTTGGTGGAATATAAATATATATGTTCCTGACAGTGTTTCTCTTTAGTAGTTACATTAAAAGTCTATGTGATGACAGCAATAGAATGATTATATTAAATACAAGTTGCAATAATGTCTACTAAACAATTTATAAAACCTCTCCTAACCAGAATACAGAGTTACTGCTATATGATAAAAAAAATTTTTATATAAAGTCATTAAAAAGTCATGCAGACAAGTGTCATTAACTGTCTACATTTACCTAATGAAAATGGAAAGGAAAAATCTCCAAGCTGATTCATAGTCATTTGGGTTGAGGGCTCATAATCAGGGATGTGGCAGATAAAAAAACAAAAGAAACAAACAAACAAAAAAAACCCACCAACAAAAAAAAAAAAAAAAAAAAAAAAAAAAAAAAAAAAAAAAAAACACCCACGTTTTTGTGTGCCAAACCCCCAGTTTTCGTGCGGTTCTGAACCCAAACCTTTCCCTTTTTGTACCCCAACCCTTCNGACACACTGCCAAAATAAAATAAAACTTACTGAGTGATACATACTTTCATTTTCGATGATTTTTTCACTTACAGAATGGTTTTATGGATTTATTCATCTGTCAGAAGTTCAAACAATACAATAAAGTACTTTTTAAACAAGAGATGGATGCTTGGCAGGTACATTGTGTGATGAAAGTGTAGCTTCCAAGATTTTTTATTAAGTGACTACAGCAATTTTATAATTTCCCGGCAGATGGTATTTTGAAAGGAGTGGGGCTTGTCTTTCTCTGTTTAGTTATAGCATATGGAAACTTATTCTCTTATTAGTTTCTAGCTTAGTATTTGTAGAATCACAGAGTGGTTTGGGTTGGAAGGTACTTTAAATATCATCTGGTTCCAATCCCCCTGCCATGGGCAGGGACACCCTCCACTAGATAGATTGCTCAGAACTTCATCCAGCCTGGCCTTGAAGACTTTATCTATCTGTGAAGAGCTTACTTGTACGGTGGGTTACACAGTGACTTCAGGTTCATGCTACAGTGCCATAGTCAGGACTGTGGCTATATCATGCAAATAAATTGTACCAACGAGATACATTGTAAAAGTTTCAGAAGAGGATTTTGAATGTGGACTGATGCATAAACAGTCAGGTACCTAAATAACTTGTCTGAATTCTTTGCCTGAATTTTTCAGGCAAATTCTTTGTGTGAGATTGTTAATGTTTTGAGGATCAAACTAAGATTGCATTTCTTAGGACACATGGTTTATAAAGATTGCAAGGTGCAATGTGTGTCTCTTCTCTCATGTTGGCATGTGTTGCATTGATGGGAAATTCCAAGCTTGCTGCTCCTAACAGGATTCATAGCTGCCTGTAAGAAAATGTGGAAGAATATTTAGGCATGTGCTCTGTAAGTATCATTGAGGACAGTTATTCCCCCTCCTTTATTAGACTAATTTTTTACCAAATATAACAAAGGCCAGTTTTTATCTTACAATAAATTCTGTGAATTCATGTCTCAAACTAATATACTAAAAATGGCAGCATCAACCTAGCAGTAGGAGATACTTAAAAAAACCTGTCAGAAAATACTTATAAAAACTGTTACTGCAGATTGAAAATCAAGTCTTTCTTCAATATATGCCATTTATACAAAAGAATGATCTTAAAGCCTACCTAAAATGAGCAGTTATTTTCCTGAACTTATTAAAGCAAAGACAGAAATGGCAGCTGTTTTGATGGAAAACTAAACTCCCCAGTAAGTAAAGGTGAAATAGGGTTTCAGTGATAAAATTGTTGAAATGATAATTTTCACTGTACAATGATAACTTTTCACTCTACAAAGTAAGCTGCAATGAACAAAGAATGAAACATGAGTTCATTTGGAATGGATGAGTCGTGTTGTGCATAAACTGCTGGTTTTATTTTATATTTAAAAAGGGTGTTCATTTCTTTTTTACCAGTTTGAAATAATTGATATTAGTATTAAGGTTTGAGGTTTCAGTATGTTTATGGCAACATTTTTCATTCTTCATAATAATTGACATACACACATTAACTAAAAATGTTGAAAATTCAAGTAATTATTCCAGTAATTTCTGGATTTATTCTAATTTTTTTCTATTCTTTCTTTTAGAATTGGGTAGAGAAAGCAGAGAAACAGAAACTGTTGTCAGATACCCTTGACCTTTCTGAGCTGTTTCACCCAGACACATTTCTCAATGCCCTTCGCCAGGAGACTGCAAGGTGAGGGGAAAATAATGTGCTTATTTGTGCTAATGTGCCATTGTTCCTTATGTGTGAAGATGGCTATTTCATTTTAGAAATAAAGTTATGTCAATTGCTGTCATCAGTCATTCTTTTTTCTTGCCTTGAAATAAAATAGCTTCTACCTGTTTAAATGTTTGGGGTTTTTTTCAGTTAAAGATGTATTTTTCTTCAGAGTAAGACTTAGAATGACATGGTACATATTGAAAATACACTGGGTTTGGTTTTGTGTTTGGTATCCTGTTGTTACACATCTGTAAGAGTCACTGTATGTGTGTTTCCATTGCAGAGTAATGAGGTGTTCAGTGGACAGTCTTAAATTTACAGCTTCATGGAAAGGACGAATACAAGAAAGCAAACTCCAAGTAAAGGTATTTTACTAGGATGTATTACTAGGATTTTATGAGGATGTTTTATCAGTGTAGTCCAAGTCATCTGTCCGTAAACTTCTGGATAATAATATAATATAATAAAATAATATAATATAAATAAATAATTGGTGTACCTGAAATAAAAAGGCTGGTTAATGGTATCCAGCTACTAAAGTGGCATTGCGAAATTCCACAGAAATTAGAAAAGAAGCAGTTATCTTTTTTCTCTTCCCTGGTCACTGTTCTCATTTTTAAGCTTATTCTTGCTCCATTCTCTTGAACCACCTCTTAGATGAAAACTGAAGCTGCAATTTCATGAGTTAAAATCTCACTCTAGTCCAGACAGGTAAGTGGCTTGTAGCCAGAGGAAATACACATGTAAATCTGTAAGTCTAAGGCCATATGTTAGCATTTATTTAATCACTGAAAGGATTATTAAGGATATAAACCAAAGTAAAATATAAGATGACTAATTTTTGATATGACAAAAACCCAACATTTTTTTAATGACCAATAAAGCCTATAGCCAGCAGCCATAAAGTCCCCACTGATTGCTTAGATGGCAAAATAGATATGAATCCTCAACTGGTCTAATTTAGCTTCTTAACATTCCAGTTAAAAATGCCATTTTGGTCAACACAGGTCTCTGTGCACCTTTTTTATACTTAATTTTGTAAAGAGTTGACAAAATAAATTGTCCTGACTCAAAGGACAGGTATCTGCTAAGGAAGGCAGGAGCCTCCCTTGGAATGGAAAATGTAAACCCCTTTCCCTCCAAATTATTGTAATTTTGAAATTAAGGGGCTCTCAGGCAAAGATATGGGAATAGGAATAACAGTTCTTTACTAGTATTTATAATAAAGCAAACAGACAACAACTACTATGGCATTAACAAACAACAACTACTATGGCACTAACAACAAACAGAACCAAGAACCCAGTGACAACCTGCTGGCCTGCAGGCACCTTCCCTTTCGGTGCAGTGGTGGTCACAGCCAGCAGGGGGCGCTGGTGGCATGAACTCGGGGAGCATGTGGTAATGGCGGCTTGGCCGGGAAGGGAAGGGATGGAAGAGAAATTTTACTCTCACAAACCCCCTTGAACAGTCGATCTGGTGCTCCAGCAGGACGTCTCGGCAGGCAGGGTGTGTGGGGGCTGCGGCGCAGTGAAAACCAGAGGAGTGCCGAAGCAGGGGTGGGGCAGTCCAGTTCCTTGCAGGGCAGGGAGAGGCGAGCTCTGTATCCCAGGCACCCGAGCAGATGGCAATAGGTCCCAGTTCAGGGCAGGGGCTCACCCCACGGCAGAAGAAGCAGCTCTCAGCAGGGGTCTCACAGCAGCAACCAACTCCTCTTACCAAAAGCAGCAAAGCAGCAGCTTCACACATTCTCCCTGGAAGCCCAGAGGAAGAGAGCCTGCAGCTGCTCCAGCTCCCCTTTTACCAGCCCAATTCTCAAGATATCTCTGTCTATCCAAGAGAAAAAACTCCCAGAACTGCAAACAATCCCCTCTCCCCTGAGCTCAGTCTGTTCTTTTGTTCTTCTTAAGTACTGAGTCGTTAAGGCTTCTTAGCAACTTATGAAAAAA
The DNA here is from genome assembly GCA_013400775.1 of Chaetops frenatus. Classification (NCBI taxonomy): domain Eukaryota; kingdom Metazoa; phylum Chordata; class Aves; order Passeriformes; family Picathartidae; genus Chaetops; species Chaetops frenatus. The sequence goes on from VZTR01032757.1 coordinate 392,829, forward strand.
TTCTATAGGTGAAAAGGAACAAAAGGAAAGGAAACTCAAACCTCTACATAAATGTTCTGTGCTGTATCTTCATACAGGTATGTTGATCCCAAAATAATCCTGCAATAACTGTAATCATCCAACGTAACCTTAATACAATGCAATCCTTTGAACTTTGTTGAATTAATTCCTGTTGGAACTAGAGCATGTAATTTTGAGAATTCTTCAATCTCAAATAATTTGAGATATTTAAGTAAGAGTAATGGATGCCTTCTTCGTTTCATAAGAAGCATGAGACGGCAGGGGTGTAGTACTTGGAGATAAATAAACCAAGGGACTTTTTGGCTTGGAATAAATCTGGTATATGCCAAGCCTCAGAGCCTGCAAATCACATGGTCTGAGGTTACAGATTCAGCCAAGGCTTCTAAGGCCATAGCAGTAAGCCAAAACTGAGTTTCACATCTCAGAACAGTCATTCTAGTAGGCTAACTATCAGCTCCAGATTGTAGAAGCTTGAAGTTCTTCAAAACCAACTTAACGTTTTTGAAAAATGTCAGAAGTCAATGTCAAGTACCTCAACTGCCTAAATAACATTATTTCAGTATATTCATATATTTTTAAAAATCACAATATTTTACAATATTTCAATTTTACAGATTGAAATAGCCACTTGGCAAATAAAGAATGAGAGAAAAGAGTTTCGTAACGGTACTCCAGTTTTTATTAAACTTCTAACTGAAGTTTAAAATGTTTTGCTGTCTGAGAATTTGTGTGGTAAATTTTTGGCAACACTAGTTAAAGTACACTGTTAGCAGTCTAATATCATATGTAGGTAAAAAAGTTAGTGTGTATAATCTTTTACTTTACAAGAATGGGTCATGTTCTAACAGGTATTGAAAGTCAAAAGAGAATTTTATTTAGGAGGAAATTCTCTGCCCCAGGAATAGTACAAGCAGTTAGGTGAGTGGTTATTTTTAGCAAAATATAAGAATCCTGTCACATTTCTTCACTTCGTTTGAATATTATCTTTTTTTCTGCAAGAGAGATACTAATTGATTCTGTTAGTAAGTATTCACTAGTATTTTTACTACTGCTTTTAATCTTTGATGAGTAGAAAGGCTTTGGAATCCTTTGCAATGCTGAATATTTAGATTTCCCTACCATGAGCCCTTCCTCATGCTCATGGAGAACTGAGGAGAAATTTTCCTATTAGTAAAGCTAAATACCACATGGACTTTAACTAGGGCATAAAAGTGCCATCAGTTCAGAAAGATCATTCTCTAAAATGTGTCTTGTTTGATAAGGATCCTCTAGGTTGAAAATTAAGCTTGGTTCACCTAAGCAGTATGAATTTTAATACTGGTAAAGTAAATATTGTATCTGCAGTTTCAAGAGTTCAGGCTAACCTTGTTGAATGGGAAGCTATTCTGAGTGGGAACTCAAAAAATAAAAAAAATTTCAATCAGCAGAATAGATAAGTCCTTAAACACATACTGTGGTGAGATAGCTGGGACCTTGTTTTATCCCACCTAAATCAGAAATTGGGGTTTACCAGACTCTCTTACAGGAACCAGAACACAATATAGGCTATTCTGAGGTTTATCAGTCTCAATTGATGCTAATGGTGTTATTTCACTGCCTGTCACTAACTCCACCAAGAGACTTGGTTCAGTACTCACAGAGTTGAGGGACTCTGTTTCAGGGTCTGGAAGAGTTGAGCTCAAGCCCCTGAGTCAACAAATACTTAAAAGCCTAATAAAATGTCTCTGTTGAAGGATTGGCACAAGTAGGTATACAGATGAATTTAAACCTGATATACTTCATATATCTTTCTTAGAAACACTGTCAGGGAGATGGTTTTGAAGACATATTCTTCAAGATCTTTTTCTTACCTTTAATTTTAAAAGATTTTGATGGCTTAAAATTTGTTTTGTGATAAGGAAAAGAGGAAGGAGATCTCTTTATGATCTGTATGATGAAAATGCTTTCTCAGTTTTCCTGTGATTTTGAAAAATGGGTCAAACTTCAAAAATTGTAGATACCTGATCTTTCTATGCTGAAAAATACAAATAATTTTTCCTGTGATCATCTGTAAGTTAGAAGCATGCAGTGCTAGAACTGTCAGTGAAACTACAAAGTAGGCAGAGGAACACTCAGTTAGGCCAAGAACACACCTTAGTCTATATGAATTATCAAATCAGATGTTAAATTATTGGTGTTAGTTCAGGTGATAGTTAAGATGCATTATGTGGAGTGGATCTCCTCTAGTAGGATAGTGATGGATATTTGATTTAGAATCAATCTGTATGAAATTACACCTTCTTTAATATCACTTAGAATCAATCTGTATAAAATTACACCTTTAGCATCACTCTGGATTGCTTTAACAAAAGGTACTGAAAATATATGGCTATTGCACTATAATCAAATATTGATATGCAAATATATCTCTTCTGTTTGCTTTGTGCACTGATTGTGCTGTTGTACAAAAGCAGGTAGTCATTCCTTTTGGCATTCCATTTTCTGTATTGTAGAAAAGAGTGAAAGAAAAGAAGAAATATGGCAAGAGACTTATTGGGTAGTAATTATTATGACCTTGGGTAGAACTTAATATAAATAGTGATAAATAAAAAATTATTGAAGGTCTCAAATACACAATATGAGTATTACTATCAAAACTGTACTCTTAGCAACTGACAGATATATTATTACAAGGCATCCTGAGAGGTCTTTTTTTGCCTCCAGTATACCTCTGTCCTGAGATATCAATAAATTAATGATGGAGGCCTGTAGAGGTAATGAAGTGAAAATATGATTTCCCAAAGTCTGCTGCAGTTTGCGTCATGTCATGGGAAATTATGGCATTAATTAGTAAGGGAAGATCTGTTGCAGAGAATTTGAAATTTGGAAACAGACATTCTTTGGACTGTGGTATCAGCATACTTTCTACTTCTATTTTAAAGAAACATAGTCTAGAATGTGTAAAAATATATATTTTTAAATCTAAATTAGTACCAATAGATGTGAACTGCCAAATTTTTTGTAAAAATTAAAAATTATGGTCAACTTCTGCAATTACTCTGCTAAGTTTCAAAGATACTATGATCATATTACAGATGCTGTGAAATTTATGTCTTTCATAGTACTTGTCTATCCTGTTTATCATAGAAATGAAAACACGGCTGTGGGCATACTCAGCCAAATGGTATTGGAAAGTACATTGTTCTGGTATTGTTGGGGTTTTTTTCTTAATGTCTTTTACTACTGAATCAAAGTAAAACTTCGGTCTTAATCTTCAAAGGAGTTTCTACCATTGTTTGAAGTTTTCCAGGAGATCAAATGGTATTTTATGTAACTGTAATGTCAAAGGGACTGCTAATATAAAAAAAAAAAAAACGTGCAGTAAAAAGCCTTTTCAACAGGTGACCTACATCTATAGAAATTTCTTTCAGAGGTGTTCAGGATGGCCAGACCTTTGAACACCCTAGCAATAAACCTTAAAATCTCTTCATCAGACAATCTTCCTGCAATAACTTTGCCTAGCTTATTTATTAAACCAAGCTCCCAAAAAATATTCCCTGTGGAAAGCAAGAAGGACAGAAAGAATAACATAGGAGACGAATCTTTCTAATTTGTGTGATAGGGGTAAGGAAGAGCTTTGAAAGCTTTCAATCAGAATTGTAGTGAAATTAAGTAAAACCTAGGACTTGTGCATATCATAAAGTGAGGCCTTAAGTATGAGACCTTAACAACAGAGAGAAGTAGGAAGAAGTCTATGTTAAAAATTCAGTATATTAATTAGTAAGACTTTTTTCCTTTTGTGCCATTTAGGATACTTTTATTTATAAGCTTAGTTATATCAAGACAGAAGTGGCACTGGAATGTATATAGGCTATCAAAGATTATTGACACCCAAACTTTTCTGCATAAAGAGAGCTTTTTCCAAAATCTCTCTGCATAGAGTGTTTTTGAGTTTGGAAAGAAATGGTGCAAAATATCAAATGTTAACACTGTACCTTAAAAGCAAAATACCTGAAGAGATAATAAACTTGGAAGCAGAAGTGAGAATAGTGTCACACTTTCATAACAAAGAGCAGACCTTAAGCTTTTGAAAAGAAGTTGAAAGACAAAAGGAGTTTTTGCAGTTTCAGATTAAAATTTGAAAAGTATCATTTATTTCACTGAGGACTTGTTATAATAATTTGTGAAAGTTAGATGGAAAGTCTAGTCTGAACTTCCCATTTGAGGTTGCTTTGGTTCAGGTTATCCACAGTTTTGGTGGTTTCACTGTAAGTCCTAGTCTGTATGAAGCACAGATTGCTCCAAAGGACATTGTCCCTTCTCTGGTCACTGTCTGTCCAAGGAGAAACACAGTTTTGTTCTATGTCTTTTTAAAATGCCATGTTTTATAACAATTATTTTTCATATTAGAATATGTACATCTGCATCTTGCATATTGTAAGGAAGAGTTCCCAGCTGAGCATTAAAAGAGAAATACAAGTTTAAAGAAGCAAATTCTTGAAAAGTGTGATGCCTGTCTACAGTCAAAAGAATAATTATCTTTTAAAAATGCAAAATGTAATCTTAGCTAGTTTACAGTAAATATATTATTAATGCAGAACCCCTAACACTTGGGAGGAAAGCATTGCTTTTCAACCATGACAGTAACCCCCATTGTGTTACTGTTTAATTCCATCTTTTCATGTCAAATAAGTAATTTTGTAATACTAAAATTACCTAAGGAAATTATATCTATTATATCCTCTATGATACTGATCTTCATTGTAACATCATACTTTAACTCCTTTTCACAATCTGATAGATGTTGCAAATTTCTTTCAAGGGAAAATACATTACAAAATGACATTTCTCTGAATTTTGCTTATGTTGTCACTCATCCAGTTTCCAGCAGCATTGTATTTCTTAATACCGGCACTGCTTTATGAAACTTGCATTTGGTGAAAGCCAACATCAGTATGATAAATTTAATTCAGGGCTTTAGTATGATAGTATAACAGAAAGATGATTTTCAGATTGTAGCTTCTGTTAGAGATCTGCTGCAGCTTGAGAGTTAGCCTTTTGAAAAGCTGCATGAAAGTTATCATTGAATTAAGTTTTATTACTGTTAAAACTGAAGTTCTCACTTCAGCAGACCAAAATTACTATTATTGTTATTGTTATTATTGTTATTATTAAACTAGTAGTATTTGTACTTGGGGAAGATAAAACAATCAGCAAATATTGGAATTCTTTTTAAGGAATCTAGAATAGACGTCACTAACTTATGGAAGACTCCAGAGAAGAAAAAAATAAAATATGTAATTCAAAGGCTGAAATTAATTAAAAGAAAACACCTGAAACATGTTGCACATAAAGCATTGCATAGTTACTTAAAGAAGCATCCGTGATTCTTATTTAATTTTTTTGCCAAACAACAGTATAGCTAAGAAATCTTGAGTTTGTTAGATAAAGTTTTCTCTCACATTATTTCATTATATTTTGTTTGCCTCTGCTGAAGCTGTGTAGCTGCACATTCCATTCTTTGCAAGCTGTGCTCAGACTTCCAAGCAGGAAGTCGTGCTTATTGCAGTGATTGTTCTTCTCTTCTTCTAGATATTGTAATGATTGTGAACTTGGCTGTTGCTATCATAATTCCATTAATCTAATGCCAGACAACTGCAGTTTCATAATTGATGACATTTACAGGTATTTTTCTCCAACATTTCAAAGAATGTGAATCCAAATCAGAGGAAGTTCACACTGAAGTGTGGTCCAGATCTTGCTTTTAAATCATGTTTCCTACTCTCACAAAGAACATAACAATAATTAATTTCCTGTTATTTAAAAATTTGGTCACAGTAAAAAGGTTCATCATTTATGAAAGCGTAGTGTTATCATTATTGACATTTTAAGTCTGTTAATTATGTTTGAATATTTTATATTTCCATGGCAGATCAGTGGCTTACAACTGGAAGGTTGTCGTTTCGATGGAAATCGACTTTCAGAAAATCTGCATGATTCTCCCAGTGTGTCATCTGTTCTCCCTTGTTACATGGCCTGGATTCCACAGGTACTAAATTATTAAAAGCCCTAAACTTTCAAGACCCATATTTTGATTTTTTTTTTCTGTGTAGGAGCTTTTCAGTATGATGTTGGTGACCTGTTTTACTTTCGTTTCAAAATAAAAATCCCAGTCTATGCTAGGAAAAGCAGTTACTTATTTTATTTAAAACAGAAAGTTATTATAATTTTGTTAATATTATTTAGCTTATATTGCTTACATGAAGGCAAGGGCTTTATTTCAGTCATCCCTTTTTTTTCTTTGTCTTTTAAAAAAATGAGCATATTTTCAAACCTGTATTTAGTAAATGTATACATGTGTTTGGGAGTTAATTCCTAGAATATATTTTCCTTGCATTTTAAATATTAAAGTAAAATGTAGTGGCAATAAAAAAGGAGAGAATATGATGTGAGCTGTAAGCAAAGAAAATCTTCCCCCTGCTTAAATTAATTTAAAAAAATGCCAGTGCTTGCAGATTTTAAGATGAAAGCAAAGTAGTCCAAACAGTAGAAACTGTTACTGCTTCTGCTTTCCAATTATCATAGCAATTGCTGATAAATAACACAAAAAGTCTCACAGAATGTGTTCAAGGATGTGTCTTGTAACTAAAAATTTGCTTATTATGGAATTCATTCCACCAACATTTAGGAAGCCAATCCCATCAGAAGGTAGCTGGGATAAAGCTGTCCAGGTGTGACTCTAGAGACAGCCTAGACCACTATGATGACCTTTGTTGTATCTTTTGATAGATATTGTGCAAGGAGCTCCGTTGCTAACACACTACTGTATCCCAATTGTTTTTCTCTCACTGTTATTTCCAGCAGTGGAAATACAACATTATATTGTAGTACAGCATTAGAAGTATAAAGGTTGACAGATTCAGACCTTGAACATAGAAGTAACTGCTAGCCACCATCAGCACCATTAGTCCCAGCTTGGTTAAGAAAGAAAATACTAAAATTTTTTTTAAAAGGACAAAAACCAAAAACATCACAAAACCTCTTACAAAGTTGACCAGTGAAGGATTTTTCAGTTCTTCAGTATTTACAGGGTTTGGTTTTATCAGATAAATAGACAGATTTTTAATTTACTTAAGAGGTGGTGCATGGGATAAATACAGAATTTCCAGACACTCAAATATATCAGCTCAGTGGTGGATGGTGGAGGATGGTAATATGCCTGGTTTTCCATGGTAACACCAAATGGAAACACACTGAAAATGAGAAGTAAGTAGTCCTCCCATTGCTCAGAAAAACATGCATCTTGTGTTTGAAATAAAACAGAGTTTTTATTTTTTTCTATATAAGACTATGTTTTTTAAAGTCTAAAGGTAGGACCCAGGAGTTATATGTGAAATCAGCAGCGAGCTTTATCTATAAAATTAAAAAATTATGTACTTCAATAATCAATGAATTAAACTTTTTCAAATGTACTTATATTTGAAATTAATAGCAACTGACATCTTTGTGTTGGAAAAAAATAAAATTCTTATAAAGCACAGGCCATAACTTGTCAACTTCCCAGATTTTAAATACAAAGTGGCTCTAAGGAGAGTTTTTCTGAATTGGTCTACCCTTGAGTTGTTTCACAATCACTGTAAAAATTGACTATAATCAAACACTGTGCTCAGAAACCAAAGCAGAATTGGATATCATGCATTTCCCTTAATTTCATTACCTCTCCTTAGAAGAAGAGTGCATAAAATTAAACATATTTTCTTAGGATTCTTAGGTTTTGAATTTGTTTTCTTTTCTCCATAAATGCGTTTTTAGAAATCTAGTGAGAAAAAATAAATGTATAATGTAATGCTTTGAAATAATTTTCAACCAAACTTAAAGTAGCCTACAGGATTTCTCTGAGAGAACTCCCTCAAAATCCTGCAGTGGTCAAAACAGAATATTTTCAGCTACTAACATTATGGTTATTCTCAATTAACTGTGAAGGTCCTTTCCAGTTTTATTCCACCGATAGATCCCATGCTGTGAAGGATGTCACTAAAGGGGATGGAACTGTGTGTGAGGCAGTCTGACAAAGAGAATTTTTGGACTGTACTTAAGCCAAGGACATAAGGATTTGTGACTCAAAAAGACTTCCACAAAATAGCTTTAACCCTCCAATAATGTGATTCCTTAAAACATCAATGGGATTGAGAAAGGCACAAGAACAGATATTTTGTCCCTAAAAGGTATAAAAACAGGTCTTTGAAGGCAAACTGGCCAGCTTCTGGCTCCCAGCTTTGGCAAAATTTAAATTCTCTGATTAACATTTTACTCTCAGGCTGGCCAGCGTTTTGTCTTCTTCAGTAGTGTTAACCAAGGGATAAATGAGGTAAGTACAATCCTTCTGAGAGCAGCTGAGTTCCTGATTATTAAGTTACTCTATACAAATATTACCACACATAGGTCTGCAAGGATTTAAACACTGATGTCCTAAAGGGGAAGTTGATTTTCAAACGGGACAACAAAATTCTTCAGTAATGGTTTTACACTTCACATGCAAGGCAGAGTGCTTGAAACAGTTACTGTTTGCATGTTTCCTTTTTCCTGTTTTTTGTTATTTTCTAATATTGGAGAATCACTAACATTTGATGTGATTTGTGTTAAAATGACACTCTTTTTTATTTTAAATTCTTTTCTGACAAGTGTGCTGCTTTGTTATTTGGTTCTTGAAAATCTGACATTTTCCTGTTGACAGGAAGGGACATTTTGAGTGTGACAGAAAACGTGCTTAATATATATGAGTTGAATCAAACCCTGAACTATTTGCAGTAACTAAATACATCATGGGTTGAAATTAAATGCTGTAGGAAGTCTAGACAGAGTGTTTGAGCTTAATTCTGTGGTCGCATATAGGGACAATGCCCTGTGCAAAGCCCTAGGAGGAAACTGCATCCAAGGCAGTTTGTAATATAGACAGCAGACAGGAGCAGTTCCATAAAGTAGCCTGGAACGTGTGGGGTAAGATTTTTTCGACTGTAGTTCCTGCAGGATGATGCTTGCAGGTGACTCAGATCACACCAGGGGCTGTGCCACATGAGGAGGGCAGGGTTTGCTGCAGGGATGGAGGGGGCAGTAGGGTCTGTCAGGGCATGGCCACTGCAGGACTCCAGCCTGCCAGGATAGCTGCTCCCTACACTACAGTACAGGGGCTCTGGAGCAGCTTTCTCTGTGCAGGAAACTGATCAGCATTTCCCTTGCCTGGTTTGCAGACACTTCTGACATGTAGTTTTTGGGAGGGTTTTAGATGAAGGAAGGTTTTTATATGTAGTTCATAGGATGATCCCTGTTATCTACATCCCGGTGTTTGAGTTATGCAGTGAGCAATTTGTCTGAAGTCTCTGCTTCATTGGTAATCCATCTCCTTAGTGGCCTGAATGAAGACTTTCTTGTCCAAGGCTGCAGTGTTCAAACTGATTCTCAGCTTTAGATACCATACCAGTGGAGATTATTACTTTCTCATGTTTTGTTGCCTTTTGAGGTGATAACTAAGTGCTTGTTTGTTGACAGGATGCAAATGGTCCATATTCTTCAGAGGAATGCATATCTTTACCAGTGTACACTAGTGTGGAGAGAGACCGTGTGGTGACAAATATTGATGTACCTTGTGGAGGAAACCAAGACCAGTGGATTCAATGTGGTGCTGCTTTATTTTTAAAAAATCAGTAATCTGAAACTGCATTAACTCGTGAAGTTAAGAGACATTTAAGCATATAATTTCTTTATTAGTAAAAGAGAACTTTAGACTCATTGCTTTTATATTTTTAAAGTAATGATTTATTAAGTCATGTTTAGTTTTTTAAGATGTATTCAAATAATTCTACTTGAGAGAAGTTCAGTGTGGGATATTGAAAAAATCAACATGGCACTACTCAGCAAACTGCTAATTTGGGTTGTTTCTCTAGATTATAATGTGCTGTATTTCTTTCTTGAACTTGTTGAAATCTCTTCTGGTTTGATCGGAAATATTGAATAAAAATTCAAAGTAAGCATTTTTTCTTCAATCTTTTTTTTACTATCCTTTTGGAACTGTTATTCATATGCATCTGTTATTTAATAAAATAAAATTTTAAAACTTACCTTTTGTAACTGAAATGTAATGTTCTACTTGAAGATAAGAATCAGGATAAATATTTCAGTCTCTTTTAATGATTTTTTACTTGTGATTGTATTTCTTTGTATAGGTAGTAAATTGTAGGACTTGAATGAACTTCATGTGGAGTTACAAAGTTAGACTACTACTTCATGGGTATTGTCCAGAAGTTACCGAAGGAAAAATTTTTGAAACTGTACTTAGTTTCAGTAAAAACGTCCACATAAAGGCCTACCATAGTCAAACAATTCCTTAGACAAAAAAAAAAAAAAAAAAAAANAAAAAAAAAAAAATTCCATCCAGTTGTTAAATGAAAACCAGAGGGATATAATAGTGCTTTTGGTCTCTGACGTGTGAAACACATGGAATCATGTTAGTGCAGGATACCCAAGTTTGATTTCACTGTTTCATGAAGTATTATGTTGGGATGCTGTCACAGCATTGGAGTGCAATTAGACAAAATCCCAAAATCCAGGAGAAAAAATCCCAAAATCCAGGAGAAAGCAGCATTACTGATGTCTCAACATAACAATTGGAAGTGTCTAATTTTTAACTAAAATTACACACCTCATGAAGTTGTTTTTAAAAGCCAAAGGCAAAAAAAGTACTGTCTTGGTTTGCTTGGAAAACAAAATAGATGCTTAGGCTCTGATATATCTGATAGATTTTATATTAATTTTGAAGTAGTATTTAAAATAAGACTATATTATACTTTCCTGATATTTTTCATTGATTGTTTGAGGGAGAGAGAAGAAAAGCAAAGAAAAGATTGGCCCCATCTCCAGGTCAGCTTCCTGAAGAAAGTGCTTTTGTCTCTTCTCTGTTGTTCATGCCTTAAACTTGGTCTTTTGTCTCTATTTGGAAAGTTTTCTATTTTAGTTGTTTTTCTAATTAAAAGCTGTTCTAAATTAATTTGATTCAATTGCACATACATTTTTAAAATTGAATCCTGTCTAAAAGCAGAACAGACTTACTTAATACTTTTCAGATAATTGCCTCATCTTCCCTTATGTATTGCACTCTGATTCACTGAAGAGTAGAAAAGGTAGCAAATTTGGAAAAAAAAAGTGTCTCTGAAGAAAATTTTGGGAAAAAATGACAGTCTTCATCAGAACAAAAGCACTTGTGTAAATCTATGTACATAAGTTCTGTGAGGATTTAGAGGGTGACTTGTCCAGAGAGAATATTCTGCCATAGTAGACTTTCTTGGAGACAAAAAGTTTTGCAGAGGGTATACTTCTAATTCCCATAGGCATATGTAAAGAACATGCTGCAGCTTTCCCTTTTGGATCCAACATTTTCATAACCTAGACTGAATTTCAGCTCTCATATATCTCGAACTGAGGGATCAGTATAGTGACTCTTATGAATTCCAGCTTCTCTTTTATGGGCAGATAGAGAAATACAGATACTCAGCTGTTCAGACCTGTTAGGACAAAGATGTCTGGAAAATAATACATCTTATTTTAATTTACCTTGCACAGAAAGTAAAGACCAGAGATATAGTAAGTGGCTTTGATGACCCATCTTGCTTCTAATGGGAAATAAAAGTCTACTGTAGCTAGTGGTAGAAACCTTGAAATGAATCATTAGTAGAATATTCTGGGGATTTCCATATTTATTTCTTTTTTTAAATTTTTTCCCTCCTCATTTTAAGCTTCAAAATGCCTTCCATATTGCCAAGAGAAATATGATTATTATTTAAAGTCTCTCCTTTCAAGTGTCCTCTTGCTATATATTTAGCCTTACTGATTCTACTAATGCATAGATATTGTTGCTATCACAACAGATATAAAAGAGACTCCTTCAGACCTACCACTCTGTATTTCTATTTCAGGGTCAGGAACTGATTCAGTTTCTTACTGCTGACTTGTCTGTATCCTAATCCCTCAAAACCGACCTATCTCTGGAGGTTTGTTACCTCTTCTATCATCCACTACTGCCATAGATATGGAACGGTGGAATATTTCTCAGCTCACAGCATCAGTTTGTTCGCAGACCTGCATTCATGCTTTTCTGTCAGAACCTTCTCTTACCCAGCTTGATTAAATCTCATTTGGTTTAGTTGTCCTTTCAGTTTAGAGCCCTTTCACATTACTAGAACTGTCTATTTGCTTCTGCTCTGAGACCTTCTCTGAGTGATATGAAAAAAACCAAACGTTCTTAATGTTTAGTTATAACTGGGGCATTGAGTTACATTTTTCTTTGGACAGAGGTCCTGTGGGAGCCCATTGAGACAGATCTTTGTTACAGATGTGAAAGGTGTCCTAGGTGTCTTTGATGTCTTTATTTTTTTCAGCACAGGACAAAAAAACGATTTAAATGTCTAGCTAATTTTTCAGCTTGAAATATAGTAGATTTTTGATTATGTAATATTATCACGAAACAAACCCCAAACCTTGGAAGCTGTATATCACACTCACAGTGTGTTAAGTAATATGTTTGATACTTATTTTGTTTAAGTGATTCACTAATCTTTGCTTCTCATAACTGGAGTTATAACTGTCATGTTTTAGATGGCTCCCAGACGACCTAAAGAGGAAAAACTACTTACTATGTGTTCCTTGATATGTATTGTCTGTTTACATGGTATAATGTCCTTTCTTTCTACCTTATACTGTAATCTAAATGAAAGATACTGTAGGTAACTGCTACTCTAGATAATAGGAATTATATTTTTGGCAGTAAAAACAGAACTGCAGGGTTTTTATTACCAGCAAAGTGCAGCTGTATCACATGCATAGACCATTGAGAAGTATGAATTAGGAAACATAAGAAATAAAAACATCAGAAATGCCTTAGTGGTCTGACTAGGGTTTGAAAGAGTCTGTTCTGCTATTCAGTTTCAAGGGTATAGGATCTTGTAAGACTAAAAAGAGATCTTAGAAAACACATATCACTATACTGTAAACATTCTCTTTTGAAGACTTGAGAAAGGCATATCTTCAGTAAGTGCAAATTGTTATCAACAGAAATCAAAGTGACAAAATACAAAGTGAAAAAACTTTAAAAGAATAACAAAACCTTTGAAAATAATGCAGATTATGCCGCAATATCCAAGTGTCTTTAAAACACAAAAAATTTTTTATTACAAATGCATTTATTTTAAATTTGAAAAGGAACAGTTTCTTCCTTTTACACCTTCTAGCAGTCAAGCTTCTGTGAGGTATTGGTGCTGTCATCCATTGAAAGATGTGCTGTTTGGTGCATTTAGCAAATTCGCTGCAAGTCTGCTGACCCAGAGCATGCTGTGTTCCCAAACAGAAGAATACATGTTTGTTGAATTGTCAGACTCACTTTTTGCTATTTGGGGTAAACAGAGAAACAAGACCTATGATGTTGATAGAATACCGCACATGTTTTAGTGCTAAGTCAAGTTGACTTAGGATTTTTTCACAGAATTTTTTTAGAATTTCACTAAAATCCAAATGCTGCAGTGGAAGACAAGTTATGCAAGTTATACTGAATATAAATAGAACTGGTGATGCAAATTGTCTTTCCACTCTGTTTCTTTATTTCAGCTTTCAGAGACCAATACTCAGAAGATCAGTAATTTGTCCCCAAACAGCTATACCACTGTTAGAGCTGGAGGGGAATAACCTGAACTCTGTGCTCAAAAGCATCAAATATGAATTACATGAGTTCTTAAACTGATAGACTCTTTCATTGACAAAAATGGGTTTGCATAAATTATACTTAATATTGGTTATCATAATAAAAATGTGCAGCCTTACCAGGGCTAGAAATTTCCATATGAAGTTTTACATAGACATTTTTCATTCCCTTTCATTTTTACATTTTTAATCCTTTGAAAATGAAAAGTGGGAATAAGAAACTAGATGTGGGAGAGTCTGAAGACCAATCAAGAGTGGGTCACACTTGAGAAAATTATCTCAGCCTCTGTGAGTTCTTATGCTGTGTTCTCCTCTGAAGGTGTGCAGCTTCATCTGCACTGGAGTTCTTCACAGATCAGAAGCTTCCCTGGAAACCCATCTGCCTGAGAGGCCATCCTCCTTCACCTCAGCTCACTGCCTCCAGTGGGTAAGGCTGCATAACTCAGCCCCATCTCTTGGATCTGCTTTTCTTTTCAGATACTGAAGCTCCTTACAGCAGAGCTCACCAAATTACTGTGTTTTAAGAAATGCCAGTCCTTAAGATCTAGATTTCTTACTTCTAGTTTCATGACCTTTATGTAAGATACCTAGAAAGCAACAGAAGAGGGTTTTTTCACTTTCTGTATGTTTGGTGCAAACAGAAAGACTTCAAGGAGCAAAATTGATGTTACTTCTTTGAACAACTTCACAGTAATTACTGTTAATATGGGCTACAGTATGCCTCAGGAATAGTTCTTAGGATATAATCTTTCTGGAAATCAAGGTGGTTGCTTCCTTTTATTTTAAAGTTGAATTAATTTGGCTTAACAAATAAGCACATAAACAATCACAATAGCATATCCAGAGATCTTTGCACAGACGAGTTCTAGAATGGGTGTGTAGGTAGGACAGGCTAGTCAGTGCAAGAATCTGGGAATTCACCCTGTGTTAGAATATGGTGCAATGCTACTTTTTCCTTATCAAAGCCACCTGCATTGCAGTGTCTTGTCCAACACATAAATTAACTGAGAGCACGTCATTCGAGGACTGTGTAAATACCCTGTCTGGTATTCATTCCTGCTGGATGATCCTGTAAAGCAAGTTTCCTGAACTGCAACAGCAGATGCCCTAGGTGGAAATCAGATCTGTGTACTCTAACTGGGAGCAGTTTCTACAGAAGTGTCAGAATTGCTACTGGCTTTGCATCTCAGAAGACAGCAAGCTGCCCCAGATCTCTTTAGAAGAAGTCTTAGATATATTCTTCATCATTTCCCCCCAGTGTTAGATCCACTTAATTTTTCAGAGCAGCAAATATGGATCTTCTTAACAGATCAGCCTTGGCAAAAGTAATTAGTAATCAGGCATATGAAATGTTTCAGATAGATAATTTCATCGTCATAGCTGTCTGACTTGTTTCAGCCCCTGGCAAAGTGAGTTCTCATGGAATCCCACATGTTACTATTACCACACCTAAGAGGATTTTCATACACTTTACCTACTGAGATCAGGAAGAAATGACAACGTCTTCAGAGCGTTTTTGGGATGGGCACGGCCATATCAGTATTTCCCACTAGGTGGTACTGTGGGCTAGATCCTGGTGAGAGCCTGGCACAGGGGACTAGGGGGGTTTGGAAGGTAAAGACAATTTATAGTCCATACAACATTGCATCAACAGTCCATTCCAAAGGAAATTTCTTACAGCAGTGCTGAATAAGCAGCTACATCTTAAAAAATGCTTCTAGTTAGTTGTGATGTAGTTCTTTTTAGAAATAAGTGACTCAGCAAGTGAATTTCTCCTTCCTTCAAGACTCCTGGTTTGTGCAAGTGGAAAAGGCACTGACTGGCCACTCTGGCCTGTTTACAGCTATTTCTGTACATCTTCAGTATCTGCATAGGAAGAAGGAACAGTGAGGAGAAGGGTGCCCTTGCAGCATGGAGGGCCTCCTGATCTGCATCAGGCTGAGCATATCCAGCAGGCTGAGGAAGGTGATCCTTCCCTACACAGTACTGGTAACTCACATTTGGCATTCTGGGCCCTGTGCTGGGCTCCCCAGGGGAGAGACATGGCCATACTGGAGCGAGTCCAAACAACACACTGGAAAACTTGAGATCGTTCACCAAGATGGTCAAGGGGCTGGAACACATGACTTATGGGAAAAAAGCTTAAGGAACTGGCCTTGTTCAACCTGGATAAAAGGCAACTTCTGTGGGGAGGGACTTACTGACAGCTTGCCATTGCCTTCATGGAGATTATGGAATTTCATGGCAGGAGGACGGGGACAAGATGTTATAACTGCATACAGGGAAAAATATTCTCCCCACGAGGACAGTCAGGCAGAGGTTTCCCAGAGACGTTGTCCAGTCACCATGCTTGGAGGTATTGAAAATTGGACTGGATAAGACCCTGAGCAATCCATTCTGACCCTGCTGTTGGGGACCTCCTGGTTCTCTCCAACATGAAATAAACTATGCCTCTGTCTGGTGGATTAGTTACATGTTCATCTTTTCAAGCACAGTGTATAAATTACAGTAAGAAAATAATGTCATTCTGCTCTTTCTGCTTGTTGTGGGTTGAAAAACAATTTTTTCCCTGCAAGGATCTTGACAGCTTCCTTCAGGTATGAGAGAACCAATTAGCTGGCTAGTAATAAGATGGACACTCTCTTTAGCCACTTAAGAAGCTGAACAGGCCTCTGTGATTCTCATTTAAGAGAGGAGAAGCCTGGAAATCTCTCTCTTGCTTCTGGCTTCCAAACAGGTAACAGGGGGGCCATGCAGCCTGGTGGTGCTGACGGGGGCCAGGCCCGGGCCAGGCCCACTCAGCTGGGCCCTGCTGACTCCGCAAGGCCGGACCAGGCTGGGCCGGGCAAAGCCCACTCGGCCAGGCCAGGCGTGGCTGAGATCCTGCCGTAGCTGAATCCTGGCCTGGCTGCTGAGATCCTGGCTGCTCCTGCTTCCCCCCTCTTCCCAGGAAAAGTCTGCAGCAGCTTCAGCCACTGCTCAGCAGAAATGATGTGACCAACAGCAGAGCCTGGGAGAGATTACAACTTTCTCAGTGCACAGAAGAAACCAACATGGAGACACTGAGGTCAGTAAAGAAGAACCGTAACCAAGAGGGAGGAGAAAGAGGAGGTGCTTTAAGCTGAATTTCTTTTGTAAGGCTATGGTGATGGACTATGATATATCAGACTATTCCGTGTAACTTATAAATGCAATTAGGGGAATGCAGCGTTCCAACTGCAGCCTGAGCAAAGGCACCTGTACGGAAGCAAGCAGATGTTGAAATAACTGTGGTAATGGGGAGCCATACCACAGAGATGGGAGAGATTAGAACCCTTGCCCCAGAGATAGATAAAAGAAAATTTTTACTCCCAGAAATAGAAGAGAACCCTTACTTCAGGGATAGGAGCAACCTTGCTTTTAGACATCTTGAGAGAAAAAAGAAGACCCTTTGCTTTTTTTACCAGAACAGCTCATCCTTAAAATAGTACCCCATGCCATAGAGATGAGTCCTCAAAAGCAGTTGTGGGAAGAACTGTAGGTCACGGGAAGGCACTTTCACACTGCAAACAGATTTCCTTTCTGGGCAGCTGATTCGCTGTGATATAAAACCACGAGAGAACTGTGTTCTTGTGAGAAAGTCTCCATGGCATGGCAGGAGAAACTTCTCTCCCTAAATGAACTGATTAAAGCCTATTTTAGAGGTGATAAACTGACTAGAAATCTCAGGTTTTGTCTCTTTAGGTTGTTGGTGAAAAAAGAGAAATGAGGCGGGGGAGGAGAAATATCTGAAGGTTTATTCTGGTTCTTATTATTTTCCTTTTAGTTCTGTTAATAAACCTGTCTTTATACCTTTAAGGTTTTGAGCCTGCTTTGCATTTCTCCTAATCCTTATCTCACAACAGAAAATGAGTAAATAAGTTTAGTGGGTGCTTGCACTGATGTTTGGCCAGTGTGCTCAACCTGCTACATTAAATTAATGTCCCGTATGAGGATGGCAAACTGAAACCACTGCTCTGCTCCATATAGAAATGACCTGCAAGTCCTTCAGTTTTACTGCTGCCTCATAAGCTGTCAGCAAGTTCAGGGGTTAGTCAATAAAAAAAGAAGCAGTTCACAGAATAAATGGATGAATTAAATGTTAAACCATAACACAGCAAGCCAAAAACAATTTAGAGGAACCTCACTTAAAGCATAAAACCAAAAATAAATGTTCTGAACACTTCAGGAGCAAGATGCCTGCCAAGGGGAGTACTGGGTTATTAGATGAAGTGCCAAAAGAGTGCTCAGGGAAGGTAAGACTACAATACAACCCTAAATTCTTTACATAAAAATTCATTTCAGAGAAGCTGAGTGTGGTTCCCATACTGACCTCTCACTCTGTGTTTTTCTAAATAAGGGGTGAGCCTTACAGATCATCTTAAACTGACCTGTCAAAACAAAAAGTTCTAGAAGAAACTAGAAAATAGTTGTAAGAAATAAGTTCTTAGGTCCTCATCCAAGAGTCCCAAAGAAACTCGAGGAACTCCAGCACAATGTTGCCTTACTGGTCAATATAGGTGTCTAATCTATCATTTAAATTGCCTGTGGTTCTAGGGAAAGTAAAAGTTCTCCTTTTTTTAACAGTCTTCTATAAAGACTTTCTTCTATGTAAAGCCTACTGAAATTGTAAACCAAAAAAAATTTGCTACTTAACTATCTTAAAAACAAGGAAGGTCAGCATGGATTTTCTGTAAGTCATGTTTTAAAGAAATAATTCATTAGCCTTTAAAAAAGCTTGAATTTATTGATGGAGTCAGAAAAATAATTTGATACAGTATGCAGGGACTTGCACAATGTGGGAAAAGTTGGGGGAGAGAAACTAAGCTGTACAACAAGAAAAAATGAGAGAGAGATGGAGGGAGAGAGTGAGTAGTGTTGTGCTATTTTACAACAGCTGAGGATCTCAGTTTCCTACTTTATCTTTACCAAGGCAGGAATCCCAGGCCAGAATATATGCTGTGGCTCTTCAGTACAATGGCATATGAAAATACAACAGGAATACTTCTTTAAGGAGGAGTCTGCATTAATTTTACTGGTTTTACTACATTCAGACATGTTGTGCCCAAGGGTAGGTTATCTCTTAAACTGTGTACCCTTTATGCCTCTCTCTTAGATGCTGTATGTATGATTGATCATCCTGAAAGGTAGCAAAGAGGTAATCAGCTTGCCTGCCTTCCTTCCTTCCTTCCTTCCTTCCTTCCTTCCTTCCTCCCTCCCTCTAACCCATCTGATACGTGATTGGCCCTTAAGGTAGATAAAATGAGGAAAAACTTCACTGAAATAGGTGTTAGGAGAGAATGAAGAGTTTTTATCACATCTTGACAGTAATGATCCAGTTCATATCAAAGAATAGGCTGTATCACACCTGCTTCTAGGGATTGCCTGGAGCAGCAACAGCAGAATCAAAGGAATTAATACAAATGAAAGTATCCTGACTGCACTTCCTGGTCAACTCCTGAAGTAATAAGAAACAGACCTGAAGGTTTCAAGCGGATCGCTTCCTAGCACAAAGCTGCTTCTAGGAGTGAGCTGATGAGATGTGAAATTTCTGTTGCCACAGGCAAGTCAAAATAACCCTGTCTTGCATCTGTGATGCCAATGTAACTAATCCCTGTAAATCTCATTTCTAAACAGGTTAAGCTAGATGTTTGAAATATGTTTTATTCTACTATTATTGAATTAATTTTCTTTCACTGGATGGAAATGAAAAGGTCCAAACTCCTGAAACTGAAAACCAGCCCAAACTGAAGTAGTAGAAAGCTGATGCAGATTTTTAAAAAGCAAGTGAAATATGGCAATGTCCTAAGCAATAGAAAGTTTAACAGAAAAAAATTAAATAAAGAGAAAGCTAAAAATCAAGGGGTAATAACCCTAAAAATTATTGAAGAATCCCAAATAATGGATTTGCCATGCTTGTTGAGGAATTGTGGAGTGCTTCAGTAGTGGAATGTGAAGCAACTGCAGTCTGAAGAGCCAGTCACCCACTGGCATCATACCAGCTACCCTGAAGAGTAGTCCACACTGAAAATATATCAGCTTGATGAAGAATCGTGTGCCTTGTAATCCCAAAAATACTTGTGCAGTGGAATAATGCAAAGATGAGTAAAATTTAGCATCCGACAGGGTGCTGCCATTATGAATGGAAGGTGAAAATTGCTGGTTTAGATCAGGACTACATGTCAACTGGTCCAGTATGCTGCCCCTAGAAATAGTTGGGGAAAAAGAAAAAAAAAAAAACGGTAATGCACCCAGCAATAGACCAAAGCAGTAAGGTAAAGCTGTGTATATTTTCTTCTCTTTCTTACAAACTAAAGGTTTTCTTAGTTTTTCCAAAGGGCAGATTTCATTCCCTTTCCAGGAT
This sequence comes from Chaetops frenatus, assembly GCA_013400775.1. Classification (NCBI taxonomy): domain Eukaryota; kingdom Metazoa; phylum Chordata; class Aves; order Passeriformes; family Picathartidae; genus Chaetops; species Chaetops frenatus. The sequence goes on from VZTR01032757.1 coordinate 412,954, forward strand.
GACATGTGTTACCCAGTATATACCTGAATGTTCCTGTATGTATGTACAAACCTTCTTCAACTTGTCTGAAATTCTGAGCCTGAGACATAATTTTAAAGACTAGATTTTTCTTTCTAGATTCTTAACTTTATACATGCTTATGATATCCCCTCTTAATAATTTCCTCCTGAACAAAACATCACAGCCTTTCATTCTGCTGATAGAAAAAAAAGTTATTTTCCATCTAGCCATTTTCAACAGATTTTGATAAGTTTTTCTGAATTCTGAACTATCTTTTTCCTTCTTTTTAAATGATCAGGTGGTCACAAAGTTTCAGGTAACACCATGTAAAATTTTTAATTTTATTAGATATCCATGCACTATAGTAAATTGCTTCCCACAGGTTTCATATCCTGTTGAACAGCCCTCTCTCAGTGCTTCTTCATGAACAAGACAAGCCAAATATTGTAATGTGAGAGGTTGCCCATTTTCTTTCATCAAATGAGGAGAGTTGAGCCAAGATCCATTAAGTAAAAACTTACTTATTCTTGCCATTTTAATTTAAAGGAACACTGAATTTAAATAAATCTTTACAAATTTGAATTTATATTTTAATTTTAAAGTTATTATAAATAGATCACATTTCTTTCCCACCTACAGATTGAACTACTTCAAAGGCAGGTGTTTTACCGAGGAATTTTTATTTTTCTGAAAAAATACTCAAAGTAACAGAAATATATTGATTCTTAATTATTTTGTAACAGTACCAGATTCTGGTGTAGCAGGGTTCCTACTCTCTGGTTTTGGGGGTTTTTTTACCTCTGTCCTATTCTCTGGAAGGTCCCTTGAACTGCAAAAGGTCTAGTTGTTCCCCAGGTGGAAGGTCCCCTCTGTTCCCCAGAGGTTTCATCTGCCCAGAGCAGGCACACACCTCTTCCCCCGCTGCCAGCCTCCAAACTGTTAACAGAACAGAGATGGAGAAACAGAGAACAAGAACAGGCAGGAACTATATCTTCTTCCAAAACTGCAAAACCACCTTTATCTTAGCCTATATTGAACTGTTTTTAACATTATGGAGGGCATCTACAAAGCATGGGAAGAGCCTTGTGGTGATTTTCTTGGAAAGCCAAGAAGGAATTGATACATCTGTTGAAGGACCATCCTTGCACACTGCTCAAAGCATCTGCTACTGAATGTTGCTGGAGAAAAGGGAGGATGAGGAGTTGGATCCTTGGTTTGATCCATTGTGTGGGTTGTTTAATCCAAGTGAGACTTTACAGTAGATCTCATATGATCAGCTCAGTTGATTGGAGCACAGTGCTAATAATGCCAAGGCCATGGGTTTGACCCCCACATTCAGTTCAGAGTTGGGCATGATGGTCCTTTGTGGGTCCTTTCCAACTCAGACTAGACTGTTCTGTGATATGACAGAAGTTATTTGTTCACTATGTTCCATTATGACCACCTTGAAGACCTGTCTGGGGCAGTGTCATTATCATAAATCATCAAAAGGGATTAAGTGCTGTGGAAAACTTGGAAAATTTACGTGGCCACTCTGGGCAGCTGTAAGTCAACATGTCTCTGTTTTCTTCAGGGAAATTGTGCTGGTTCACCTCAACTGATGAAATATCTCACTGAGTTAATTTGACCTTAAACAACTCTGTGCAGTGGGGGCCATGGCTGTGGTGAACAGCAGAACTTAACTGGTTGGGTTTTTTTCATGGGCTTGATTAAGAAATTCATGCTGATTTCTTTTTCCTTTGGAAAATGATGATTCACTAGAACATGACTTCTGAGAAGGAAAGTACATTGAAACCAGTCCTAAATAAGAGATTTAAAAATAATTTTAACACTTTAGACCGTCCCTCTAGGATTGCTGCAATACAGAAGGTTTTATCCCTCAATTCATAGGAATTTTTTTTTTGAAATCTGAACATATTCCTCCATATCTAAAAGGATATCAGTACAAATGAAATACCAAAACCACCAAAGGATACCAAAATAAATTAAATTATACATCTGAGATGAATCTAATCCAGTTTCTCTAAGAAATTATCCAATTGAAAAATAAAATATCTTCAAACAGTTAACACTAAAATTATATGTCAAGAGAATTAATTTGCTTTGTAAACAAGGATTTGATTTAATCCAAGATACATGAGTGCTTTTTTTGCGAACTACAGGGACCCATTCCTGTCATGATAAAATTTAGTTTCCAGAGTCTGGCCACTTTCAATGTACATACTGTGGCCTTTACTCCAAAAAATGTGACTACAATTTTAGATTCCTTCTGGATAAATTGTCTACCATCTTATGACTCCAAAACCTGTGACACGGGAATTTCTTCTCCCAGACTACAATAGCATGAGCAGTTCAGGCCTATGATAGGAAATAAGTTGTAGTCACTGTCTTAGAGCATATGCCCTGGATTTTCATGCTATTTGGTTCCTACAGATTGCTGCAATATTTAGGGGTTGTTCTGGATGCTGGAACAGAAGTACAAAAAAGATGTATTATCAGACAAGCAAGAAGATTACCAAAAATTTCAAATTCAGTTACTAAAATAGCATTGCCCACAGTACAAAGTATACAGAAAACAATCTGAAACCGCAGATACTGACATTTCCCTTCAGAATTCAGAATACAGGATGTAATATTTTGATAATTATGAACAGGACTTTGGAAATACCTCAGTCTCATTAATCCTCTGGAATTATGAACCTTATGAAAAATCCCGTTCTGTGCTTTTAAGGATTTCATGAGGATTTGGTAGTCAGAAAACTCCAGGTCTCTCAGGTTTTTGCTGAAGTATTGAGACAGGCTTTTACTTGGGAATAATACCAGGGTATTTTTCTCAACATAAAATCACTCTCATGGGCATTTGAGTATTTTCCAGCCATGTTATCTGATTCAAACTGGGACCAGATATGGCTTTCATTTGGCCTAGCTGTCAGGGTTTGACCTACAATTCTGGTGTAGCTGTAGGTCCCGAGAGCCTTGCCCCAGTTTCCCACACCACCTAGGAGAGTTGACAGGGCAGTTGGCTTTGGTACCACCTGTCATGGAACACTGGGCTTTGCTCACCATTATTTTGCAGCCCCATTTTTTTTTTTTTTTTAAGTGAAAACATAGCAGTCCTTTCATCCTATGCTGAAATTAGACTGTAAAATAGGTGGAAGGAACCAACTGAAGGTAGGTGGGCTGTACCATCACAGACCCAGGGATCTAGAGCTCCTGTCAGCCTAACCTCAGCACTGGGAAGGTCATGGAACAGATCACCCTGAGTGCCAACACCCAGTATGTGCAGGACAACCAGGGGATAAGGCCCAGCAAGCACAGGTTTGTGACAGGCATGTCCTGCTTGATCAACCTGATCTTCTTCTGTGACCAGGTGACTCTCTCAGTGGATGAGAGAAAGGCTGTGGATTTTGTCTCCCTGGACTTCAGTAAAGCCTTCGAGACCATTTCCCACAACATTCTCCTGGAGAAGCAGGCTGCTCATGGCTTGGACACTTGCACTGCTTGCTGGGTGAAAAATGGGAGACTACTGAAGTGCACTCAGTCACTTTGAAAGACAGCTTAAAAGTCACTGAAGACTGGTGTATGAAAATGTTGCATTATGTTCAAAAGAAGCGAACAAGTAGAGCCTTTGTAACTCAAAGTATGTAGGATTTTTCCTCCTTTTCCTTTTTTCACTGGCCTTTCTGTACTATTCGATGTTTCACACATCTTTCAGTAGAGATGGGATGACTTGTTAAGAGCAAATGGGTCATGCATACTTAGCTTTGGTAGTTGGACACAGAGTTTTTAATGTTATCCCAACACAGATGAAATGAACTGGCTCTGGAATTTTTTTCCTTCAATTCCTCATGTCTAACTTAAAACTCATGAGGTCCCCAAAGCAATAAAAGGAACACTTCAGTCACACATTTAATTGGTTTCTCCTGGTTCTGTTGGGCACAAAGGGGCATCCTGGCAGAAATAGTTGTAAATGGCACCATTTCTATAAAAGACAGTGAAATTGTGTTTTCAAAACCCGTCAGTTGTGACCAATTCTTCCTAAAGACCTCTTGGGCTTTTCTTCAGGAAGAACAGCTGAACAGGATATACAAAGGCAATAAAAACCTTTAAGCATTGTCAATACATCAGGCTGCAGAGCCATGTGAGCAGCAAAGCCCCAGTAGCACATCCAGACTCTGAATTTTTACTGGAGTCCTGCATGGCTTAGAAACAGTAAAGGGCATGGGAAAGGGTGGAGGCAGTAAGTTCTACCATTGCCCATAATAATGAAAATGAGTTAAAAGAGGCTGAGAGGCTTTTCTGAAACTTGTGCATTGAGGAATGCAAGACATGGCAGGAAAACACAGTGCCTGCTATTCCTTCCTTGTCTCTTCCTTTTCAGGAGTTTCATACAATGGAGATGACTTACCTCAATAAATTGCTCTATTGTTAACTTTTATGTTGCATTGAATTAGGTTTTGTGTTCTGTTTAACAGAGCTAAAATAATAAATTAGAGTATAATTAAAAGAGACATCTTCCTACAAATGTGGCTGACACTGGCAGAAAGGTTTCAAGATGGAGCAGTGAGGCAATGTATTAAAATTATTGAATAATTGTAATAGACAATAATTATTAAATAATACACACTCTGGGTTAATTGTCCATAGTGATTTCTTTGGAAAAAAATGGATAGTAGCAGAGGACAGTACAGGAGAATACAGCAGATGAAGCCACAAAATTCTTCATCAGGCAAATGCTTTACTGCCATTGTAGTGACAAGGTGGTATCAAGTATGGAGAGGTAAAAGCTCATGGGTCAGAAACAGGGTATGGCCTCACCTCCTGGTTGAAAACTGGATTCACTTCTATAGTCAACACAGATGTGCTGCAAAAATGAGATCTGATGCTGGTTATGAGAAAGTTTTTCCCAATGTATTGAGATGCACTCCAGCTAATTTGAAGCAGGAAAACAGTTAAACCAAGATGATTTGCACCAGATAGTCTCACATACTGACTGGATGGAAACTTGATGAAAACTAATGGCTATAAGAACATGTTCAATATTTAGGATAAGAAACCAAAAATTGAAAACAAAAAACACATCTAGGCCCCTTGGGGCCATATTTTCACCCTGCAATGTTGACTATTTCTGTATTATGAAATCATAGAGCCTTTGATAACCCTTGTGAGTCCTTTCCAACCCAGGATATTCTAAGTCCAACTCCTGGCCCTGCTCAAGACAACCACAAGATTCACACCATGTGCCTTTGTCCCAATGCTTCCTGACCTCAGGCAGGTTTGGTGCCATGACCACTTCCCTGAGGAGCCTGTTCCAGTGCCCAGCCACCCTCTGGGTGAAGAAACTTTTTCTGCCATCTAACCTAAACCTCCCCTTACACAGCTTCAGGTCATTCCTTTGGGTCCTGTCACTGGGCACCACAGAGCAGAGATCAGTGCCTGCCCCTCCCCTTCCCCTCACGAGGAAGCTGCAGACTGCAATGAGGTCTCCCCTCAGTCTCCCCCTTTCCAAGCTGAACAGTCCAAGTGACTTCAGCTCCTTGTATGACTTCCCCCCGGACCCTTCACCATCTTCATAGCCCTTCTTTGGATGCTTTCTAATAGGTTTATACCCTTCCTAGATTTTGTGTCTGTTCTTGTTCCTACAGCCTCACTTTGCTTTTAAGCCATAAGCAAAACAGGACAGAAATTGTATTATCTGTAATATTTGTCCATGATGACAACAGTGGTTCCCCATCTTGGTAGCTGTCTAGGAGCTGCTTTAGGAAGCAGCATTATTACAAGAAAAGCAGGATGCACTATTTATCTTCTCTTACAGCTTTGAGAATACATTTTTTTTTTGTATATTTTTTTTGCCATGCTCAGGATGCATATTGTGATATAAATTTGGATCTTCCTAGTAATTGTTAAAGTTTCATCTGTGTCTGAATGATTCAGTTAGATCAAAGTTGCCCTTTTAAAAGCATAAGTTAAGCTAACTTTTTTTTTTTTTGCAGAAATTGAGAAACTTGTTACCTGGGAAAAAATATTCATGAGCACATCTCCAGATGGATGTGCTTGGTGGAGAAATATTTTTATCTTGTTAAGGAAAATGCATTAATGCAAATGTGAATATGAGAAGTTATAAACATTAAAGCTAATCCCATCTCACAGCTACTTACAGAGGCAGAAATTATTACCCATTCTTTATAATGCTGTAAATTGTGTCTGATTTGAACTTCATTTTAAAGCCCATAGTGCAAGAGAAATCAAAATTTTCTGTTAAATACAAAAGCTTAAATGAGAATTCAGCACACAGGAGACAGCAGACTGACAATATACAATCTCACTGAAGCTTGAGTGTGCGTAGACTAGCACAGTTAATCAAAAATCCCACTCATCTGCCAACTCTTTATGCATTCATCAAAGCTCAGCAGAGAGTTACCAGCACAGAAGATTCATGCATCAAGGCTTCAGCTCTGGCTTCCTTGATGTCCCAAGCAGATTAGTCTGTGACAGATTTCTGTAGCCCAGCAAGCAAATCCTTGGCATCTGATGTCACGTCCACTTGTTCCATCAAAGCCAGCTAGGTTTCACTAAGGTTATTGAAGTCATGCAGGTTTGGGAGCTGTGTTTTAAGTCAGACAACATGACAGGACAAATCCTTAGCAGCTTGATGCAGGTGATAACCTTTCAGAAACCACATGAATAAATAAATCTCATTCAGACTCCTTTCAAAACAGCTATGTGTCTCCCATGCAAACAGACCAAAGGAGGGCTGGATCACAACTGTTCAAAAATGCTCTTTCTGTCCTCAGATGGTATCCCAGAAGAGATCACGATGTATTTCTCAGTGCCTCAAGGAAGCAACAGTAGAGCAACTATCTCCCCATGTGTTTGTGTGCCTCATGCAGCTAATGCTGGGCATGTACTGGCTGGATGCATATTTGATCTGTGTTTGAAGCCAGGCATTAAGGGGTGTGATGCCTGGGAAAATCCCACGGTATGCATTACATAGGAGGTCAGTCCGTCTTTTCCAGCATAGAACTAGGGCTGATGTAGAAGAAAAACCATACCTATGCAGAAATCTCAGGGCTAGACTCTGGGTAGGAGCAAGTGTGTCTTCCTCAGTATGTGAAATCCTCCAGTTAGTTAATTTTAATTCCCTGTGTGAGACAGTAATATCTCTGTCTGCATAGATACCACTGTGCCCCATTTCTCTGTGACATAGGCACAAAGCCACCACCTCTGGGGCTGTTCAGCCTGCAGAGGGGAAGGCTCTTGGATAGCCCTTGTTTTGGCCTTTCCATATATTAAGGTGACTTATAAGAAAGATGGAAGGAGATGTTTTACTAGGGCCTAACAGGATAAGGGGCAACAGCCTTAACCTTAAAGAGGGTAGATTTAGATTGGAAATAAGAAAATTTTTATGATGAGAGTGGTGAGGCACAAGAACATCTTGCCCAGAGAAGGTGCAACATCACTGTAATTGCCCAAGGCCAGATTGAATGGGGCCTAGAGCAACCTGATCTAGCAGAAAATGTTCCTATCCTTGCTAGGGAATTGGATTAGATGAATGATCCTTTCTGCCCCAAACCATTCTATGATTTTATAATCATTCTACTGAGGATTTGACAATGGATCCAAGACAGTAAATTTACTAAAAAACCTCATAGGTTGAGGTAAAGACAAGTTAATAGCTAAAACAAAACCATGCACACAAGCAAAGCAAAACAAGGAATTAGTTTCCCACTTCCTATAAGCAGGCAGGTGTTCAGCCATCCCTAGGAAAGCAGGGATCCATTACACATAGCAGTGACTTGAGAAGAGAAACTCTATCACTCCAGATGTGCCTCCTTTTCCTTCTCCTCCCTCCAGCTTTCTATGCTGAACATGACGCCATATGCTCTGGAATGTCTGCTGGGTCAGTTGAGGTCAGCCGTCCAGCTCTGTCCCCTCCCAAATCCAAATCCCCAGCCTCCTCACTGGCCTAAAAGGCCTTGGCTCTGTGTAAGCCCTGTCTGGCAATAATGAAAAATCCCTCAGTTATCAGTACTGTTTCCAGCTCAATCCGATACCAGCTACTATAAATAAAATAACCTCTACCCCAGCCCAAACCAGCAGACTGCCTTTTACCCTTCCAATTATCTGCTGCATCCCACAGGAAAAGACTGAGGAAGTGTTTGCTTGGGGCTTAGCTGACTGACAAGGTTGAAGCCCGCTGGTCCATAGTGGTGTGATGCAGTTTGAAGGATGAGGCAACAGCCAGACTTGTTTCAGTGTTGCCTTGTAAGGCTCGTTAAGTATAAGCTGCCATCCAGGGGTCCAAGAAGGATGATAGGTCAAGGTATTATAAGAATTTATAGAACTTTCCTGTGCAGATGACTGACCAAGCATCTCCACATACAGAAAGGGAGAGAATTCTATGCCCTGTTACTTCCTCCAACACACCAAGAAGTCTGGATTGCATGAGTTAAATCAGTCCTGTCACTCACTCTCTCAACACAAAGTAAATTCTCTGGAACTGATGTACAACTTGTACTAAAGTCACATCACTCAAAGGAATATTTTAGTTACACGGAGTTCTCCACTTTTCTTTGGTAAAAGTAAAATCATCAAGACATGAAAAATGAATTTAGCAATGCTTTTGTACATAAACTTAGATTTACTGTAAATGCTGGAATTATAAAGAGACGCTACTCCCTTTTGGAAAGCAGCAGATAAACTGATGCCTTTAGGTTGCCATGGAATGCTCTTTTACAGACAACTTTAGGGAATGCCAGTACCAAAAAGACATAGCCTGTAAAAATTCTTGAAAGAACAGGCATAAATCTTCAAGACACTCCACAAAATTTTCCTCCATCTTGATACTCTGCAGTGGACTGAATAGATTTTAAATGTGTTCCTCCTCAAAAGTAGCTGCACTTCAGAGATCTCAGACTGGTGAAGCCCATTCAAAATAGAATTTAAATGCACATGTAAGCAATGTAAAGAAAAGGTTTTGTGATAGAGATGAGGATAGATACATTAAAAAAATATTCCTTCTGGAACCATGTCTGTTTGCAAAGAAAAGGCTAATTGCTGCATATTTTAGCTAATTCAGTTAAAAATGAAAATGTAACACGGTCTAGGATTATTTCAATCCCCTTTAGGAATTCAGAGTGCTTTAAGAAAAAATTTTGCTTTCCCAGCTCACAGCCACCTGATCATAAGAAGAGTGGCAACTGTTTAAACTAGCAATAAATTATGGAAACCAGGAATTTGAGTCAACTGGGCCAATTAATCTGCTTACCAGAAAGTGGCTTTTAATGGACATGTAAACGTGTAAACACTGTTCAACTCATGTAAATTCTCTCTTCGTATTTTATTTCCTGCACACACAGACACACATATTTCACTTGTTTTAAAGTATTTCTTTCATCTACCTGAAGGCTGTAAACATCTCAGCATACTTGACCTGCAGTTCTGTTTGGGACCAGAGACTATTTACACTTGTTACAGACGACCCTGTGAGTAGTGTAACCCCTAAAAGCCACTGTACAAAATGGGGTCTGTGGCTGGCAGTGATACTCAGACCTGACTGAGACCAGGAGCAGGGACCAGCCACCAGCAGGCTCCAGTTGACATCTGGGCAAAGAAAAGTAAGACCTTCTACAACAGGACGTTTCAGACTAGCATCTCATCCACATTAACAAGTGGCTTGGTTCATGAGGACTTAGCACACATCTTTCCCAAGGCAAGTTAATTCCCCGGTGTAGCTGTGTCACAGATAGAGTTCAGCACCTCACTTGTAAGAGAAAAGCTGCAATATCCTTTATTGATCTAAACTAATGAGTTAAAAATGTTCCATGGTAAAGGCAACAGAGGTTTAGCAAGATTTGATGGCACGATAAAGTTGGTTATTAACTGAATGCAGGGTCAGAACTATCAGGAAGACACCCCTGTTGAGTTGTGGGGTTCAGAAAGGACCCCCTACCTAACTAAAATATTCTAAACTCCTTTTCAGAGAGGCACCTAGGTGTAGCTGGCTTCAATCCTAGTCCCAGCTTGGTCAACAGTTCATGTTTTAAGGATAATATATGCACAATCTTTTATATCACTTAGCTAGTTTATTACGTTAAAGTTGCTAAAGATTCCAAATTTTAGTATCTGATACTATAAGAACTCTAAACACTGAGGAATAACCTTGATCTCCCTACTCAAGGGGGGATCCTGGCATGCAGCAGCTGCCGTGCAGGATTGCTCTGTGGGCCCTGGCCTGGCCACTACCTATGGAGAGAGTGAACTGGATGCAGCCATCACAGCCCTTTACTGAGGATTATGGCTTCATCCTGGGGTTGGGGGAGGACACTGTCACAAGATGCTAATGTGATTTGGCTCCCAAACCAAAAGCAAAGGGAAAGGCAGCCAGACTGAGCTGAGGAGAGCAGGAACACTGCAGATACAAAGGGGAGCCCCACATGCCTTTGGCAAGCTCAAGTAAACCAAATGGCCTGTTCTGGTAGCACCTGCTGTGCCTGCTTTGCCTTGGCTACTCACGGGGCAGAGGTTGGATACAGCTGGGGTGTGAAGACGTCCTGCAGAACTGTATCCAACCTCTGGGTAGCAACTTACGTTTCAGGGAAAGACCAAGCACTCCAGTAACATGTAAGCATCTGTTCTGGGCTCTTCAGGCAGCTGTGGGGAGATAAATTCTTGCCTTGCATCCCATAGGTGACCAGCTGGTGTGTTTAAGCAAGGAATTTCATTACGTGTACTTTGTCTTTACCTGCCCACTTGCAAATGCTTAAATGATAAGATTTTCCAGCCTCTCTAAAAAGGCAGACACAGGTTTTGCCACTGTGAGTTCCTATGAACAGCATTTTCCTTGCTATTTTTCTCCCTCTGATTCAGGTAGTTCATACCTGGACTGAACTTTCAGCTGGGATGAGAGGGTCATACTGCATATCCAGGGTTTTCTTTAAGGACAGCTCTCTGAAAAAAGGAGTGATATATTTTTTAATAATAATAAAATACTTCATCACTGAACAATTCTGTCATTGGGAATATTAAAATATGATCGGAGATATTTTATGCAGCTGTTATTAAATAGTCATTAAACATTTCTGGAAATAATACTCCTCAGGGATTTGACATTGAAAAATAGACTGTCAAGGCTCAGTCTGAGCCATGACTTAGAAAAATAGAAACCTACCAAATGCACTAAACTTGTCTTCATCATGAATAATCTCTGACTTCAGCAGTTTTCTACATACTGTGCAGAGTCTGGGGTATCTGTTTCTATGCACAGCTCACCCAGGACCATGGTGTCTTACAGGCACATGTAGCACATGGCTTTGCAGTGCATCAGAGGAGGCTGCAAAAACACCACAAGAAGTCCATTTGTCTGAGGATCTCAAGCGTAATTTTTGGACTTAAGGATATGGCAATTGTCTCAACCAATTTTATACCTTCAAAACAGGTCACCATACCAGTGCTAGGAGGCCATGCTTGGGATCTATGGGCAGTAAAGTGACACAAACTGATTTGAGGCACAGCTCACAGTATCAGTCTGACCTGTCAGATGTACTTCATGGTGGTTTGACCTGTGCTTTGATGACAACTGCTGCTTTTATGAACGCTAATTATGAAGGTAACTATTTCAGACGATTGTTTTGGGTGCCCAGACTTTGTGTCTACCAGGGTCTGTCATTTAGTGATCCAGGTGCTGCTTCTTCTACCCTTCAAAGCAATCACAAACTCCCAGCAGCAGCTTAAAGTTTCTTCCCTGAAAGTCAGTGTTTTCACCTGGAGATTGATAAAGACAATAGGAGGTTTTGTGCCTCTTTTAAATCCATCCTCTCCAGATGCAGATGTAACAGTTGCAGTGAGGGGAGCACACAGCAGATTTTTCTATTTTTACCTAATTTTTATATGGTTTCAGAAGAAAATGTAGTGCTTCCTGCTGTCCCTTTGAACTCTGCAGGGATTTTTGTCTGCAGGGAAAATCCCCTCTTATTCACAGACTAGTCCAGATTCCCAGGGCATTCAAATTCTCATTCCCACTGCCAAAGGTGTGGCTCAGTTGTAACCAGGCAGTTTGCCTGACTCTGCGGGCAATTTTGGTCCTCTGCTCTCATACAGATTGCTCTGCTAAGGGAGAACAATTCTCCTTCTTAATGAATATGCAAAAAAACCAATTTCCACACTCATAAGTCTCTCAGCTGGTTAGTTAAAAGCCTCCACTGGTGTTGTACAACAGCAAGAATAACAGCTTGATTAATCCCCATCTACTAGTCTGAACTAAAACCCGTGCCATTTTGTCACATTGCAGTGACAGAGTCATCATAAAACAATGCAGTTCCAAATGGCTGTCATAGATTCTGAAGGTTCTAATGGTATCCCCACTGACCCAAAATATCTGGGGGTATGCTAATTTTCCTTTGCTGAAATAAATAGGGGACTGATTTTGAGATTTCATTGTTATGGAAATATATTCTGCTCAGGACAATTACATTTGACTTCCCCCACTCCCCCTGAAGCATCAAGAATATTTAATATGCTACACTGATTAACAGTGTTAGTTTCCTGTTTCTGGGATGATTTGCCTAGGTAATGCATGCATAGAGAATATGGCAGAGGGGAAATTGTGGTGTTTCACTATTGATCCTGTTTTCAAATTTGCCTGAGGAAGACCTACTTTTCCACAGGGAGAATGTCAAAGCATAAGTAAGGGTAGCCTTATCACTCCTTTTTGTGCTCTGCTTAATGACATTGATGTTTCTTAGTTACCCCAGCCTCTGGAGACACGCCTGCTAAGAGTGGACCTTGAACTGCTAGGTGGAATGTAGGTCTGGACACAAGTTATCTTGGAAAACTTCAGGTATCTCCTTCCAGCGTGTGCATGTTCTTGGCTCTTTGTATTCTCCAGGATGCTATGGGAAAGAGATCTGGATTGCTATAAAAGCCATTGTGCCTGGGACCGAATAGAGAACAGAGCAGTTACTTCACCAGTGGCATATTTATAATTTTAACATGGTTTGCAGGGAGTTGTGAAAAAAACCAAAACAGCAATGACTGCTTACTCAGATCTATCTATCTGAAGACACTGACAACATTTTTGTTTATATTAGGCCATCTGCTCCAGCAGTGCAGCTGGATTCTGCCAACTATACTGGAGCCACTGCTGTACTCTGGCTTCAGGCTCATGCTCTGCCTTTCCCATTGATTTTAACAAGGCAGAAATATCAGGACATACACAAATATGCATAATATCTGCTCTAATTATTTTTATCATTTATTGTTTTGGGTAATATTCGCTATCTTAGAGATAAGCATACAACCACAATATGTGAATCAGCTTGCCTTTTGTGTGGTTTTGCAGATTCCACGTTGAGGCTGAATTCTAATTTTCTTTAGAAAGGAATGGCAACATTTCAAATCTCTTGTGTTTCTAAACAGTTTGGCTAACTGTGTCTCTAAAACTGTTTATTATGGAGCGCATATATATGTAAACATATATATATATATATATAATTAATATTTGAACCTAAGCTGCAGTTCATTGTGTCTCTCCATATGCAATACACTACTGCATTTCCACCCTGAAACTGTGTATCCCATTGTGTTAATCCCTCTTCCTCTTACACCATTTTGCTTTCAAATATCTCCTTGAAAGTAAAAACTCACAGCATTTCCAATTAATAGAAAAGGAAAGCATAGCCTAAACATCCATACCCCATCAATTACACATGAATAACATACAAAATAAAAAAAATCTCAATCCAGTTCTGAATGAGAAAAAGACTGAACACATGGTGGTAAGAATGAGCATAAAATGAAACTTGCAGTAACAGATCATGTCACAGTAAGTTTTTTTCAGAAAACAACCTTAGGACTGATATTTTTTAGAGACAGTAGTAAGGAAGGATAAACAAGGGCTGAGAAATTTGTATGAACAAACAGAAACCTACATGGCTGTGAGTAAGATTAAACAGAATAATGGGTGTGTTTCTGACTGCAAGAGCAAGAGGACACTAGGATATATGTTCTTTCCAACAGGAGCATCATTCAGCATTTCATGATGGATTGTGCTTGTGTACGGATTGAGTTTATAGTAGGTAGGCCATAAAGATTGTTGGCAACTAGAGTCAATGACCCAGCTGTTCACTGCTGCGCTACCATATACTTCACCCTTACTTTGCTGATCCTCTGACACCTACTATCCTCCTGCATCCTGTGGCTCAGATATTGTGCTATGTTGTCTCAAAGTATGCAATTTTTAGATCAATTTCTCATTCTCATTGTCTAGAGAAAATTACAGAGAAAAGGAAATTTTCCATAGTCCCCCATCCCATTCACTTCTGTACACTGTGTATCTCCTGTTAATTTCTCTTGGCCAGACCAATAAGGAGTGATGGGATGATGGGAAAACAAGTCAGCCTAGATCTGATCTGGTTCATCAGTTGAAGAATTTAAAAACTCTCTGTGTCTAGTGGAACATGATATATTCAACCATACTCCCCAGGACTTCTTGTGTTATGACAATATAGGAAACCTGTCTCAAACTAGAAAGATCAAGAAGCTTAGTGTTACCGGACACTCAGGAGCTGTGCAAATACTTTCTTCACCCTTTGAAAGACACTCTCCCTTCCTAGACACTTTCATTACAATTTTAATCACAGTGTAATTATTCTTGTTTATTCCTCCCTGTGACAATGCAGATTGTCCTGGTTTGAAGGACAGGTGTCTGCTAAGGAAGGCAGGGAGCCTCCCTTGGAATGGAAAATGTAAACCCTTTCTCTCCGAATTATCGTAATTCTGAAATTAAGGGGCTCACAGGCAAAGATATGGGAAATGGAATAACAGTTCGTTACTAGTATTTACAATAAAGCAAACAAACAACAACTAGTATGGCATTAACAACAACCAGAAGCAGGAACCCAGTGAGAGCCTGTTGGCTTGCAGGCACCTTTGATGCAGTGATGGTCACAGCCTGCAGGGGGCACTGGTGGCACAAGCTTGGGGAGCACGTCTCAATGGCAGCTCCGCCAGCTGGGATGGGGAGGGATGGAAGAGAAGTTTTACTTTCACAAACCCCCTTGAGCAGTCCATCTCAGTATTTCAGCAAGGCTCTCAGGAAAGGAAGGCAGCAGGCTGGGATGGCAGGGTGTCTCAGCAGGCAGGGGGTGCAGAGGCTGCAGGGCAGTGAAACCCAGACCAGCGCCGGGGCAGCGGCAGGGACGGGGCAGCGGCAGCCTGGTTTCCCACAGAGCAGGGAGAGGCGAGCTCAGGGATCCCAGGCACCCACCCAGAGGGTGACAGGTCCCAGTTCAGGTCAGAGACTCACTCCACGGCAGAAGAAACAGCTCTCTGCAGGGGTTCAGCAGCAGCTCCCAAATGTTCTCCCTGGCAGCCCAGAGTGAGACTGCCAGCCCCTCCTCCAGCCAAGCCTTTTGCCAGCCCAAACCCCAAGGTATCCCCCACCCTGCTGAGAGAAAAGACTCTCCGAGCTGCACAATCCTCTCTCCCCTCAGGTCAATCACTTCTTTTGTTCTTCTTAAGTACCCGGCCATTATGGTCCCTTAGCAACTGATGGGTAAAAAATTCCAAAGGTGAAAAGAAACAAAAGGGAAGAACACCCAAACCCCAACAAGATGTAGAGTCAACAGATTGAATGGCAAATACATAATTGAGGGCTTCCTGTGTAGCCTGAATTTTTTTGAAATACATGATCCTGGTAGTCTGCTGGTTTTTACTCAAAAGTTGGAATACCTACACTATCTAAAATATCTTCACAATGAGAAACTAAAGATCATGTCCTTTCAGATCCACACATGTATTATTGCAGTGACATTAATTCAGAAAAATACATTTAATTTTCACTTTCAAAAAGTACAGAGCTTTTTGAATTCTTCATGAACACAACTCTGTACCTGCATTTCTACATTCCAAGATACTTTTTTGGCTGCTTTGACTTCACACAGTGTCTTCTGGGTAAAGGGCAAGCTATGAAGGGTTAAAAGCAGCACTGAAGTTATTTCCATCAGAGTAAAGGTGAACTTGCTGCCCCTTCTCCCCATGGAGAGACAGGTGGCCTCTGGCACCCTGATGGGTTTTATTCTGTTTGATGCTGAAACTCAAATACAGAACTTCAGCCCATCTCCCCCTGCTCTATTCTTCTCCTTCAAATTCTCATCCTCTGTGCCAACAAATCTTAAGTGTGATGAGGAAAGAAACATGCTGATGCATAAAGGGATAGATAGATAGATAGATAGACAGATAGATAGATAGATAGATAGATAGATAGATAGATAGGCTGTTTACCTGTAGCACTTGTGAGATACCAACCAGTTATATGTACCTTGGGTTACCCTGTAGTTGTAGCACTAGCTACAATGTGCTAGCTGTTTTCTTAATCCTAGAAAAGGGGTGTTTTCTGCTTTGAGAGGTCACAGCCCTACAGACAGACAAAAGGAGGAGAAGGAGGAAGCAGTAACTCCCATAAGTTTACAAATTATTTTCTCCTTCTTTGTCTGTGGGAGTTGTGATGACTTTGAAGCCAGCTCTGGTCTCAGCCATAGCTCTGCCCTGCTGTGCTCCTGTTCCTCTGCCCTTTTTCTCCACATTGCTCTTTTTAGATCACAGGAGCTTGTGGCTCTACAGCTGCACAGCCAAGTGGGACACTGGTCACTTTCCTCTGGGCATTTTTGAAGGATGAACGATAACTTGTGCAAAATGAAACTCCCTCAGAGTGGCCTGTCCAAAAGGAGCAGGGAGCTGCAGGAAGGGTTTTCATGTGGGGCTGGGTGTGTCAGGCAGCAGGAGGTGCTCCTGTGAAGTGTGGGGAGACTGTGGTGGTGGCTGTGTGAGGGGCTACTGCCAGGGTGTGCAGCACACGGACCAGGGCTCTGAGTACATCCAGCTGAAGAAGGAGGGGTGCACAAAGGGCTGTGAGTCCAAGACAGACACATCCTGCAAGGCCACCCCTTGCTGCCTTGATGGATGTCAATCCCTGTCAGCACATGCATGGGCATTATTCTTTGCAGGACTCAGATTCCAATTCATTATAGCAAAGCCTATTTTTTTTTTTTTTTCCTTTTTCCACTCCAGTGGAGCATAAATGACCTGAATAAATCCTACTCCTTTGGCACATGTAATGCATGGAATGTGTTGCCAGTGCTGTAACAAGATTTATCTCTTGGTGCATGTTGTGAACACACATTTCTTTCCAGTCAGTAGAATTGTTATATCTATAGAGCTTGGTTATTGAAAGGGGAGCTAGTTGGTGGAAAGAAGATATATAAATGTGATATACACAGTACACGTCAGCCACACCAGCTGGAAAAATCCATTTATTTCCAGTGACTGAATAACTCACTTTTGATTCCAGTTTATACAGGTAGGAACACAATTACTCAGTGCCTGTCTCCTATAACTCAGCTAGTGTTGAGGTTTGTTTAGTCTTTGTGGCCAGAGCCAGCTCTTCTCTAGAGCTCCATACCAGCAATTCTACAGCTGTTCAGAGGTGAGAGCTGGTACAGACCTGCCCTGATCCAGCTTTGACATATGTCTCAGGGCAGGTGACAGGATCTTGTGTCCACCAGGGGCAATGAACATATATGTAAAAGTAGAAGGAAATGGACAGGGACACAAACAGGTTTGTCTTGTACTTACAACCATAAAAAACCATTAGATGTTTGGTGGGATGGTGGTTATGCCACAGAAAGCAAGAAATTCCCTTTAAGGTGTTGATAATACCAGTCATTTTTGCAAAGGTCCATTATGAAGTCTCTCACTTGAACAGGGGCTATGAACAGAAAGATCTGTGAATCACTAAAATAAAAAACCTCCATCACAAGTCTTCAGTGACCCCAGCCTTCTTGGAGGAACAATTCTGCTGGTTGCTCGTGGATTTAAGGGAATGTGGCTCAAGTGCTCTTGAAGTCCCAAGTAGAGGTGGGCTGCCCAAATTGCTGTAGGACATCAGACTGCCAGAAGCCAAATCTCCAAATAAGGGTGGTAACTGAGGTCTTGTGAACTCACTCACTGCTGCTGTGCCTCTGTCTTTCAGATTGTCTGTGGTGTGTCTGAAGTAATTTCCACTTCTTTTCATCCTTTTCCCAGTCTATCTTTCCTCTGTGCCTAAAAAGTGACCTCCCGCTGACTTTCTTAGCCAAAGCAGAGAGACCTCCCAAATGCTGATAGCTCCAATCACAGTGATTTTCAGATAGCCTGGCTCCTGTTGAGCCCAGAGAAGCAGTCAGGGTAGAGCATCTATGTTTTACCAATGAAAAAGCTGGCACACAGCAGGTGAACATCCTCATAAGGATTTTCAGCCCAGCAACGACCAAGCCAGGCGTCTCATTACTGTGTATAATGAAATAATATCCCAAGAAGGGTGGGAAGATAAATATATGTCAAAAACTCCCTGATTATGGGAACTGTCCATTAACAGGGCACCCAAATAGCTTTATATTTTGCCCATCTGTTATTACTAATCTGGCCTCAAGTGTGCAGTTTAGTGCTGTGAACCTTTGGTTTAGATTGTTTTATTAAACTCTGTGGCCTGCAGCATCTGCCTCCAGCTAGGAGAACTGCTTTGGAAACCTTCCAAATCACAAAAGCAATAGTTATATTTTCTGTGTTCCAAACACCCTTCTGGCCTGGTTGGTGCTCAGTTTCAGGGAGATATATCCATATATTTGTGCGATGTCTTAGAAAGAGGGAGTCTGCTCTGCAGTTTTTATGCTCTAGACTTTCCACCTGGCTGGCTCCCCCTGCTTGGCTCTGCCCCCCATGAGAGTAAGGATCTGGATGACCAGAGTAATGGCTCCTCATGCCACACATGGTCTGCTCCAAGCACCACCACTCATCCACCTGTGCATGCTTTGGCTGAAAGACAGGAGATCTTCCTAAGATCTCTGTGTTTCCTCTTCTTCAGTGACCTCCCTGTTGTAACCATGCCCAGAGTGGCCTCTGCTCCCAAGCTCATGGCTAAACTTGGTCTCTCTGTGAATACTCACTTGAGTGTCTTCTCTCACTTCTTCCTCTACCACTTCCTGCTAAGTGAATGCAAATAATTTCTCAGCTCCTCCTTTTACTCTATTATTCAAGTCTGTAGGCTGCACATCAAGAAAAATAGTGATCTGCCCAGTAGCATGAAAAGATGACTGGAAGCTAAGCCAAGTATCACTGGAAGATAAGCCAAGGAAACAAAAATGACAAAGAAGAATGAGAGAAACCAGGAGCACACCAAGATGCTAAGCCAGCACAAGGAAGAGCGCCCACAATGTGCTAAAGACCACTATGTTGTGAAACACTGACGTTTATATGTCAGCTAAGCAGTCATGAAGGAGCTGGTCATCAGCTGTGCCTTTGTGTCTCTAACAGCCCCACAAGCTGCTGCTGAATCCTCCTCTGGCCAGACTTTGTAAGTGAGTTTACCATTTTACTTAGTGCTCTGCACAGGCCCAGGAGGCAATGAAGATCTCTGCGTACAATCAGAGTGTAAGGTGCCATAGTGTTGCATGCAGATAAGGAACATGATGAATTATTTCTTGTGAAAGAATATTGATTGTATTGAAGACTGCATGGGTATGTCCAATAGGCTTGTTTTCTGTAGTCATTCATCTCTGGGGAGCTTTTGGGAAGTTAATGCTCTGAATGCTTGAGACTGGTTAAAGGGACTTTTCTCATTATTTTCAGGACATATTTGGAGAATGCTTGAAGGTGATTGTTAGATCTAAAAGTTGAGAGACTGAGGCTGTTAGCTGAGGCTTTCAGATACAGAAACCAACTTCATGGTATGAAGGACGTTTTCTTATGTTTTTCCCTTCTTTCTGAGCTTGTGTCCTGCAGTAACAGTAATACTGACAAGGTATCTAAGACAGACACTCCCATAGGCTTGTTATTTCGGCCAACTTGAAAGAAAACACTGTATTGCTTTAGATAAACAAGAGTTCCTTTGTCATGGAAAACTCATCTAGCAGGAGCTCTCATTTGCTACTTTGAAACCGCTCACTTTCAAATACAATGGGGATATCAGCTTTGACATGTTCATTGCAGTTAGTTGTACTGCAGAGATGCAGTTGAAATCAATGTCTACTGCTGAAGCCTTCCTTAGTCAGAATAACTCTTCTTTGGGAGATGGAAAGCATTTGCCTAAGTGAAAAGTCTGATGCAGAGTCAGATTTGTACAAGCTCTCAGTAAGCTTTGAATCATTTTCATGTCTCCTCTCCTCCACTCCAGTAATTAAAATTTTTATGATCTACTTGGCAAAACATACTGTCACATAAAAGATTTAAAATGAAATGTATCTTTCCTATCAGTGAGCACATTAGAAGGTATTTTCACAACTCTTTTTAAGGCATTGGAAAAAAGTTGGACACAAACGCTGAAACCTACCTGGTGGTTTATAGGATAGGTGCTGCATTCATGATTTGGTTCAGAAAGTAGCCCAGAGTAACAATTTGTCCTTCCTGGACTATAGCTTTGCACCAGGAAGGGGCATCAGCCTTTGTCTGTGCCACTTGTAAGCCCTAACTCAGTGACAGGGCCCAGCAGCAGCCACTGCGACAGCTGGCAGGAAGGGAGCATGTGTCAGTGAACTGGCTTTATAGGGATCCTATTGCTGACAGACAGACAGCAGGAACAGAATAACCCCTCAATGGATGTTTGTGAAAAGTATTCTACAACATTTGCATGTTTCCAGACTGGACACAGAGATTAAGGACATAATTTTCCATGCTGAAATACTTCCCAGGACTCACAGTAATCAGGGCAATAGGAAATATTTCTGTGTAGAGCAAAGAGGATTATGCTTTATGGCATATATATACATAACACATGTTCATACGCTTTTATTAGCTGTCACCCCTGCTTAAGGCCAAATGAGGCATGCCATTTTGCTAATGGACACCTGTCTTGGGAGGGAATTGTTCATTCACTGCTCACGGATGTGAACAAACATCTTAGACCAGCATCTAGGAATTTAAGGAACGAGTTGTGATAGTGCACCCAGACAGATGTCAACTTGAATTATTCAGCTGTACTTGTTTCAGAGACTACTACAGTCCTACTGTATTATACACACCACAGAATCTCAGTCAGATAACCTTTGTGATCAGTATCTACTGGAGAATTGATATAATGTACATTATTTCTTCTGTCAGTTCATAGTTATTAAATAATTTTGTTGTCCCAAAGTCCTAATTATATGTTAAGAAAGATTTTGTTTTCTTCAATCAATATTTTTCATGATATTTTATGATAATAACTCACTTATTGGATAATAAATGTTCAAATTCCCTGTCAGTGTTGTCCTGGAGGGAAGAAAGCCATTCACAGTAAAAGAGATGACTCTGAGAAGCACACCAACCATTTAACTAGAAAGTCAACCTTTCTGCAAGTTCATCATGTTGCCATAATAAAAGTTCAACATCCTTGTAATATGTTTATGGGAGTAACTGGCAGGATATGCAAATCCACAGAATCTGACAGCAACCACAATTGTGTGATGTGGGATGGCATCCCTTCTGCCCAGGGCACTGACATCTCAAACACAGAAGTGAGGACTACATTTTTAACATCCCTGAATGCTCAAGTAGTACCTCTGCAGGGAGCAAAGAGGGATAAAACCATGATACTTCCCACAAGAGGTTACATGACCAATGAGTGTAGTTGAGACATGTTATCAACTGTGGAAACTCAATTATCACAGCAAGAGACAAATACAGAATCACAGAATTCTGAGTTGGAAGTGACCCACAAAGATCATTGAGTTCAACTTTTAAGTGAACAGCCCATTTGGGTGGGGGTCAAACCCTCAACCTTGGTGTTATTAGCACTATGTTCATACAAGAACACAGATTGTGAAACATGCTGATTTTTGCCAGCTTGGGAGAGAGGTATAAGTAGGGACCTAGCCAGGACTGCGGATTTTTGTATGCCGTGGGCCCAGTTGTGTGAAAATATAGTGTTGTGGCAGAAAGATGAGATAAAAGAACAGTGAAAACTTTGACCTTACTACTGACAAGAAGCCCAGTCCACCTCTCTGGGGAGTCTCTCTAACCTTCTGGTAGGCAACCAGTCTGCTTCTGAACGGTTATCTGTCATAATGATTGTGTTGAGCAAGTCCTGCAGTGGAAAATAACTTCAATGGCTGATACTAAATTATTCTGTAACACCTGAAAATTGAGTGGTCATTTAGCAAAATCTGAATGAACTGTTCAGGTCTTATTGCTTTTTGCTACTGTGTAGTGCATTCTGTTTGAGAAGGAGAGATGCAGATTGTGATTACACAAATGTACTCTCCTACTGCTGATTTCAGTAAAAACTATTTTTTTTTTTTGTATAAAAGAATAGTCTAACTGACCATCTCTGGAATGTTACAGAAGAAGACCATGTTAAAATGGCCAGTTCTTTCCCATAAAACAGAACGCCTCACTAAAAGGGCAGCCAGGAGCAAACATGTAAAACTGGTATTTTTCCCAATTATAAATCTAGGTTTGAATTCCCTGTAAGATACTCTCTGCCCTTGTTAAGAGTCCTGAGACTGACTAAGATTCAAGATGTTCTATGACATGATTGTCATGCTTTACAATTAGGAATCAAACGGCAGTGCAAAGGTACCTTTAAGGCAAGGAACAAAGTTTACACTTGAAAACCCCAACATTCCCATATACCTTTGAATCATACATGAATACTGCTAAACTCAGGATGAGGTGAAATAAACTGAATTTATTATGGATTTTAGGTTTCTGAATGATACTGACACACTAATGAGATGGACTCATTAGATGTGCATAGATAGATAATTTACCTGGATTTTTTTGGAACAGGAACTTATTCAAAGCAGAAAGGATATTTTATTCAGAAAGGTTTAATGATAAAATATTTTCTCCTAGCCAAATAAGATATGACTGAGAATTTTCTTTTAATTAATACAAGTAAAACTAATGAACAGGGAAATTAAATTCCTCCAGAAGTAATTTTGAAGATTTGTTTACCCTAAGGTTAAAGCTTCATTTGAGGAAAAGAGAGGCATAGAGGATCTATTACTGTCAATGTTCTACTAGAATTCTATTGGAATTACTGTTTTACAATAAAAGATCTATATCTAGCTAGCCATAAGCTGGGGCTTTAGTCAGAATATTTCATGTGAGAACTGATCTGAGCAGCAAGACAAAAACCAGGAAGTCTTCAGCCCATGCACTTATACATGGATCATCAGCAATCTTGTCACCTTTCACATTCAAAAAATTATTCCAGAATTTCAAAGTGAATTACTTCATTCAATGCAAAAATTGTGTTGCAACCATTGTGTCATTTTATGCTGTTGGTTACGACTGCTTCTTGGTTCCCTCCAGGACCCTGTTCTCCTGATTGACCATGGCCTGCTGTATTAGCCAAAAAACCCCAAACTTTTGAGAGTGGAAGAAATAGATATGTAAAAACTGTGGGTAGTTTGGTAGTTGGATGGTCCAGAGATTGTTCCCCCTGGCAGTATGGACAGGACTGCACGATGTCCCAGTGCCTTGGCTTGGGGAGGGCTTTGAAGACTCTTCCAAAAAGTTTCTGCTGTTCACGTGCCTCAGTGCTCTGTAGTTTCACCCATGTGTTACATTATAGGAAGAACTGACACAGCAGGTTCCCACAGAGTCAGTCCTCTCATTTTTTCACAATTTGATACAAACTCCAAAAGCATTTCATTAAATGATAAACAGTCTGTGACTCAAAGGGCCTCAGAAGGGATGAAACATGCCCTCAGTTATTGCTGAAGAGGGGCTCAGGGTGGCTGGGAGTCTTATAGGCCCCTCAGAACCCATGCAGGCATAGTCCCAAGCATTGCGACTTTCCATGTGGAAAACCACCGTGACCATGTAAAACAGGTGTCACCACTTTTTTCACAGTGTCACAGGCATGCAAGTCAACATTTAAATGTGGCTCTGAACCTCTTCATAAGTCTGGACTATCTGCACTACTTTCCTGTGCCACAGGGCAGGGTTAGGAGAGCTCAATGGCTTTTGCCTGGAGGAGATCAAGCCTTAACAGAGCCCAGAGCATAAGAACATCAGATCTGCACCAAGCAAGCCTCAGTGAAACCTTCCTTGGCTCTTCCTAAACGATGATCCTTAAGAGTTCCTTCTAATTCAGCATATTTTATGATTCTCTGATCCTGTAAACACTGTGTAGATGACCTCAAAACCTGATCTGCACAATGCAAAACTGAGCAAGTGATCAGAGCACATATGGAATCAGCAGGTGTAAAGTCACAATTCAGCCCAAGGATTATCTAGTGGTATTTGCCATGACATGGGAAAAAGTGGCTGCCCAGGAGCCACCAGGGCAAGAATTCATTTTGCACACCCACAAGTAGAGACTTCTCACTAGTGGTTGGATTTATCTCATGTGCTGTATAGATTAGCCAAGCATGCATTCAGTGTCTGAAAGAGAGATGCTGGTGTGAATATACACTTCGTACCTGGCCTGTGTTCCCAGTGGTCACTCAGCTCAGGCCTTTGGTCATCAAATGTAGCAAGGGTGTGTCAGAACACTGCGAAACCAAAATGAACTCCTAAGAAAAGCAATGGAGCAATAAGGTGTGCCAATGGTGAAGTGCCAGACCCTCTCCACCTGTGTGGGAAGATCATACCCTTTATGTACCACCACCTAAGGCATCTTGGCCAACATCCAACACCTTAGCCTGTAGATTACTCCATGACAATATTCAAGACCTGTCTTTTCTTCCCTGTATTTATAGACTTATAGGTCAAAAGTTAACTCAGACAACCTGTACTCCTACCTCCTGCTTGCTGTTAAATTGAGAAGCCATGGATAATATTTTCTGATTTAATTTCTGCTACATTTGTAGTATATGTGGTTTGAATTTTGAGGTGGAGTTTTGGTTTGTTGTTGTTGTTGTTGTTGTTGTTGTTGTTGTTGTTGTTGTTGTTGTTGTTGTTGTTTGTTTTTCTGGGGGGTTTTGGTTTGGTTTTGGTGGGGTTTTTGGGTTGTTTTTTGTTTCTTTGTTTTTTTTTCATTAAAATGTTTATGTTGTATTCAATGCTTAATTATCTTACAGGCAACCATTATTCAAGTCTGATGTTGACATGGTTCTTTCAGAATTGGCCTATATTTATAAAAATAGGACAGTGAATGAATTACATCATGCAAATATATGTATACTATCAAAGCTCTCCATCGCTCCAAGCATTTAAAAAACCTTGGAGAATCATGTCTGTAGCCTCTATTTTGTATAAATGTACCATTTGTGTTTTTAAAAGCCTTTGTGAGGAAGGTGAACTTTTTTCTCCAGGGAGGAGATAAGTCAGAGGAAAGGTATAGAATACAAGTTAAAAAATTAGGGGAAATTAATAGGGAACAGAGTTTAGTTACTTTTCTTCAAGGATCACATTCCTGAAGATATTGTTCCTAGAAATATGGTATTGTCCAAGTGAGGATATTTGCTGTGTGAGTGTTTCCTAGGGCAGGTATTCCACTGCTCCTGTCTTCACTGCCTTTTCCTCCCTGGAAAAGCCTGGCAGCTCTACCTCTAGCCCAGCTGCTGACCCCTATGAGCCACAGCCTCAGGCTTGTCTGTGTAGTTCTGCCATGTCCAGCCCTTGGTGCCAGCCACCTACTTTTTTGGGAAATTGTCCATCTTTGTGCCTATTGTCCTATGCTGTCCCAAGCCAAAGTTCACACATTACGAAGTCAAAGTCAGGCACCCCTTGTCGGGTCCCAAATTTTATTTGGTCAGATTCTTCCCACATTGTCAGGTTCAGACTTCTACTTGTTCAACCTTCAAAGCATCTGCTTCATCACTGTCTGAGCCTGTTCAATGATCACATGTAAATCAGTCAGTTGCATTATTTAGCTGTGAGTCTTGATCCAGAAGGAGACTTCACTGGACTGAACCCATTATACCGTATGATTTGGGAAGGAATACCAAAGTGACTGTCTGTTAGGAAAAAAATACTTAACCCTTTCTGAGACACCCTGTTTTATGAGATTGACTGATGCAGATACATCAGCTGAAGGTAAATTGCAGGTGAAATTTTATATTAACACTTCTTTTTTTAACCAAAATTTTGAGATTTAGAATAATTTACTAATGAGTGAGACAGAACATGTATTTAATCATTTAATGTCACGTAATACTTTAAATAAAAGGTTTTCTTCTTAAAAATTCCTTGCTATAAACCCTTAGAAAATTTGACTAAGGCCTTCATCTGTCTTCTAAGGCAGATCATGTGGTACACGTCTCCATTTATTTCCAAAGGGTGTGAACCTGAGAGTATTACTTTTCATAAACCTATTAAGAAACTTTTCAAGGACTGGATCTTTCTTCCATACAGTAAGCAAAACTTTGGAGGCCTCAGCAGATGTAAAATAATGAGGCACTGCATGCAAATCAGACTTTGATGTGCAGTGTAGCACTGTTCTCTCTGTGTCTTAAAAAAAGCATGTGATTGCAGATGCTTAAGTTTTTAAAGTGAAGCATTCTTCTATGACAACAGATTGCATGAACTGCTGAAAAAGGCAGTTAATATTTTCTTGCAAGCCCAGCAGTCTTACAGGTGACTTATATTATTTGTTTTCATGAAGATCTCACCCCTGTGTTTTGAAATTTTTCTGCTGAAAAGATGTTTTCAGTGTAAATTATTTGTATTAATCTGTTCCCATCCCCATGTGCATTCATCTTGTTCACTCAACACTGTAAACATAGAAAATTACGGACTTCAAAATCCAATTGATTTCACTTTGTTACCATTATGGCTGAAACCTTGACAAGGATCCTTGGTTCACTTGGAGGGCTGCAGGGGAGATTGAATTTTCTATATATCTGGAGGTTTGAATTAGGTCTGATGGTTGTAATATTTCCTGTGCTACATAGGAAATCATACTACCTCATCAGATCTCTCTTCTGATCTCTGAACTATGCAAAGGAGATGACAATTCATTTATAATTTAATAAAATAATGGTTTTAAGGCTGTTGGTTCTTCCAATATTTGTTCTTCCCATAAATCTGTATCTTCTGTAGGAAATGAGCACATATAAGAGCTTCTAAATTATAACAGACCTTACACAGGTCATGTTTAAATTGCAAGGGACAAGCAAATCTTCTCTTGCAAGTGGTCAGCCCTTACCTTCAGAAGCATAGTATGTAGAAATGAGGTCTCTACATTATGCAGGGTTTCTCCTGTATCATAAAATTTGCAGATTCTTACTATGTAAGAATTTTGCTTTCCAATATTATTAACTGTTTGTAGCAGTTTCACATTCACCTGCTCGCCTGCTCACACCGGGCGAGAGTGTAGTGTAGTGGTTTCATGAGAATAAGGATTAAGAGAAATGCAAAACAGGCCTAAACTTCAAAGATAAAAATAGTTTATTAACAAAAGACAACAAAATCAAAATCAACCCCCAGGTGGTTTCTTCTTCCCCCCCCAGCCCCCCACCCATGATGGTTCCTTTCTCCCTCCTCATTTATCTTCCTTTACTACCATCCTTCTCACCAACAACACAGAGAAACAAACTTAGAAAAACCCCTGGTCAATTTACCACTCTTGAAATAGGCTTTCATCAGTCCAATTGGAAGAAGAGTCTCTCTTGTCTCACCATGGAGATTTTTCCCACAAGAAGCACCAGTCTCTCGTGGAGTTCATGTCACCGCAAACTCCCGCCCAGAAAGGATATTAGTTCACATGTGACACAAGTCTTCCCTTGGTTACAGCTTTTCCCACAACTGTCATCCAAGGGCTCACTCATATACTATGGGGTGGAGTTTTAAGGATGAGTTGTCCTGGTAGGAAAGCAAAGGTCTTCTCTCTCTGGAAGCAAGGTTTCTCATTCCTGGAACAAGGGGTCTTCTTCTTCTATCCCCGAGGGCAAGGGACTCTCATCGCTCATATCTGTAGCCTAGTCCCCATCTTTCTCTCCCTCTGGTCAGGTTCCTCATTAATCACAACTGCTTCAGCACCAAGTGCCTTTGCTCAGGTTACAAGCAGGACATTCGCGGCATCCCCCCAAGGTATTCCGTGAGTTACAAGGAGCAGTTCATCACCATGGCTTTACAAAAGATTTTCAGCTTAAAGGCATCTCTTCTTTCTCCCCTCCTTTAGTCTTTAACTTTTTTCTCATTGACTTAGGAGCTTCTGAAGGCTTCTTCCCTGGCTCAACCTTTTTCAGAATCCATCAGGTACACTTAAAAGGTTAATTTCTTTTCTCAGTGCAGTTGGAACTTCATGCATTCCACAGAGTGGGGGGAGAGCAGCAACCGTAGCTGCAATCCCGGTAGCTGCAGGCTGATCTCTCTCTCTCTCTCCCGTTGGGGGGGGGAAGGGGAGGCGGGGCAGAGGCCCGGCCCGGGAGAGGGGAGGGCCGGGGGCCCCCCTCCTGGAGTTCCATTCTCCTCTCCCTCAGGCAGGGAGGGGGAGAGCAAAAGCAGCCCCACAGCAGCATCACTGCCAGGGAGGAGGTGGGGGAAGGGGGAGCCGGCCGCAGCCCCGGCATGGCCCCCAGGCCCTGGGGCCCGGAGCGGCCGGCCAGGGCCACGCCGGAGTTACCTTCCCCGCGGGTGGAAGTCGAAGAGAACTTCAAACTTCCCGCTCCTAAAAATGTAAGCTTCGCAAAGACGCCTCTGATTTTCAAGTGGCTACATGAAGTGCCCATCTTAAAATTAGCCAATCCGTGGGCTCCTCACCTCTGCTGGAAACTGTGCCCCGGCGGAAGTAGAAAAACAAAGAACCCCCCCCAGGAAGGAGAAAAAAAAAGTTGTTGTCCTTTAAACCACAACACTGTTGTACATAAAAATACTATGGAAAATAAGGATTGTTATTTTACTTTAACTGTGTTTTTTCAAAGGAAAGTAATTACATTAACATTTTTTTCCCTCATTTATTCTCAATGGAAATCAGCCCCTGATATTCATAGATTTAACCAGCATTGTTTCCCTATTCTGTGTTCCAGCATGTCTTCCCTGTTCCCTGTTCCTGGTTTTATTGAAACACAATCGCAGTATGGTTATGCTGAAAAGTGCTTATTTTTTCCCCTTTGTACAAATATTCTGTCAGTGTAAAATCAGGTATTTTTAACTTTTGTGCTCTTCATTATTTCTGATGGCTACCCTCCACTTTGTCTGCAAATGTACTAAAATTTAGTGTAATAAAAATTACTTTCTTTTTCTATTGTCATGATAGTTCAATTCATTTGAAAAAATATACTGATTGTCACCTAAGAACTACCACTTTTAATGCTGAGTGGCTGATAGCAATTTGTCAGGAAAGTGAATTTAATCAGTTATACTTAGGAACAGAAAGGAGGAATATAGGAGATAAATTAGTACTCACAGAGTGCAGCTCTTCTGGGTGCTCAGTAGCTCTCTCACACTGCAGTCCACAATGGGATCTTAGCACAGACCTACTGAGAACCACCTCTAGGCAGCAGTGTGGGGACACAGTGCACACACAGAGGTGCAGGCTGCTCCCTGTCCCAGCAGGAACTGATTCTCAGGAGACCAGGGAATGACATAGGCAAAGCCAATGCTCAGCACTTTAGTGCTGTATCAGCACTTTAGTGCTGTATCAGCACATATTCCCACTTGTAGCTAGTGGTAGCAGTGGAAGATCTTCAGAGATCTTTAGGTGATGGTGTCAGATTTGAAGTATCATGCACCTGGGGTAATTTTTGGATGTAACCCATATCATTCAGAGGCTTTCCTTCCATGTGTGTGTTTACCAGTAATATACAATACTGGGAAGTGTGTAGTGGGTTTGGTTGGTTGGTTGGTCAGTTTGGTTTGTTTCCTTGGTTTAGTGTTTTTCTCAGGATCTGGTTTCAGACGGGGAGTTTTTCTGGGAATGAGCACAGATACATGGTTGGCCTGACTGGCTGGAGCAGTTGATGAGCTGCAGGGTAAGTCTGCCAATTAGCGGGAACTGGAGAGGCTAGAGAAATGGGCTGACAGGAACCTTATGAAGCTCAGCAAGGCAAATGTCAAAGTCCTGACCCCAGAGGGGAACAACCCAAGGCACAAGACAGGCTGGGTATGACCAGCTGGGAAGCAGCTCTGCAGAGAGAGACCTGAGGAACCACAAACAGAGCATGGAATGGGGGCTGGAAATGTGCCCTGGCAGGTTCCTTGTACTGAACTATGTTATCAGCAAAAGAAGGGGCAGGAGGTTGAGGAAGGTGATTCTTCCTCTCTGCTCAGTATTGGTGAAATGCAGCTGGAGTTGCAGGTCCCATACTGGGCTGTCTGGTACAAGAGACACCTGGGCATTCTGAAGCAGGTCCAGAGAGGGACCATGAAAACAGTGAAGGGACTGTAGCATCTTACATGTGAGGAGAGCTGCAAGAACTGAAATTTTGTAGCCTGGAAAAGACTTGGGGGAATCTTATTCAGTGTCTAAATACCCAACCAGAGAATGCATAGAAACCAGACCACGTGTGGAGGGGTTCTACGGGAAATTGCAGGCAACAGATATGAGTTACATTAAGGAGACATCTTTAAAACAGTAGTGGTGAAGCACTGTCACAGGCTGCCCAGACAGGTTGTGAATCCCCATCCTTGGAGGCACTCAGAACTCAGGTGCCCAAGACCCCAGACAACCTGGTCTGCATAGGAGTTAGCCCTGGTTTGCATGGGAGGGTTGGACCTGATCACTCCCAGTTTTAATATCCAGACTAGGTGATTCTGTGATTTTAATATCCTGCAAGGTCAGTTGTCAAATGTATGGTTTCAACTATGGAGGATTTATAAACTAAATTTCTTGCTTCTCATGAAAACATTTTTCAAACCAATGAACAAAACTTGTTTATCATGTGAGGAGTTTGAGTGAGGAAACTTGAATTAATCAGTATGTTTACATGTATATTCCTTAGAAAATTTAAGCAGTATAAAGGAGAAATGAATAGTCTTTACTGGTCATTCTTAGGTCCCCAGAACTGACACGGGACATACTTCATGGATCTATGAACTTCTGTGCTTATCTTGTATAGGGAGGTAAGACTCATCTATAACCTTTGACATGTTCTGTCCTGCTGAAATGACCTAGAAAAATGCTTTTTAAGCACAATTTATGTTAGTTTTGTTTTGGTAATAATATATTTCTTTTTTTTTTTCTCTCAGACTGTGGGTCTGGTGTTTTATTGTTGCTGGTTTTTCTCTTTCTTCCAGCCTGACAAAATGCTGTCTGTTCAGTGGAGAGCAGCATGTTACATCCTTGTGACAGTATTGAAAATAATCCATATGATCTCTTTTACAGTGTTCTGCCTTCTCGTGGCTCTGACAAATCTCTATCTCTTTCTGCTCAAGTGCCACAATTTTAAAAAGTAATGTGTTCCTGCGTCACCCCTGAGATGTTCATCTGAAACAAGTTCTATGTTGGAGTTGTCACAACTTGACGTCACAGCTTATCAGGCTGAAGGAGGGAGGCAGGTATGCACCAAACATTTTTACCATCTTGCTGTAGAACTCCAGGCTGTTATCACCTGCTTCCTAATTCAGTCATCCATTCACTCAGTTTAAGCCTTTGATGTATTATAAACTATTGTACCTAAACACTGTGAGCAGTAATGATAAAACACCAGCCTGAAAATAACCATTAGCCCTGCTGTCAGTGGTCAGCATGCTCTCATGCTTCCAGAGCCTGAAGGTATAGCACTCTGCAGTGCCAGCCTATTGCTCATGCAGCTGATGCAATTCTCCATAGCCTATTAATTTCAGTCTTTCATTTTGTTTTTGCATTAAGAGATACTGTAAAAACTGTTGCCCATGTCAGATTTTTAAAATGGAACCTAATCAAAGCACTCTGTGTTCTGCAGCCAGCACCACAGTCAAGATGCTTTAGCAGCGTGGTGACTCAGGATAAAGGCTGACATTTGAAATATATTTACATCATGCTAATGGTGAGAAGGTAGCTTGAGCAAACAGGAGAAAGTTAACTATGGAGGGGCATGAAGGGAATTTAAATTGACAAAATCTTCTTTGAAAAAGCCAAGGGCAAATCTGAATACAAAGTGCTTCCTGTAGCTTTTGGGTTTAGAGGAAAGAGGGGTTCTTTCTGGGTTTTTTTTTGGGGGGGAGGGTTGCAGGGGAGAGATTGTTTTTTGTGGAGGCTGTGCTTGCTAGCTTTGTGCAAATAAAAGGAAGTTAGGAAAATAATGATCTTGATTGCAATAACCCTCCATCAGGAGACAAAGAGAAAGAAATATTTCTCCTTTTCTTATTATTTCATAGTTGAACTTTTCAGTTACTTAGATTTGATTTTGCTAATGCTCTTAGCCTTAAACAAGAAGCCAAATAAAACAAATCCCAAAGCATATAGCATTGCATCTCCCAGGCAGATGTAATTTACAGAAACAGTAGGCACACTTCAGGAGTTGACTGTGGTTTCAGAAGCATTTCCAATTCCAGCTATATTTCCCATGCTTAAATTCGGGCTCCAGTAGTCTCTCAGTAGTCAGAATTTTAACTTTGCAGGTGCATACATACTGCAGAGCAGCAAAGCTTAGCACAAGCAGTAAATCTGCTGCAGTGAGATGGAGAGACCCTGCTGGGAGCCTGACACACTGGACGCTAAAGCCTTTTATTTTAGAAATTATCTCCAGGAAAAAATAGGGTGCATCCGTGTGGAGATGTGCACACCACACTTGCCACACACTGTAATCAATGCTTCTTAAAGCTACTAATGCAGGACAGTTCCCTTCAGAATATATGATTTTTTAAAGGCAGTTGAATAACATCTTGGACCAAATCTTACTTTTTATTATTTAGCTAACAAATCTGATGATGCAAACAGAAAGGTGAAAATTGGAGTCTACATTTCATAAGTGAGTAAGTCACAAGAACACAGCGTCAATTTGTCAGGTTAAAATTGATTTTCTTTCAGCAAATAGAATACTTCCATTTGTATTGAAAATGCCAACAGTTTTAGTTGGCATTTCCCGTTTTTAGCAGAGGCATTCGTCTTTCCATAGATTTTAGCATTCTTCATAAACAATCTAACTCAGTGCAGAAATTAATTTCAAAATGATGCCATATCTCACACAGCAAAAATCATATTTTTCTGAGCTACTCCAGCACTAAAGATTCTTCCAGAGTTTTGTAGGATGAGAAATTCTTTGCTGTACTGGCACACCAATGATGCCTCATCTGGTTCAAGGATTAAGTGTCCTTACTAAGAAGAGCCCCCAACAGTAGTTACCACTGCTCTTCTGTGGAAACTTCTGTTGCCTTACTGAAGATACCAGGAACCTGACTTTC
Organism: Chaetops frenatus; assembly: GCA_013400775.1. NCBI lineage: Eukaryota > Metazoa > Chordata > Aves > Passeriformes > Picathartidae > Chaetops > Chaetops frenatus. Next base: position 446,182 of record VZTR01032757.1, read on the forward strand.
TTATAGGGCTGAAACAGAGATAAAATTCCATAATCTCTTCCCTGTTGTTTGCATTAATCCATCTCTCATGGTCCATTTTCAGTTCTCAGACCTCAAGGAGAAATATCAGCCAGTTACCCTGTGCTAGCTTGGAGGGTGTTCCAGGTCAAAAAAGGAGAGCAATAGTGGCCTGGCTTAGACAAATCACTGACCAGCTTTGGGCAACTCAAAATACAGGAACACCAGGTGGGAATACAGAGGATATGAGGATGTGTGTAATGGTGTGCACCTTCCAATAAAGGGTATGAATAGCTGGCAAACTGTTGGGGTTTGGGTGTTCCTCCCTTTTGTTTCTCTTCACCTGTGGAATTCTTTCCCCATCAGTTGCTAAGGGACCATAATGGCCGGGTACTTAAGGGGAACAAAAGAAGTGATTGAACTGAGGGAAGCAGGTATTGTGAAGCTGGGAGAGGCTTCTTCTCTCCCAGCAGGGTGGGGGCACCTTGGAGTTTGGGGCAGGCAAAAGGTTTGGCTGGAGGAGGGAACGGGGCTCTTGCTCTGGGCCACCAGGGAGAACGTTGGGAGGAGCTGCTGCTGCTGGACCTCACGGGGGAGAGCTTTTCTTCTGCTGTGGAAGGAGTCGCTGTCCGGAACCAGGACCTGTCACCATCTGTGTGGGTGCCCGGGATCCCTGAGCTCGCCTCTCCCTGCTCTGCTGGAGGCAGGGCTGCCACTGCCCCGTCCCCGCCGCTGCTCCGGAGCTGCTCTGGGTTTCAC